>CM060655.1:40179326-40564326 GCA_030686955.1 Odontamblyopus rebecca
ATATTCACATTGCATCAACCCAGTTACTGTTCCTATTGATGTTTCAGTAAAAAAATAATGTTTTTCTTACCTTAACATTTTCAAACTTGGCAAAGTTCTTCTTTAAAAACCACGTGTCCAATTTCTGATTTATGGCAATCTTGTATTGTCACTGGAGCACCCTCTAATCAGTGAATCACACCCACTGTTGGATTATTTGTGCACTGCATGTATCTGATTGTTTACATCAGGTTTTTCAGGGAAAAAAATGTCACACTGCTCATGTGGAGGGCTGAAAAACTCATGTATCAAATATGATACGTTTGGCGTTATAGGGTTAACAGATAAAGACAAAAGTTTTGTCGCCTACAGAAAATTGAACAAATAAATTACTTCAAATACAAAAATATGTATGTCCTCCTGTGGCCTCACCACCTGCAGAGGGGTTCATAGGGGGTCAGGTGCTGTGAGTATTGGGCAGCAAACTGCCCCGCGACCCATCTGGATTAAGCAGGAGAAGATGGATGGATGGATGGATGGATGGATGGACAAAAATCTGTTGCATAACGTCAGTGAATTAAGTAGTGGTGCTGTGAGATCCATATTTAATATCTTGTATGACTTCCATGAGCTTGAAGGACTTCATCCATGCAGTTCAACAATGATTCATACAATTTGTTGATGAAGTCATCAGGAATAGCAAAGAAAGCGTCTTACATGCCTCCAGAGTTCATCAAGATTCTTTGGTTTTGCCTTCCATGCTTCCTCTTTCATTCTACCCCAGACATGCTCAGTGATGTTCA
This sequence comes from Odontamblyopus rebecca, assembly GCA_030686955.1. Taxonomy (NCBI): domain Eukaryota; kingdom Metazoa; phylum Chordata; class Actinopteri; order Gobiiformes; family Gobiidae; genus Odontamblyopus; species Odontamblyopus rebecca. The sequence continues at coordinate 40,180,109 of CM060655.1, forward strand.
TGTCTGGTGACTGGGCCAGTCCTGGAGCAGCTTGATCTTCTTCACCTTGAGGAACTTTGATGTAGAGAGCTCTAATTTCACCCCTGAACACAAAAACTCACCAAATTTTGCCCAGAATTCAGAAGTGGTGAAAAATTTGATAAAATATATGTTGATGGGTATAAAAAGTGGCGCGATAGCGCCACCTGCAAAATCAAAATACATTGCGCCTATGGGAGACATCAAAATTTGCTACCGTTCGGCCATGCAAAGTCCGATTCGGCTCAAATTTTAATCACTTGTAAAACGTTTGTGCCAAAGCCAACTAATTGTGACACGAGCAAAAAAGGTGTGATAGCGCCCCCTGCAGGATAGAATAAAATTTTGCATGGAGGGCCAAATTTTAGTTTTTAGAACATTTACCAAATTTGGCCCAAAATTACTTTATGTCATTTAAATAAACAAAACCAATGTAAAACATATAGTATTTTCAACCGTGTTGCCATGGTGATGCACCAAAGCTCCTATGTTATCCTAATGGGAGAGATCTGATAAATTCCCATTCATGAAAAAATATTTTACTTTCACAGAATATTCTCAAATTTGGCACAATGACTCTTCATGTCATCCTGATAAAAAAAGTCAATAACAACCATATGGAATGTTTAACCGTGTTACCATGGTGATGCACGAATTCTCCAATGTTATCCTAATGGGAAAATTTCTACAATTTCTTACATTTCAAAGTGATGTAATGGCTTAATAGTTTTATTGAAGAACATGAAATTTGGCACAGTGATTCTTCAAGTCAGCCCGAACAAAAAATTCCATGGGGCCAAAGTTGTATTTTGCAAGGTGTTGTCATGGCGATGTCCTCAATGTTAACACATCAGGATATCCAGTGTGTGTGGACTTTGTGTTTAGTGACAAGTTCAACCCAAAGCCACAAACACACAGAGACAAGAGGCTCATCAGCGCCACCCGGGGGAGCGTCGGGTCGGCCGAGTGCGATGCGCGGCCCGCGAGGGCCGTTCGATGCCGCTTGCGGCTTTAATTTTATTTTTACTTTTGCTTTACATTTTCATTTATATGATTATGCTTTATCTGACACCGTCTCTTGCTATTTTTCTTATTTATAATTTATTAATACCATTTATATTTTTACTCTTTTTAGTAGTAGTAGTAATAGTAGTAATAATTGTAGTAGTAGTCATGGTTGTTGTAGTAGTAGTAGTAGCAGTAGTAGTATTAGTAGTAGAAGTAGTATCCCTGTCAAAGGAAAAAAAAAAAAAGATTACTGATGATCATCACTGCTTCCAGTAAAATGTGCTATTACTGGAAAAGCTTTGCTTTCAGTTTCATTTAGAAGTGTTTAACCCTGTAAAGCCCACACCATTAAATAATTGGCAGAAAATTCCAATTCTTTGAACTTGGAGCCTTTATTGGGCAAAATAAATACAAATATCTGTATGTTTCATGTTTATAAGCAGAGCAGTGGAGATGTTTGTACCTGATAGTCGACTAGCAGCTCGGGGCCTTTGAAATAACGCGAGGCGACCCTGACGTTGTACTCTTGAGCAGGATGATAAAACTCCGCCAAACCCCAGTCAATGAGACGCAGCTGAGGACAGAGACACAGGATGTGGTGAACCCCTCAAGACCTGAGGGCAGTTTTAGGACATTTCTCCTCTCCTGCATTTTTTTCTTAATATTGCTTTAAAAACTGATGCTTTTACCCCTAATGAAGTGTTCTACCTCCTTTTGTTCAGTCCAACCTTTTATTTCACAATCTGCTGCTGTAGTTGTGTCATGAGGCTGTGATAAAAGCTACAGGACCAGAAATAGAGATGGAAAAAAACTGGATGGAAATAAAATCCACACTCTTTTATACAAAACACACAGCAAACATGTAGAAACAACTTTTTGGACATAAAAAATGCTTAATTTAGGGCCTTAGCTACAAAAATGCAAAATCTCAAGTCTGTAAGTAAATTAAAAATCTCCTTATTGCCCGAAAAACAAAAAAAGTGCAGTGGCTCCATGACTTTCCTGGTCCAGTCCTGGAAACAGCTCCTGTCAGGACCACGGCCAGAGCCACAGCACTTCTGCATTTCCAGGGTGGAAATTACATTTGGATTTGTTCATTTTGAATGAAATAAACCTTTAAATAAAAATAGAAAGAGATGCGCAAGTACGTGAGAATGAACTCCACTTTAAGTCTTTTACGGTTATATAAAACATATTCCTCGTACGTCTTCGAGGGTTAAAACAGAGAAACAGCCAGAGTTGAAATAAATAAAGTCGTGAAGAGTCCATTTCAAATAAATAAAGCTGTACCTTCCTGAGTTGGTGGTCGATCATGACGTTGTGCGGCTTCACGTCTCGATGCATGATGCCCATACTGTGACAGTAGTCCAGGGCCTGGCACAGAGGGCAGGTTACACACTTACACACAATTCTACCCACATATTATACACATTTACCCTTTGTTTTTGCTTTGAATATTAATGACACAAAATAAAGCTCTTTTCTTTTCTATATTTGTCAGATAATTCCCATGTAGTTTAGAGAAGTTTTATGGAATTCCCGAGTCTGATGTCATGATTTCCAACCAGGAGGTACAATTTTGAACTTAGAAAATTGCCAAATTGGGAAAATAAGTGAGTACGATTTTTGCAAAACTCTTAATGTTGAACTCGGGCACGTTTGAAGCTAAAGTCCGTTTCTAGAGGAGGTGGAATTCTGTCCGAAGCAAAAAAACGGCACAGATCAGTGTTTCCTCGGTGGAGATCTCACTGTGGCAGTGAGTCTGTCAAGGCAACGATCTAGTGTAGTGATGTTTCTTTCATTTTAAGATAGAAATTCTGGGATTTGCTATAGTTTTTAAAAGCCAGACATCAATTCTGACAAATATGAGCTAATAAATAAATAAATAAGCAGCCCATCCTGAGTAAACAACATATATCTGCTCTTTGAGCTCTAATTTGACCCCCTGAACACGCTCAAAAACTCACCAAATTTTGCCCAAAATTCAGAAGTGGCGAAAAATTTGATAAAATATATGTTGCATGTGTGGGCATAAAAAAAAAAGCGACAGCGCCACCTGCAAAAGTCAAAATACATTGCGCCTATGGGAGACGTCCTGATGTAAAGTTTGTCGTACACTCACGAAATTTGGTACAGACATTCCTCATGTCAAGACAGAAAAAAATATTATTATGGCTACGCCCTCTGACAAACCAGAAGGCGTGCCATCTTGGAATTGAAATAAAAAAAGTTGCCGAGTCAGCATTTTCGCTCACGTCGCATTTGAACGAACTCCTCTGAAGGCGCTTCACCCACTGGGGTCAAAATCGTACATCAACTAGAGAATTCGGGCATCAAACGATAGCTGAATTTTTTTTAAATAACTGTCACGGTTTTACGCGCGAAGCTGCAAAATTTGTTCTGATTTTTTGCAATTTTCTAATGTCTAAATTTGCTTCCGTTCGGCCATACAAAAGTCCGATTGGGCTCAAATTTCAATCACTTGTAAAACTTTCGTGTCAAAGCCGACTAATTGTGACACAAGCAAAAATGGTGTGATATCGCCCTGCAGGAGACAATAAAATTTTGCATGGATGGTCAAAATTTTAGTTTTTAAAAATGTACCAAATTTTTTACAAAATTACTTTGGGCCATCTCAATCAAAAAGCCAGTGTAAACCATATGGTATTTTTAACCGTGTTGCCATGGTGATGCACGAAAGCTCCAATGTTATCCTAATGGAAAAGATCAGATAAATTCCCATTCATGAAAAATATTTTACTTTCACAGAATATTCTCATATTTGGCTCAATCACTCTTCATGTCATCCCGATCAAAAAAGTCAATGACAACCATATGGTATATTTCACTGGGTTGCCATGGCGATGTGCCAAATGTTATTGATGAAATTTGGCACAGTGATTCTTCAAGTCAGCCTGAACAAAAAAGTCCAGGGGCCAAAGTTGTATTTTGCACGGTGTTGCCATGGCGATGTCCCAAAGTGCCCATATTCGTCAATGTTAACACATCAGCATCTCCAGTGTGTGTGGACTTTATGTGTTTAGTGACAAGTTCAGCCCAAAGCCACAAACACACAGAGACAAGAGGCTCACCAGCGCCACCCGGGGGAGTTGCCAGCACCACCCGGGGAGCGTCAGTAACACCTGGGGAGCGCCAGGTCGTGCACCGTCTCTTGCTATTTTTCTTATTTATAATTTATTAATACCATTTATATTTTTACTCTTTTTAGTAGTAGTAGTAATAGTAGTAATAATTGTAGTAGTAGTCATGGTTGTTGTAGTAGTAGTAGTAGCAGTAGTAGTATTAGTAGTAGAAGTAGTATCCCTGTCAAAGGAAAAAAAAAAAAAGATTACTGATGATAATCACTGCTTACAGTAAAATTTGCTTTTACTGGCAAAGTTTGCTTTATGTTTCATTTAGAAGTGTTTAAAAGTGAGCACCTCCAACACAGACACCAGAGCAGGAGCAGCACAGGAGACGACAAGATGACTGCCTCAAGGTAACGTGGCTCTGTTTTTGTTAAATATTAAGAATATTGAGACTAAAAGTAGCAAAGATGCTTTACATTTCAGGAAAACTATAGATTTTACATTATTACAGTGGGTCTTTGCCAGTGCTTTTCAGAGTTTAGTTTCTAATTACAAAGCTGCTTTTAAGCACTATAGAAGCAGCTTCACAAAAGGACGTCTGTGGGTGTTTTATTCTTGGCTGGGCTCTTGGTGTGGCTGTAGTTTCTGTAGTTTGTTGAGTCTCACAGCGGCAGGAAGGAAAGACCTCTGTCCTTCACACAGCCAGGGTGGATCAGGGCGTCCACAAGGGGGCGTGTGGCTCACAGTGCAGCACAGATGTGAAGTAAAGGACCTGATTCTGTCACTGTGACATTTACCACGACATAGACACCACTGATCAAACATTTAAACTAGAACAAACCAGGCCAGATTTGCTCTTTATAATCATGTTTACCATGTTTTAGTGATTTTGCCTTATACATTCTGAGCATTAGGGATGCACCGATACCGATACTGGTGTCGAATATCAGAGATGATCAATGAGCATTTGCTGAATTGGAGATCGCGCCAAAATATCGGTTATGCTGATATCCGGTTTGGGTCTGTAAATGGATGTAATAATAATTTATCAATAAATCAATCAAACTATTTATAGAGCGTTTTTCATACAATAAGATCAGGCTGTGGAAAAGTCTGTGTTATTATATAACATGTGAATCAAAAGCAAATTACTAAAGACTGTTTCCACAGCCTGATCGTTTTCGCCACTAGTTTTGAGGAGTTTGTCGTCAGCTGAGCAGAAATGATGTCCTATAATTACCACAGAAATAATAATGAATCATTTTAGAAATAAACTCACACAAATGAAATTGTCACAGCACAAAACAGCACAAACCAAATACAAACGATTTCTATAATTTTCTGCTGTTGCTGTTTTGAGGCTGTTTCACATTCTGAGGTTCTGGACGACATCATCGGCCAAAAATAAAACTGCAAATATCTGAAGAACCAGAATCACACAAATGAAACTTTTTGCAGCACAAACGACTGACATAGTTTTTGTAGGTTTGAGTTTGATGGGGCGACTTCACAGAGGTGCCAAACACTACAGGAGAATTTGCCCGATTTTGGCTGCGATTTCTTCTTCCCGACTTCAGGGAGGCGTGACCCGACTTTTTGTCTCCATGTGCATTTTGAAGCCGCTGCTCCCAGTGTTGCCAACTTGGCGACTTTCTCGCTACATCTGGCGACTGTCCAACACCTCTTGGCGTTTTATTCTCACAAAAGCGACTAGCAACAAATCTAGTGACTTTTCCTGGTGTCCCTGGAGATTTTTCTGGTCTTTGGAGACTGCCGTGAGGTCCGCCCCAAAGCAGAAACATGTGGTCAGAAACATGTGGTCAGAAACTACTGGACTGTGACAACATATGTAGTTTAGTAGTGACGCTCTCTAGACATTGACAGGCCCTGGTCGAAATAAAACCTTAAATTATTTTAATTTGAGAAGTGATGGCCAATTTTAATGGAAAAATAGTAACAGCTTAATAAAAACAAAGCAAGAACCAAATTTATTTGTAGTTCTAAATAATTGAGGTGTTTTTACTCACTTTTTGTCTCTCCCACGAGGTTTTCTTTATTCCTACAGCATCTGTTACGACATTACATGCAAAAAAGTCGGTGACATCATCTAGCCACTTTTAGGGCAGCCAAGAGCTACTTTTCTTACTGGGGAGTTGGCAACACTGGCTGCTCCTCATGTGTGGCGTCAGTGTCGGATCAGAACCACCAAACATCAACAACGCGACAGAAACAGACGATAAAACAGAGTCAGAGGCAGAGGAGCGACGGACACACAAGTGCAGCGTCTCATCCACATTATCCATAGAAATTGCCCTCTGCAAATAATGACCCCAGTCCACAAAACCGCACTTTGAATCCATTTTGCGATGTTCTTTGAAACTAAAAAGACAGTTTCCTCATGTGTGTTTTACGCAGACAGCGCACAGTGACGCTGCAGATCAGCCACAGTGACTCTACAGTCCCTGACAAAAGTCTTGTCGCTTATCCATTTTGTAGAAACAAAAGTTTATAACCTGACTTTAAATGAATTGATTGGTTTTAGAAATGTCTCATATAAAAGCTAAAACCCTCCCAAATTATGCTCAATATACTAAAATAAATTTGCTTCACTGAAGAAACATTGATCATTTAATGAACACAGAAAGGTCAGATTTTGGCAAGACAAAAGTTTTGTCGCCTACAGAAAATTGAACAAATAATTGACTTCAAATACAAAAATCTGTTGCATAACGTCAGTGAATTAAGTAGTGGTGCTGTGAGATCCATATTTAATATCTTGTATGACTTCCATGAGCTTGAAGGACTGCATCCATGCGGTTCGAAAATGATTCATACAATTTGTTGATGAAGTCATCAGGAATAGCAAAGAAAGCCTCTTACATGCCTCCAGAGTTCATCAAGATTCTTTGGTTTTGCCTTCCATGCTTCCTCTTTCATTCTACCCCAGACATGCTCAGTGATGTTCATGTCTGGTGACTGGAACAGTCCTGGAGCACCTTGATCTTCTTTGCCTTGAGGAACTTTGATGTAGAGATAGAAGTTTGCGATGGAGCACCATCCTGCTGCAAAATGTGACCCCTTTTATGGTTGGGAATGTAAGAGGTGCTAATACTTCTTGATATTTTAGGATATTGATATTTCCTTCCACCCTGCAAATGTCTCGCACACCCCCATACTGGATGTAACCCCAGACCATGATTTTTCTGCCACCTAACTTAACTGTTTTCTGGGTGAATCTTGGATCCACGTGGGCTCCAGTAGGTCTCCTGCAATATTTGCGGCGGCTGTGATGTAATTCAACCGAGGATTCATCTGAGAAATCCACCTTCTGCCACTTTTCCAGTGTCCATCCTTTTAGCAGGCTGTGGGCTTTGGCAAATGCCACACGGTTTTTTAATTGCCTTTTGTTTAGTGCTGGTTTCTGTGCACTGATTCGACCATGGAGGCCATTTCGAGACAGAATTCTACAAACTGTTCTGGTTGACACAGGGACTTGAGGTGACCAGGCCTGGTGGAGCTCTGCTGCAGTGGAAAAGGGGCCTTGGATTTTCAAATCAACAAACGGTCCTCCTGAGCAGTTGTCTTGTGGGGTCTGCTGGACCTGGGCTTGTCAAAAACATCTCCAGTCTTTTCAGATCATTTCTTATTCTTTGTACTTGCCGCTGAGACACACTGAAGGTGTCAGACACCTCAGCAGTGGATCTGGTCTTCAGCCTCTTGATAATTAATGCTTTGGTCTCAGGGTGGATCTTAGGCAGGTTGTCAGAGGTCCAGTTGCAGTGGATGTGAGGGTCTGGTGTGCTGGGGTTCTTTTTATACACACCACTAAGTGACTGATCAGTAACTGATCACAGGTGAGGCTGTAATCTAGGACTGGATGCATCATATGACAAGGAGACAAGACTTTTGTCTTACCAAAATCTGACCTTTCTGTGTTCATTAAATGATCAATGTTTCTTCAGTGAAGCAAATTTATTTTAGTATATTGAGCATAATTTGGGAGGGTTTTAGCTTTCATATGAGACATTTCTAAAACCAATCGATTAATTTAAAGTCAGGTTATAAACTTTTGTTTCTACAAAATGGATAAGCGACAAGACTTTTGTCAGGGACTGTACTTCCTGTGGACTTTATCTCCTCTTTCCTGCTTTAAAAATCCTGTATCTGAAGTATTGCTCCACATTTCACAAATAATAATCACACAGTTTGGACTTGTGTCTAAACTAGAAGTGCAGAGTCTGATCTTTGAACACTTCAGAGTCTCAGAGCGACTGGTTTTACTGCAGACAGGAAACAGCTGAGGCCATCACAGCCTCACAGCTTTATATCCTGTGCTCCACACACAGATCCTGCTGCAGACTTTGTGATCAGAGATTTTAAGTCTCATAAGTTTCTCCTCGTGTCTGTGGTGTTTGCGCATTTTCTCGCAGGTTTAAAAATCGTTTAAGACCGAAAAATCCCGTAGTGTGTAGTGGCCTTGAATCTGATCTGTGACACTAATGATCTACACCAGTGGTTCTTAACCTGAGTTTGATCAAACTCCAGGGGTTCAGTGAGTCAGTCTCAGGGGTTCAGGGTCAGACTCACATCAAACTCACTCACGATGTCTCGCCCCGTTTGACCGTTATTGGCTGCAGTAAATTTTGTGTGCACAATCATCTTGTGACTGTGGTGATGGTGTCGTGTCATTTCTTTCTTAATATTTTCCCTTCATACGAACTATGTCGAGCAAAAAAAGAAAGTGGTCAGATGAATATGTGAATATGGATTCACATGTGCACCAATAAAATATACAGTGCTGTGCATATGTTTACATACCCTTACAGAATTAATGGTTTCCTGCCCATTTGTAAGATACAATGCTTGATGACACAAAAAATGGTTTTCCATGTGTGGTTAGTGAACAGTGGAAGCCATTTATTGTGAAACAAATGTGAGAACTCAATTTGAAACAAAATAACAACAGAAATTACCCAAAGTAGCCTGATCAAAAGTTTACATACCCTTTTAATTTGGCCTGATAACCTGCACCCAACGTGACACAAATGAGATTGGATAGCTATTAAAGGTAACTATGTTCACCTGTGATCTATTGCCTTGTAATTAGTAGTGTGTTTAAAAGTCAGTGAGTTGCTGTACTACTGAGAAACCGTTGGATCCTTCATGTGGTGTTGCGCTAACGTCTTGGATGAAGAATCATGGGGAAAGCAAAGCAATTGTCAAAAGATCTGCGGGAGAAGGTAGTACACCTTTACAAATCAGGAATGGGATATAAGAAAATTGCCAAACAGTTGATAATGCCTGTCAGCACTGTCCAGACTCTAATTAAGAAGTGGAAAGCAAGAGGAACTACAGACATCAAACCACGACCTGGTAGGCCAAGCAAAATTTCCCCCACCACGGCAAGAAAAATTGTTCGGGATGCGAAGAAAAGGCCCCAGATAACATCCAGGGAAATTCAACTGTCACTGAAAGAATGCCATGTGGATGTCTCAAGCAGTACAGTAAGAAGGCACTTGAAGAAAAATGGCCTTAATGGTAGAGTTGCCAGAAGAAAGCCACTGCTAAGGAAATGCCACAAAGAAGCACGTCTCAAGTATGCCACACTCCACAGAGACAAACCCCAAACCTTCTGGGAGAAAATTATTTGGAGTGATGAAACCAAAATTGAACTTTTTGGCAAAAATCATAGATGTTATGTTTGGCGAGGAATCAACAAGGCCTATAATGAAAACTACACCATTCCAACGATAAAACATGGTGGTGGATCCCTGATGTTCTGGGGTTGTGTTAGCTACAATGGCACAGGCAATTTGGTAAGAGTCGATTGCAGAATGAATGCTGCCAGTTACCAAAAAATACTGGAAGAAAATCTGCACTCCTCAGCCCGAATACTGCGCATGGGACGTACTTGGACATTCCAGCATGACAATGACCCAAAACATAAGGCCAAATCAACCTGTCAGTGGCTACAGCAACACAAGGTGAAAGTTCTGGAATGGCCATCTCAGTCTCCTGACCTCAATATTATTGAGCCACTCTGGAGAGACCTGAAACGTGCTGTTTATGCAAGACAGCCCAAGAATCTACAGGAACTGGAGGCTTTTTGCCAAGAAGAATGGGCAGCTTTACCATCTGAGAAGATTAAGAGACTCATTGACAACTACCACAAAAGACTTAAAGCTGTTATTGATGTTAAAGGGGGAAATACACAGTATTAGGAACTGGGGTATGTAAACTTTTGATCAGGGTACTTTGGGTAATTTCTGTTGTTATTTTGGTTCAAATTGAGTTCTCACATTTGTTTCACAATAAATGGCTTCCACTGTTCACTAACCACACATGGAAAACCAGTTTTTGTGTCATCATTCATTTTCTCTTACAAATGGGCAGGAAACCATTAATTCTGTAAGGGTATGTAAACATATGCACAGCACTGTATATACCTATGTTTGGAATCTGAAAAAAGCATTTTATTTTTCCAATTAAGAAGGGTTTGGTGAAAGCGCAGATGAAATTAGTGGAGTTCAGCTCCTCCAACAAGGTTAAGAACCACTGCTCTAGAACCATTACACAGAGAAAAAAGAAAACAGAGGAAGCACATAACAACAAAACACAGCACACGATGACAAGACGACACCGAAGGCCTGGGACACGGGGTCTGGAGACTCACTGGTCAATTTACTGGTCATAGTTGTTGCAGAAAGTCTCATGTTTGAGCTGATTATACTTACTGAGTGTAATATAAGACCTTTAATGTCTACAGTTTGAGGTCACAGATCAAAATAAAAACATAAAACATTCTATACTGGGTCTGTTCACAGGAATAAACTGGAGCAGGCGCTGGATGACTACGCCTCACTCACTTTCATCTACATAGAAAAAGTCAAAAACTTCGTCAATAAAAGCTCTGGATGGATAAAGGAGCGAGAGGGAGAGAAAAGCACTTTGGCCAACTTCTCAGAGAGAGCAAGTGACATCCGCAACAGGTTCAGCAAGGTCACAAAGGCAGAAAACACAGGCACGAAATTTGTGGCTTTCTGGAAGTTTGTAGGAGAGAGTATTGTACCAGGAAGAGCATCGAAGAAACAGTCTGAGGAGGAGGAGGAGCTGCAGAAAGAGCTGGAGCTCCTGGTGCAGAGGATCCTGGAGGGTCTAAATGAGATGCAGATCTTTTTGGAGGCGGTGGAGAAGTCAACGGTGACTTCAGATCATGTGTTTGAGCAAAACCAGGTGGTACAGCTGTCTGAAGAAACTGATCTGGAGTCAGTGAGGAGGATCATATTTGCTGCTCGGATCATCAGGGCTCAGCTGCTGCTGTTCAAACGGAACAATGAGGATTTCTTCAAAGCCAAAGTGCATAATGTAGAAGTGATGGAGATTCAACTGAATCAGTACATCATGACCATCAAGCACATCTGCGATGCTTTCAGTGAAACGTATTAAAACTCACAAACTCACACAGATTTTATCCATTTGTATAAATGTAATGAATAAATGTGAGGTGTTTTTCACAGCTCTGTTGCAGATCTCTGTCTGAACAAACCCACGTTTTCCCTGAGACCAGAAGTGTCTGAAGATGCCGTTGAAAAGATGCTCAGCAACATCAACACCCTCGACCTAATCAGGTACAACAACGGCCATGCTTTTTCTACAGAATAATTCATAATTCACTTGTTTAAATAGATTTGGCGTGTGGACAAAAGTGGGAATAAAAGAATAAAGGAATAAAGCAGAAGATCGCGTACAGACATCTGCTCTTTCAGTCGGTTAAACCAGTGTCAGCAGTGACTGAGGCAAAACTGGATTAAAGCCTGAGGTGTGAAGGAGCAACAGTTAAAAGACTAAACAGTGATCGATGAATGGAGTTAAAGCAAAAATATTTAGTTTTTTAGGTTAAAATGAGTTAAGAGTGAAGAGACACTTTGTCTCCATCACCATTTGGTTACACGAATAAGGTGTAAAATGAACCTGGCTTCCACAGTAAGATCACAAGAATCCGTCTTGAGATGATTTCACTGTCAGGTTCAAATTCGCCCAGCGCAGAATGGACCAATCACAGAGCAGCAATGAAACAGCAATGCAGACAGACGTACTTCAGCCTATTTGAGTGAAAACACAGACTGTTTAGTTTGTAAAAATGTGCAGGGGGAAGAGCTTTGAGCGTTTGTGGAGGGAAAGTCTGTGCTTTTCTCTCAACTGGATGGAACAAAAGTTTCTCTGGTTTTGTGACTAATCAGATTCAAATCTTCATCGCGGCATCTTCTTCCTGATTCCTTTTTGCAGACTGACTGTGTAGAGGTCAAATGGGAATGCTACACATATCGATCTAGTGAAAGCTAAAGTGGGAAATGACAAGAGCGAATAGACACAGTTATTTAATCAGAGCACGTTGAGTAACAGATTAGTCCAAAATTGTTATTGTCATAGTAACAGAGATGTAAAATTTTGCACATTACTCACCTCAGATCCTGGGGTCACTTCACTTATGATTCTTCATGGTTGTTTTTTGTTTTTCAGAAAGAACAAATGCATCCGGATGGTGTTCTTGTTCAATGATGAGCACAGATCCTTCATGGAGATGTTTGCAGAGAGGAAGGAGAGGATGCTGAAGGTCCTGGATGAACTGGAGCCCTGTGCAATGAAGTTAGACCGAATGAACTTTGGAGCACGGATCTCCAATGTGGTGGGCAGCTCTGTGGGGCTGGTGGGAGGAGGTTTGTCCATCGCTGGTTTGGCCCTGGCTCCTTTCACTGCAGGAGTGTCTCTGGGTCTGACCATAGCTGGAGCTGCAGCAGCAGGGACCTCCGGAGTCAACAGTATAGTAACCATGATTACAGAGCATTTTTACAGCAGCAACCAGAAGACAAACGCCAGTGAGAACTTTAAAAGGTTCATGAAAGATGTGGATGACCTCCAGAACTGTCTGAGAAACATCATTAACAATTCTTTCGAGAGCACAGAAAACAGTGATATTCTCAGATCTCTGAAGATGACAGGTAAAGGCATTGGAGTGTCCTTGGCCAGAACCATTGATACGATTGTCGATTGTATTTCTGCTGTTAAACTGTCGAACGCAGAGAAAGCTGCAGTTACAGCTGCAGGTTCAGGGAGGGCTGTAGGTCAGGCTGTGTCAGACGTCCCAGAGCTGGGCCAGGCGGCCCTCAAAGGCCCTCTGGCCATGTCCACAGCTGCTCGAAATGGCTTTATTGCTGTTAATGCTCTGTTCATTGGTTTTGACGTGTTTGTCATCGCCACTGAAGGTGCAAATCTGTCCTGGGGCAGTGAGACTGAGACCTCAAAGTGGATCAGAGCCAGAGCCGCTCTGTGGAGGTCAGAGGTCGAATCTCTCCAGACGATCTGTGATTCTCTGGAGGAAGGACAGAAGCTCTTTCAGATGGAACAGTTCCTCCTCTTCTATTGAAGAAGAAACACCTCCTCCAGGAGTCCTTCTATGAGTGATGTGATGGACTAAACAGGCCAGAAAAACCCAGTGAGGGAGAAGCTTTTAAAGGGAGCAAACATCTGCCATGGCCTTTTTCTACGCCCAGATGAATAAAGTCATAAAATACTATATACTACTATACATAATCAATATGTAAATACTGCAGTAATAATCCATCATAACAGGATTCCCAGTGTGTATATCTCGCTTCTGCCGGTCACAGCTAACGTTATCTTAGCCTAGTGTAGCTTCCTACCTCCACCTCCCTCCAACACTTTCTGTCACAGAAGCACAGATCCACGTTGGCTTTAAACGACTGCAGTCTCTTTGTTACGGGAGATGTTTTTTCGCTAAAACATGAGGAAACTCGATAACAGTTTCTTCCCTCTGATGTTGGACTCATAAACTCTTAAAACACCCGTCACTGTGACACTTGTGTAAAGATGTGATCTGCTTTTGTGTCTGCAGCCATTTCTTTGCCACTGAAGATCTGTAAAATGAACAATTCTGTTTTTATCTTAGTTTGGTCTATTTCAAAAATAAAATCATTATTTTATTATTGGACCAGGAGGATGGAAAAGCAGGATGTGTTGTACGTAATTTATCTTTTATGTGATTGTTATTGTCGATTATGATTCTTTCTTGTTTCCTCAAAAAAAGAGCTGATGCAGCTCAAGGGACGAACTTTAATAAAATATGAATATTAAATATGAAAATTACTGCTGTATTAGTGTTTCATTGTGCAACTGAGCGTGAAAAACGTTGCCTGGGCCACTGAAAAATATAAATTTGGCCCCTTTGATGATTTTACTTAATACTTTAATATTTGATATGAATGTACAGTTTTATTTATGAACTGTCTGTGCGGGCGGATGTCACTTTACAAATGAGGAGAAAACTTCACTGAAGGAAAATTCTGCTTTTACATCTTTGTGTGTTTGAGAAATGCAAATTTTTGAAGCAATTAAATATTTAAATAACATTACAGATTGAAATAATCTACACCTACAAATCCATAGAAACAAGCAGGTGACGCACCCCCAAACTTTAAATGTAAGTTTCAGGTTTGTGGAAACAGCCATTTCACTGTTGCTTGTTTTATTTTCAGGAATCTACGTCCAACCAGTTTATTTATTCAAAACTCCATTTTAAAAAGTCTCTGGACTTTATTTTCAGTATTTTCAATTTGATTCTTATTCTTTTTCTCATTAAATATCTAAATATCTTCTCGACCTGTGAAGAGCAGAGGATCAGCGTAAAGCAGAGTAAAGATTCACACGAGTAAAGCAGAAGTGTCTTGGTGAAATGTTTAGTCACGTGGAGCGACTCTATAAGCCGATATCGGTCGATCCATCGGTGGGAAACAGGTTTGCGTTTTGGAGGCTCTGAGGACCTTGTTCATTTATCAGACATATTTTGTGCTGATGAAGTGTCAACACAAATACACAGCTTCACTAACGTTAGACTGAAATGTGTGTAGAATCCCTCATTCGTCCAGGTAGAATCCATGGCAATGGGTAGAGTTCAATTTGTCAACTGGACCAAAGTAAGACAAAAACTGGTCCACCCTAAGGCAAAACTCCGAGCCACAAACAAATCAATTTTGTCTATTCAGTGTAGTGAAGCCTGCAGTGAGCGTTACACTGGAGAAACAAAGCAGCCATTACACAAAAGGATGAACCAGCAGAGACGAGAGAGCCAGAGTGGACCCCAATCCGCGGTACATCTCCACCTTAAAGCCACGGGCCACTCCTTTGAGGACAGTGAGGTGCAGATCTGAGCCACAGAGAAGAATTGGTTTGAACGTGGAGTTAAAGAAGCGTCTTTGTTAAAAAAGAACCCTTCTTTAAACAGAAATGGGCTCAGGCACCACCTGTCTCCATCTATAACTCCATCCTCAAACCTAAAGCAAAACAAATTAAGAAAACAACAGGTGTAGCCAGGTCAGGTCCAGAGGTGTGAATAGCCCTGTTTGATTCTGCTAATCTGACCCCAACCGCCAGTCTATTTCAATAGGCCGAGCTAACAGAAACTGTAAACAAATAGGGTGAGTTTCTAAGTAATTTGGGGATCTAACTCCTCTCTCTTGCAGGCAGATATAAGTCAGAGTCTCCAGAGTCTGACCAGAACTGAAGAAGCAGCTCGGATGAGTCGTCTTCTATCAAAACTTTGGTCCAGTTGACAAATTGAACTGTACCCGTTGCCGTTAGACTGAAATAATCTACACCCACAAATCATCGTGTCGTCTTCACTACAAAAAGGAATGGATGAACAGGAATAAAAACCCACAGGAGCAGTCGTCTGTGTTTAAATAAAAACATTTATTCTGATATATCTGGTCTCTGAGCTGATCTGAGGTCAGCCGTCACTTCACAAACTCCTCTCTCTCGCACAGGGGCAGAGCAGGGCTGCACAACGTCACTAAAGTCAAGCTAAAGGTCAGAAAAGTATCAACCACTATTGGAACAAAGGCTTGAAGTGCACGTGACAGGTTTTCCTGTTTCTCTGTTTCTCTGACTGGGGTTTTGCATAAGTTCGGAGGCAGTTGGAGGAAGCTGCAAAGAAAAGTACAAAGACACAGGAAGCAGCGCGAGTTTTACAACACAAATAAGCCGATAAAAACTCTAAAACACACAGACGATTCCTGCACAAAGAAGGAATTTTACACTTTCAGTTATCAAAATAAAGATGCTGTCATTTATTTGTGTTTAATCAAATCTGTCGTTTAACAAGCTGTGGCCCTTGTTTACATTATGGTTGCTAGGTAACGGTTACCCCGACGACGTTTACATCTGCTGTCGATGTCCAACCAGGAAGTAAAAATACTTTATAATAATAATAATAAAGTATGTAAAGATAGAACCTAATCTTGTTTTAGTGAAATGCGCGGTCTAACCTGTCACATGCACTTAAAAGTTCCCATATAAAGCATTATTTTTAGCAATTCTATGTAACTACAACAGTTCCAACGTAAATTTCTGAGTATGTATGAAAACAGTAGTTTGACTTGCATTATCTGGGAGCTCACAAATGTGTAAGGAAATATTTATACAGACCCCGTTTCTTCATCCAGCTTGTCAATGTCCAGTGCAAAAATCACAGAAATCTACACAAATTATTCAAAATATGCAGCTTAATTTGACAAGCCTGGATTAAAAGTTAAAAAACGTTTAATTCTGATTTAAATTGACATTCGACACTTTATCCTCAGATTTTAATTAAAGCTATTTTAATCTAAAGCTGCATTGTGTCACTTTTCTGGTGGAGGGTTCATCAAACGCTTTTCTCCATGGAGACGTTATCGGCTTTAAACATTTCTTCCTTCACGGAGACCAAACCGGACCAAGTTACAGGTGAGATCTGTGGAGAGGCGACACCGCTCACAGTCAGAACGTCTGGTTTTGTACGTTTCTGAGCTATAAAATGTAACACTGAAATGTTTCAAAGTTTAACTCCGGCACATTTGAAACTAAAGTCCGTTGCTAGAGGTGGTGGAATTCTGTCAGGAGCAAAAAAACGGCACAGATCAGTGTTTCCTCAGTGGAGATCTCACTGTGGCAGTGAGTCTGTCAAGGCAACAAACTAGTGTAGTGATGGGGGCAAGTTCTGAACTTCCACATAAAACACCAATTTGCTTCAGACTGAAGAAGCTTAACACCACTTTAACCCATCTGACAACAGCCACTGCCATCACTGCACTAGTTTGTTGCCTTGACAGACTCACTGCCACATCGAGATCTCCGCCAGAATTCGACCACCTCTAGCGACGGACATTAGCTTCAGACGTGCCACAGTTCAACTTTAGTGTCATACTGCGGAACATTGCAGGCAGAGCAATGACAAATCCATAGAAACAAGCAGGTGACAGACTCTCCACCAGAAAAGTTACACAAAGCAGCTTCTTTTTAAATTTTTTTAGGCAAACGTAATCGCCCTGGCAATAAGAAACATGTATAAATGTGTTGTGTCGCCTGTTTTTATGCAGATCCAAAAGAAATCGGGACTTTCGACAGTTAAAACTCACTTTGAACTCACTTAAACGTTCTTAGTTCAGTTAACGTAAAATACTGGATTGGAAAAGACGACACAACACATTCGTTTTCAGTGGGTTTTGGAGTTTTCCCTTCTTCGGTGTGCAGCCCTGTTCTTCAAAAAGTCTGAAAGCACTGCCCAGTCCTTACGAGTCTAAACAGGAACCTCCGCATTTAATAACTTAATCAGAACCATTTTTCAATTAACTTCACGAATATACGTTTTACACTGAGGTATTTTAACGTAATATTAATATTCTTGGTAAATAAAACCATTTTTACATCAGAAATCTGATATTAAAGGACTCATATTACACCATTTTCTGAACTCTGACGTTCTAATGTCGTTTCCTCGTCACAAACGGACCTGGAGTTGTGTTTTGTTTCATTCGAACATTTTAACGCACAAAATCTGCATCAGGGTTCTCGCTCTTTTTCACAGACAAAATTTCAAAACTTTTCCATGATTTTTCATGACGTAAAGTGAATTTTCCATGACTTTATGACCCCTACACGTGTAGAATCCAGCGCTAAATATGAAATGTGAACCCTTTCCACTCACCTAATATTCAAATCCTTTTGTCGTCGTCTCTTTTAAACAAAACACCTTATTGTGCAGACGTTCAGAAATAATCTCAAAAGCCTAATGTGAACTTAAAGGGACAGTTGTGAATTTTGGACACAGGGCCTCATTTCCTGGTGATCCAGAGCGTTGGAGACGTGTGGAGACACTTTTTTAAATCTTCCTCCAGTCCTTGTATTTGCAGAGGTGCTGATGCTGGGCTAGTGCAGGTCAATGGCCACAGTCATCCTGCCACTAAAAACAGTCTGACCCACTCCACAGACCTGAGGAAAAACTATTAGAATTCCAGACTGTCCCTGTGAACGTCTGTGTCCAGAGAATCATTTTAGAGTCAAACCAACTGTTGCATTTGAAGGATTTCTGTGTGAGCAGCAGCAGTGAGTTGTACTTCCTGATAGAGAAAATAGTCCCTCAACATGCGATACAAGGTTAGTTTTACACTGCCTGGACAAAAAAAAAGACTCCACCTGGATTTAACTAAACAAACAGGTCCAAGGTTCCTGCAGTTGGTCAGGTCCAGGTTCAGCTGACTTCATTCTTTGAGCTCACACTGCTGCTGGACCTGGACCTGACCAACTGCAGGAACCTTGGACCTGTTTGCTTAGTTAAATCCAGGTGGAGTCTTTTTTTTTTGAATATACTGAAGGACCAGGTTATTCCATCAGTGGATTTGTTCTTCCCTGATGGCACGGGCTCATTCCAAGATGACAATGCCAGGATTCATCGGGCTCAGACTGTGACAGAGCGGTTCAGGGAGCAGGAGACGTCATTTTCACACATGGATTTGCCATCACAGAGTCCAGACCTTAACCCCAATGAGACTCTCTGGGATCAGACTCGACCATCATCAACGCAAGATCCTGGCGAAAAATGAATGGATTCGCTGTGGCGTTGTTTCGATAAACTTCTGCAACGTCACAAGATTTATTTCCATCCAGTGTTGTGTTCATTTTTCAGGAAGCTGACCTCATTCTCTGAGCACTGCACTGTTGCTGAACATGAACCTGACCAACTGCAGGAACCTTGGACCTGTTTGTTTAGTTAAATCCAGGTGGAGTCTTTTTATTTTTTGGCCAGGCAGTGTAAAACTAACCCTGTATCGCATGTTGAGGGACTATTTTCTCATATATCAGTCGCCGCTGCAGAGCTTCTATCAGGAAGTACAACTCACTGCTGCTGCTCACACAGAAATCCTTCAAAAGCAACAGTTGGTTTGACTCTAAAATGATTCTCTGGACACAGACGTTCACAGGGACAGTCTGGAGTTCTAATAGTTTTTCCTCGGGTCTGTGGAGTGGGTCAGACCGTTTTTAGTGGCAGGACGACTGTGGCCATTGACATGCACTAGCCCAGCACCAGCACCTCTGCAAATACAAGGACTGGAGGAAGATTTAAAAAAGTGTCTCCACACGTCTCCAACACTCTGGCTCACCAGGAAATGAGGCCCTGTGTCCAAAAGTCTGAACTGTCCCTCTAAGAAAAGGCTGCAGTTGCGTGAAAGAGACGCTAAAATTCCACGACTTCTCTCCATTCCACCTTGTGATGTCACGTGGTAATACAGGAAGCGTCTGTGTGTCCGCTGTGTTTTTAAACTCCAAACGTGTCCGCTAGAATCATTTGGATCATTTCGGCCATGGAATTGCTGAACAAAAAGGAGCTGTTCACTTTAAAACGACCGCTCGATGACATCACAAGGTGGAACAGAGCGTTTAGAGCTTTGCAGACGTAGACAGACGGGTAATAAAGAGTGACTCAAACGTGCGAATGAAACGGAACACAACTCCAGGTCTGTGTTTGGGGGAAATAACATTAAAACGTGACTAAAAGCTCACAATTTCAGTCGGTTTTATGTAACCTAGGACCTTTAACCGTATCAGTGTAACTACATAAATCTCTGTGTAAATTGTCATAAAAAGGTTGTGGGTTCGACTCCCTGTGCAGTTCATACGTCAGTCTCCCCTCAAACGTTAAAGCTTGAATCCTGATTTAAAGCTGCACCGTGTAACTTTTCTGCTGGGGCGTCGTCTTCGCTGAGACGCCGCTGCTTAGGGTTGGGCGGTAATACAGTGTCCCGCGGCATCAGAAAGTAGCAGCGGAATCAGTTTCATCACCGTCATTATAAAAATCTGCATCAGGACCTAAAACCACAGCAGGACTTTCTCCCTCCGCTCTCTCTCCTCTTCAAACGTGGTTCCGCTCGGAGATTTCCATCCACACGCAGCGAGGAAGAAGAAAAAAACCCGACTGACGCTTCGTGTGCGACGTTGAGCCCAAAAGTTTGTGACGGAGACGTTTTATTGAAGCCGAGAGTCGAGAGGGGACGAGGCTGAAGAGGAGAAAGTTCCCGAGGGCGAAGTCAGACTTTCACGGAGGAGACGGTAAAGCCCAATTTATGGATCTGCACCAAAACGAAACTTTCCAAACCTCCGAAACTTTCTAACGACGCCTCAAAACGCCGCAGACGATAAGGGCTGTGATTGGTCCTCTCCACCGCTCTGCATTTCCTCCGCTCATTCTAGACTTTGAGTAATAATGTGTTTAATGCAGCTTTGGCACATTTGTTTACGTTTTACACAAACCAAACGTCAAAGAGCACGGCTCATTTGCATACAGCTCATTTGCATACAGTATAAGCGCTGATAAAAACAGCTCGTGCTCTGATGCTGATGCGATCGAACGAGCTGCAAAGTTTGGTTTGATCAGAACTTGTGCCTCATCTTCAAATATAAAGCTGCGACTCTGTTTCTGAACGGTTTAGGAGCAGCTACAGAATAATTCTTAATCACAGTAAAACTGTAAACCCTGGTTTAATGTTATCAAAATTTGGATACCGCCCAACCCTACCGCTGCTTCGCCCGGAATGTCCCGCAGTACGGCATTAACCATATCTACCTTTATCCGTTTACAGGCGATTTACAGTTTGCTACAACATACTGGGGAAAAACATGCGTTCTTACTGCAACTGGGCTCTGCTCTCCACAGATCTGACCCGTCAACTCGGCCCGGCGGCTTCTGCTGCTCGTATCCACGGAGATGGATACGTTTAATGCCGTACTGTGGAGCATTAAGCGCTCTGTGTTGCATTTTTGTATGAAAAGCGCTCTACAAATAAAGTTTGATCGATTGATTGACTGAACATTCCAGGGCGGAGCGAAGACGCCTTTGTGGAGGCGGGACGACAGCGGACTCGCCACCGGAAAAGTTACGCATTATAGCTTTAAAAAAATTAATAAACTGCTGATCTAAAGGCGATGGCAAAACTCGTCTGAAGAAAATAAATTAAAGAGGGGGTATCACTGTGTTTCCTTTTATTGTTTTGAAAATGCCGTATTCATTCAAAACGACTCTTCTCCCTCTGCTCTCTGTGCTGAGTCACTCCCCCTTCAGAGCACAGTCGACGTACGTCTCGCTAATGTTTTGTATCGTGTTTTTGTATATTTATGGAGAATAGACGATTATCCCAACAGCAGGAAATGCCGCGGTGTTGAGTCGCGCAACTTCCAGTCGATGCTTTTCTACGGAAAAATCCCTGTGGAAAAGTGTGGCATATTTTTGAGCAGCTTCATAAATCTGCCCCAACACCAAATCTTCATCCAACAAGGTCGACAAAGAACAGATTCTGTCCATGAAGAATTTATCCACAACGATCAAGGGAAGAAAGACGAAAACTTAAAGCTGAACTCCGACCCGTTTGAAGCTAAAGTCCATTTCTAGAGGTGGTGGAATTCTGTCAGAAGCCTAAAAACAGCACAGATCAGTGTTTCCTCGGTGGAGATCTCACTGTGGCAGTGAGTCTGTCAAGGCAACAAACTAGTGCAGTGATGGGGGCAAGTTCTGAACTTCCACGTAAAACGCCGATTTGCTTCACACTGAAGAAGCTTAATGCTTAACTGTCTGGAAACGTTAGAAAACAGCTTTTTTTTTAGCATTTTTCAAAAAATATAATTCACTCGTGCAGTGGGAAATCAACAGAGGGAAGTGTGAGGTGCTTATGAAGTTGTTTTCTAACGTTTCCAGACACTAATGAGTGAACCAGGCAGAGCGTTTTGTTTGTTAGACTCGTGGCTGTTGTCAGATGGGTTAAAGTGGTGTTAAGCTTCTTCAGTCTGAAGCAAATTGGTGTTTTACGTGGAAGTTCAGAACTTGCCCCCATCACTACACTAGTTTGTTGCCTTGACAGACTCACTGCCACAGTGAGATCTCCACCGAGGAAACACTGATCTGTGCCGTTTTTAGGCTTCTGACAGAATTCCACCACCTTTAGGACGGACTTTAGCTTCAAACATGCCGCAGTTTCTCCTACTGAACAGAATCTTACAGCTAACCGTAAGGTGGGTTTGAATAGGGCCTGGGAGAGATCACTAGATTACTCAAACATGCATGGATGAGTCTAAAACCTCTTCAGACATGTCTCTAAACATAGTAAAAAGCTCCAAAAAAGTCAATACCCCCTCTTTAAATAAAATTGCTCAGCTCAAGCCAAGATTTCTCTTCTGTAAATAATGTCACACTGCCCCCTAGAGGCAGGAGCTCGCTATGCAACAGAATCAGAGTCTATTCAACTAAATTTCAACGTTTTGCCCTGAATTTCAAGTCCCTGTGACTTTTTGACACTTTTGTACATGTAAACAATCTGTAAACCTTTGTAACAATACATCTGCTTCTCCTATATAATATAAATATGTAACTACTATCTCATACATAAAGAATAAAACTGGTGTACGCAGTTCATTGCATTCGTTAATAACAAATGTACATTGGAATAAGATTATTGCCTAAAAATAAGTCGCTTTGTACAGTGTAGAGTTATAAATATGTGGGTTGATAACGTAGAGGGACTGGGCGTGGTTTCAGACTGGGTTAGGGACTTAAAGAGGGTTCTTGGGGTACTTTAAGGGTATATCTGGGGTACATTTGGGGGTATTCGGGGTACAGTCCTGCTCTGTTTATGGCCGTCGAGTTGAACCAGAGGCTGTTGGAAACGTCACAAGCTGAGGTAACAAAGATTCATCCTGTAGAAGACAAACACATGGAAAACAGAGCGGGTTTTAGTGAATTAAACAGTGTTAAATGTGTTTTCATCAAATCAAATCAGTTAAAGGAACTATATGTAGCAGCTTTTAATAAAACTGTGAGACAATCCCATCTGCCCGTGTGTCTCCAGAGCTGTTACCTGCAGATAGAGACACGTCCAAGTTTGTTTCATTCACAGTTTATAAATAGACTATGGCTGCGTCTCATTTGTTTTTCCTCGATTCCTTCCCCTTGATTTGGTGGGAATTACCAGAGGAAGTCCCACCCACAGAGGAAACAGAGGGAGGAGAGAGAATCTAAACTCCACCACCTGAAAACTCTGTCGGGTTTACTCCTTCCTTCCATTGTTTTCTTTGGGACACCGCTTACATGGACAGTTTGGGTGTTTTTTTTACATGAATCTGTTCGTCTCCGTCAGCAGAGTCGCATCAACACTGACTGACCTCCCGACAGCGTCTGAGCCGAGTTCTTCCCCGGTTTTGGTGCTGATGAAAGTGTCCGGCAAGTTGGCTGGAGTCACGAAAATAAAGCGTTTTTCTTCTCAAAACAACATGTGTTCAAAAGAGCGACACATTTGCAGCACGAAACCTGAACGGGGAAAAAGTCCGAGCTCATAATCTCTTGGTGCTATTTTCTCTCCAGTCGTATCACTGCGCTGCCTCCAGGTGGCGCCGCGCACGAATCCAACACTTTTTCAGTAGTTCAGCAGTGTTTACGTGCTCAGACCGATGACACCGCGACGAGAGAGCTACAGCCATAAGTATATCAGCCTGTATAAGTTATATAAGCTTCTCTGTCCCTCCTCTCTCTCTATCTCTCTGCCCGTTCTAACTAGGGATGTCCTGATCCGATATTCAGTATCGGTATCGGCTCCTGATCCGGCTCTTTTATGAGTATCGGCCAGTATTGGATTCAGTCACGTGATCGGACCGAGCCAGTTTCACATGTTTTGGGGCATCGAGGCGCTTTACTGCAGCTGTAAAATCGAAACGCCGCCGTGTTGCTGTGCGGGACTTTTCTCTACAGTGGTGCCTTGTTTATCGCGGGCGTTACGTTCTTAAAAATAACCCGCGATAGGTGAAATCCGCAATGTTAAAAAACCCTGTAAAAACTGCAAAACCCTCCGCGATATGAGCGGGAGCGAGGGAGGGGATCGCTCCGCACAAATCGGCCACGATCTAAACTGAGGAGCGCGGGGGGCTGAAAAACAGTTATGGGGAGTTGTTGTTGGTGCTATTTTTCTTCTTCTAAACAGACATGCCACCTTTGATTACACAGGAAACAGTGTGTGGTTTCTCCTTTAGCCAATCAGAACACAGAACACAATGCAAAAGGTGAACCGCGTCATAGTGCGGGACGAACGTACAACAAAACGAGAGTCAAACACCGACGCAAACAAACAGGTTCTGTGGAGGAACCAGCAGAGCCACTTTAACACGACCAGTTTAATTTGTCACTTACAAAGAATCATATGGATGAGTTTGAGATTTACAAGCGCAAGACGGCACTGGCAGAGGTATCGGATCGGTATTGGAAAGAGCATTCCTTAAGAAAAAGAAAAATCGGATCATCAGAAGCCAAAAAAAATCGGTATATCTCTACTTCTCACTCCATCTGCTGAATTTGGGCCTCAGGATATTCGGGTTCACAAAGATCTCCCCTCGGCTCTGTGCTAAAGGCCACGTCTTCATCGTCGCTGTCGTCGTCGTGAACTTTCCGAGCAGAAACACAGAGAAACAGGCGCCACCTGGAGGCAGCGCAGTGATACGACCGGAGAGAAAATAGGACCGAGTGATTATGAGCTCGGACTTTTTCATGGTTCAGGTTTCGTGCTGCAAATGTGTCGCTCTTTTGAACACATTTTGCTTTGAGAAGAAAAACGCTTTATTTTCATGTCTCCAGCCAACTTGCCGGACACTTTCATCAGCACCAAAACCGGGGGAAGAACTCGGCTCAGACGCTGTCGGGAGGTCAGTCAGTGCTGATGCGACTCTGCTGACGGAGACGAACAGATTCATGTTAAAAACACAAACTGTCCCGGTGACATTTGTTTAAAGATGTGATTTGCTTTTGTGTCTGCAGCCATTTCTGTGCAACTGAAATTGTGTAAAATGTGCAGTTCTTGGTGAATTTTCTTTTTTTTCCCTTCTTATTTTGGTCTATTTCAAAAACAAAATCATTTTATTATTGGGCCAGGAGGATGGAAAAGCAGGATGTGTCTGATCCCTTTAATACAACATTGATTTGACAGCTGAAAAATAGAGGATTGAGGAGACGAATCAAGGAGAAGGAAGCAGGCAAAGAGAAATGAGACGCGGCCCATGTTTCGTGAAAGCTCAGAACCTCCAGAATTCTCTCACCGAGCTGCAGAAGCTGCACCAGTTCAATGTTTTTATAATAAAAAATGGATTTAAATTTACAACAAATATCAGTAAACACTATATTTGATGTGAACATGTTTATCACAGGCGCAGATAGATCACGTTTATGAAATTTTAAGTGATAATATGACTCTAAAATACCACTGGAACCGTTTGTATTTGTAAGAAAAAGTACAATTAATTGGATAATTTACAAATAATCTTTCTCTATATCCTGTTACATAAGCCTCTGTCTGATCCCTGTGCACTACAGCTGATCCTTTGCAGTTCTGGCCTCACTTATTGGTGGTTCCTGCATTTACCTGTTGAGTAAGTATCATGTGTTCGAGTTCACTGCCTTGGATCCGTCTGAGTTGGCGTTGGTCTGTTCCTTCACAACAGGAACTGAAAAACACAGACTTTTCATCAGCGTCCAGGAAAAGTGGGTGTGACGTGTACAAACAGTCTTAAAACTCCACATCTGAGCAGCTAAAGTCCCTCTGAACGTGTGTGTTTGTGAAGGGCGTTGGCGGTGCGTTCGGGTGCTCTGTGTGTGTGTGTGTTTGCGGTGCGTTCAGGGACTCACAGAAGTACGGGTGCTGCATGGCCTCGGCTGCGCTCAGTCTGGTCTGATGGTCGTATCTCAGGAGCTTGTCCAGCAGGTCCAGAGCTTCAGGACTCACCAGGTGCTGGTTCTCCGGCTGCACAAACTGCTCCCAGCGTTTACGAGACTGTCTGAGGAGGAGGAGGGGGGGAAAACACCGTGAACAGGATCCAAAACACAAAGTGGACCTGACACTGGCTCCAGCAGAATAAAGTGAAGGTTCTGGAGTGTTCGTCTCTTCTGACCTCAGTATCACTGAGCCTCTGGGCAGATTCAAGCTGCAGTTCAGACAAGAGCCCAAGAATTTACAGGAACTGGAGCCTTTTGCCCAGAAGAATGAGCAGCTTTACCATCAGAGAAAAGAACATCCACAACTATCACAAAAGACTCCAGCTTCACTGATTTGAAATTAAGCTTTGATGATAATTGTGCTGCTGTGTGTAAAAGAGGCACCAGCGCCTTCACTGTCTGAGGAAATTGTCCTTTTACCGTGTAGATAGAACCATGACGACACTGTCCTGTAAAACGTTTATGGAATCGGTTTTAACTTCTTCCCTGGTCTCATGGTTCGGGAGCATCTCTCCCTGAATCCGTTGGTTAAATGGGCGAGTTTAAGGTGATCGTCCGTCCTCAGAACAGCCTGGACTCCCTGTGCTCAGGACACTTACAGCCGACGTCCCAGAATATTCTTCATGTGCAACATCCTCGAAACTCAGAGTTTCAGGTTTTTAGTCCCAAGATCGAGAACAAATCGCTTTAAAATGAGTTTCGTTCCAGCTGCTGTTGTATCTATGAATAAACTGTCATTTATTTATTGACCATGTTTTTGATATAGTTCATATGTATTGGGATTTTGAGCTCAGTCAGATGAATTCTTTTATTTATAGAACAAAACCTTTCTGCACTGGAGACACTGCGACACTTTATTTGTATTTGTGTTTTTATTGGTGTTTATTGTGCTGAGTGTGGATGAATGAAATGTGGGACCAGCCTCTCAAATCTGCAAAACTAAATTACCTACGGGCACAAACACTTGTATCTGTTGGTCTATAAATGTATTTCTTGGTCTGCTCCCGTCTCACCTGCAAAAGCCTGTAGTTCTAAAGAGTTCTGGGGCCTGCAGCGCTCACAGGATGTGCTCTTGTTGTCACTTCCCAGAGTCAAGTCTGAGTTGGGTAAAGCTTTTCAGTTTTATGCTCCTTCGGGATTTTTTACAAAAGGATTTGAAGTTAAAAGGAGCTGGTCTCCTTAGAATCTTTTAAACAGATTAAAAAAACAGAGCTCTGGAATCCTCAGGGTGTAATTGTTTTAACTCTTTGTGTTGATTATTCTGTCAGACTGAATGTGTTTGTGTGTTTTTATCTGTTTTGAAACCGTAATATTGGTTAAATAAAGGTTATAAATAAATAAATAAATACACAGAAAGAAAGAAAGAGAAAGAAAGAAAGAAAGCTAACCTAACCTAACCTAACCGTGGGCCATTTGTGTAGTTTCTGTTTCATTCTGATTTAAAAAGAGGAAACAGCTGTTTGATAATAAACGGCTTCACCCAAACACAGTAAGTGAAAGAAAAGTTTCTGTGTTACTCACGGACAAGAAATCAACCAGATTCTGTCAGCGTCTGTGACCTCATGAGCACAAGTGTATCTGTATATCTGTGTATCTGTAGTGGACTCACTGTCCGAGCAGGTCCTTGAAGCGCGTGTCCAGCTCGATGTGATACTTGTGCAGGTATCCGAACAGCTCATCCGTGCCCAGGACTTTGGCAATGCGCACCAACTGCACACGGGGAAAAAAAACATTCGGTCACCGGACAATCCAAATCCGAACAGCGCTCGAGACGGGACCACGGCGCCGTCCCCGTACCTGGTCGTAGTTGTCTTGTCCGTGGAAAAATGGCTCCTTCAGGAAAATCATACTGGCCAACATGCAGCCCAGACTCCACATGTCCAGACTGTAGTCGTACATCTGCCACACGGGAAACCACAAAACAGCAGCTGCTTTAACAGACTCCGGCTAAAAACCAGACCGAAAACCAGGACGGGACCTTCTCTTCCCGAACTCTGGAACGTTCCACCTCCCCACGTCCCAACAGCGCCCCCTAGTGGAGTGTTTTAAGTCTCGTTTTAAGACCTGCTTTTACTCTCTGGCTTTTAACACCGTCTCAGTTGTGTCTTTTATTTACTTTTATGTCTTTTACCATTTTATTATTTAGTATTATTCATGCTCTTATTTGATCTGACTTGTTTTATCGTCTTAACGAGGACTAGCGGAGTTAAATGGAGCTTTGTTTTATATTTCTAGGTTTTATCTGTTTTGTTTCTGAAGTAAAATATAAATTATGTCTTTTCTGAAAGTAGAGAAGATTATGTTACCGTTTTTGGAAAACCTAAACAATTTTTTTTAGAAAGTGGCAACTATTTAGTGACTTTTTTGACAGCCTAAGCCAACCCCTTTATTTTATTTTGTTTTATTTATTTTAAATTTTATTTTGTTTTTTATTTTTTATTTTATTTCTATTTTTATATTATTCCTATTTATGTTTTATTTTATTTATTATTTATTTTATTTAGTTTGATTTTATTTATTTTATATATATATATATATATATATATATGTTTATTTCATTTATTTATTTTATTGTTATTATTATTATTATCATTATTATTATTATTATTATTATTATTATTATTATGCTATTAATAATAGTAATACATTTATTATCATTCTATTATATTGTACGACAGTATTCATATTCATATTTTCTCCAGGTTTGAGTGTTTTTTTTTATAAGTTAGTTTTGAAAGTTCTGTTTTCTCGGCATAAAAATGAAAAGTGTGCGACTTCTCTGTATCTGTTCACACATGAACACAAATAACGTGGGACTTTGAGAGGACAAAACGGGCAAAATAAATACAAATATCTGTATGTTTCATGTTTATAAGCAGAGCAGTGGAGATGTTTGTACCTGATAGTCGACTAGCAGCTCGGGGCCTTTGAAATAACGCGAGGCGACCCTGACGTTGTACTCTTGAGCAGGATGATAAAACTCCGCCAAACCCCAGTCAATGAGACGCAGCTGAGGACAGAGACACAGGATGTGGTGAACCCCCGAAGACCTGAGGGCAATTTTAGTACATTTCTCCTCGCCTGGATTTTTTTCTTAATTTCCCTTTTAAAACTGCCCCTTTTACCCCTAATGAAGTGTTCTACCTCCTTTTGTTCAGTCCAACCTGTTATTTCACAATCTGCTGCTGTAGTTGTGTCATGAGGCTGTGATAAAAGCTACAGGACCAGAAATAGAGATGAAAAAAAAACTGGAAATAAAATCCACACTCTTTTATACAAAACACACAGCAAACATGTAGAAACAACTTTTTGGACATAAAAAATGCTTAATTTAGGGCCTTAGCTACAAAAATGCAAAATCTCAAGTCTGTAAGTAAATTAAAAATCTCCTTATTGCCCTAAAAACAAAAAAAAAGTGCAATCGCTCCATTAAATTTCTGTCCAGTCCTGGAAACAGCTCCTGTCAGGACCACGGCCAGAGCCACAGCACTTCTGCATTTCCAGGGTGGAAATTACATTTGGATTTGTTCATTTGGACTGAAATAAACCTTTAAATAAAAATAGAAAGAGATGCACAAGTACGTGAGAATGAACTCCACTTTAAGTCTTTTACGGTTATATAAAACATATTCCTCGTACGTCTTCGAGGGTTAAAACAGAGAAACAGCCAGAGTTGAAATAAATAAAGTCGTGAAGAGTCCATTTCAAATAAATAAAGCCGTACCTTCCTGAGTTGGTGGTCGATCATGACGTTGTGCGGCTTCACGTCTCGATGCATGATGCCCATACTGTGACAGTAGTCCAGGGCCTGGCACAGAGGGCAGGTTACACACTTACACACAATTCTACCCACATATTATACACATTTACCCTTTGTTTTTGCTTTGAATATTAATGACACAAAATAAAGCTCTTTTCTTTTCTATATTTGTCAGATAATTCCCATGTAGTTTAGAGAAGTTTTATGGAATTCCCGAGTCTGATGTCATGATTTCCAACCAGGAGGTACAATTTTGAACTTAGAAAATTGCCAAATTGGGAAAATAAGTGAGTACGATTTTTGCAAAACTCTTAATGTTGAACTCGGGCACGTTTGAAGCTAAAGTCCGTTTCTAGAGGAGGTGGAATTCTGTCAGAATCCAAAAAACGGCACAGATCAGTGTTTCCTCGGCGGAGATCTCACTGTGGCAGTGAGTCTGTCAAGGCAACAAACTAGTGCAGTGATGTTTCTATCATTTTAAGATAGAAATTCTGGGATTTGCTATAGTTTTTAAAAGCCAGACATCAATTCTGACAAATATGAGCTAATAAATAAATAAATAAGCAGCCCATCCTGAGTAAACAACATTACAGAGCAAAACAGCTTGGCCAAAATATAAGATATAAACTTAAATCTATCAGGAAATGACATAAAAGTAGTGAAATTCTCAGTGTCAGAAGTAGCAAGTCTGATAATAAAACTGAAAAGATGAAAAACCTGACATAAGTTTTAAAATCTTGCCAGATCAGAGAAATTTGCAATGTGTAAGTACATTTTGTTATTATTTTTACAAAACTGAAAACTTAATTAGTGATCTTTCTTTCAATTTAAGATAAAAATTCTGGGTTTTGCTGTAGATTTTAAAAGCCAGATATCAGTATTGGCAAATATGATCTTAAAAAAATAAAAAATAATCCCTTTTAAACAAGATTACAACACGATTAAGAGTCCAAATCTCTTTCCCACTGACCTTTAGCAGCTCAAACATGTAGAAACGAATGTCATAGTCTGTCAGCTTCTGGTACAGCTCCTGCAGACCACAAGGGGGCAGTGTTACAGAGGCGCACAGGTGGGTTCACACAACAGGAAGTCAGGTGAAGGTCGGCGATGTGTTTAGTGGCAAATGTACCTTAAAGTCTGTGTTATTGATGAATTCAAAAACAAGCGCTGGCGTTCGAGACTGCAACAGACACAGGGTTAGAGCCACAGTATGAATCCTCTGCCCCACCTGACGCTTATCATATGCTCCTCTGCATCATCTGACCCCCCTCTACATCGTCTGACCCTCCTCTGCACCACTGACCCTCTGCATCATCTGACCCTCCTCTGCATCATCTGACCCTCCTCTGCATCATCTGACCCTCCTCTGCATCATCTGACCCTCTGCTCTGCATCATCTGACCCTCCTCTGCATCATCTGACCCTCCTCTGCATCATCTGACCCTCCTCTGCATCATCTGACCCTCCACTGCATCATCTGACCCTCCTCTGCATCATCTGACCCTCCTCTGCATCATCTGACCCTCCTCTGCACCACTGACCCTCTGCTCTGCATCTTCTGCTCCATCTGACCATTTCCTCTGCATCCTTTTTACCATCTGACCCTCTCTATCACGTCTCTGTCTAACACAGCTACATTTTTAATGACTTTATTCATCTTTTAACGTCTTAACTTATGAGATGGATCTGTGTGTTTTTATTTATTCATTTATTTTTATCTGCACTGATGGACTGCACTTGAACTATGTGCAATGACAAATAAAGTTATTATTGTATCATCTGACCCTTTTCCTCTGTTTCCTCTGTACCTTCTGACCCTCTCCTCTGTATCCACTGTACATTCTGACCTTCCTCCTTTGCATCCTCTGGTCCATTTGACCCTCTCCTCTGTTCCCCTGCATCATCTGCCCCTCATCCTCTGCATCCTCTGCCCCATTTGACCCTCTCCTTTGCTTCCTCTGTACCTTCTGACCCTCTCCCCTGTTTCCTCTGCTTCTTCACTACATAATTCACCTTTTTAGCTCCTCTAGACCTGTTCCTGGCAGCTCTAACCTCATCATGCTCATAGCCACTCTCCCACATTTCTCTCTCCCTCCTCTGCATCGTACATTTCTCTGTCCCTCCTCTGTATCGTACATTTCTCTCTCCCTCCTCTGCATCGTACATTTCTCTCTCCCTCCTCTGCATCGTACATTTCTCTCTCCCTCCTCTGCATCGTACATTTCTCTCTCCCTCCTCTGTATCGTACATTTCTCTCTCCCTCCTCTGCATCGTACATTTCTCTCTCCCTCCTCTGCATCGTACATTTCTCTCTCCCTCCTCTGCATCGTACATTTCTCTGTCCCTCCTCTGTATCTATAGTGACTGTCCTGACCCTATAGCTCCCTCTAGTGGTCATCTGGAGCAGTGCGTGTGCAGGACTCACCACTGGGTCTTTGACCGTATCCACCAGTCGAATGATGTTGGTTCCTCCTTTTAGATTTTCCAATATTTTGATTTCTCTTTTGATTTTCTTCTTTTTCACCGGCTGCAAAACAAAAACGGTAACGCTTCTACATTTAGACCATCACACTGTAACTTTTCTGAGAGTCTGTCAGCTCGTCTCCAAAGAATGTTCCACAGTAAAGTCATTTAGTTTACACATTTTTAATTAAATGTGTTTATTTGCTAATAAAATACCTCATAAACAGTATTATTGCTGTGAGCAGGGCCACCTCTCCACTGATCTGACCTGTAACTTGACCTGGTGGTGTCAATGTTTTGCTCCACAGTGATAAAAAAAAAAGTTTAATGCCACAGTGCGGAACAATCCAGGCAAATTAATTAACTTCGAGACAAGCAGGTGTTGGATCGCAAACAGAAAATTTACTTAGTGCATATTTAAAACTTTTATATAGGCAAAATAAAGCATGTTTTTCTCAATTTTGGTTGTTTTATTGCAGTGAAATAGAAAATAGACATAGAAAAACATGCGTCACTCAGCAGGCTCGCAACTCCACA
The DNA here is from genome assembly GCA_030686955.1 of Odontamblyopus rebecca. Lineage (NCBI taxonomy): Eukaryota > Metazoa > Chordata > Actinopteri > Gobiiformes > Gobiidae > Odontamblyopus > Odontamblyopus rebecca. The sequence continues at coordinate 40,213,110 of CM060655.1, forward strand.
AACCCGACTCTAACTTTGCTTTGGTGAGGTGGGTTTGGTTATAATAATCCACAGTTTGGCATAAAACATTTCTCTTTTCATGGAATCTTACAGTTTTTTCTCCAGACTTCCCACCCCCAGAAAGTTCCATACGATTAGGGGTGTGCATTAGGGATGTCCCCGATCCAATATCAGTATCGGTATCGGCTCCTGATCCGGCTCTTTTATGAGTATCGGACAGTATTGGATCCAGTTTCACATGTTTTTGCAGCATCGAGGCGCTTTACGGCAGCCGTAAGTCAAAACGCCGCCATGTCGCAGTGTGGGACTTTTCACTACAACAAAACGAGAGTCAAACATCGACGCAAACGCTGCAAACAAACAGTTTCTGTGGAGGAACCAGCAGAGCCACTTTAACACGACCAATTTGAGTCTTGATCATGGACTTTTAGAGCTAAGGTACGAACTTCCTTCACGACACTATATTACAGAGACAGCGGCAGAGTCCTGCGCGGGTTCAGGTACCTGCAGATACCTGAATAACCGCAAATTTTAATGAAACGGGTGAAAAATGTTGTGCTGTGTCGAGAGCGCGGGTCAAATCTGCGGTTTACAAAACATCATGTACAAACAAAAACTGTTTAGTGAAATGCAAAAATACCATCGTTTTTACAAGATGATTAAATGTAAAATCCATATGATTTTGTCTGCGCATTCCCAGAAATCTCTGCAACCTTCATTTTCAAACCTCGCACGTGACGTCCTGCAGCTCTAAATGACTCTCGAGGAGCTGAAAAGAAAATTAGCGAGTGGAGAGTGTAAAGCTGTGGCTCTTTTCTGGCTCTCGGACTGATTTTCAGTCAGGTGCGATTCGGCTGTCAGTCTGTAGTTACAGCAGGTCGGATCGGGTGCGGAATTTTATTTCAATTCTGTCGGAAAACGGTTCCGGTCCGTGCAGGATCGGACGGCGCTACCGGAGCTAGAAAAAAAAGGTATCACAAGGTACCTGAATGAGCAAAAAAAAAAAAAGCCCAAAAATCTGCTTCGAGTCTGACGATACGATATACCGTAAATTCCGGATCACAAGCCGCTACTTTTTTTCTACACTTTCAACACTGCGGCTCGTAATATGAAGCGGCTTTTTTATTTTTTTTTTTCATCGCGGGAAAAACATGGACCAATAAAATGAATAAGTAGTTCACTGAGGTCCAATGAAATTGTATGATTAATCACAACTTCCTTATTTCAGTCTTTCTGTTAACCCTCATCAACATGGAGAATACCAGACAAAAAGCATATGATGCAGCTTTTAAACTAAAAGCGATCACTCTGGCAGTTAAAGAAGGAAATCGAGCTGCTGCCCGTAAAATTGGCATAAACGAGTAGATAGTGCGAAGGTGGAGGCTCCAGCAAGAAGAACTGAGCCAGTGTAAAAAGACAACCAAAGCTTTCAGAGGTAACCATAGCAGATGGCCTGAGCTTGAAAACTTTCTGGAGGACTGGGTTAACACGCAAAGAGCGGCCGCGGTGTTTCCGCTGTACAAATCAGACTGAAGGCTAAAGCGATCGCTACCGTGGTTTATTCCAAGAGCGCCAAGGTGTGTATGTGCATTTCGCGTGTGTGTGTCCCAAGTGTGTGAAGGTGTGCAAGTGCCTGTGGCGCGTGTGTGTCCCAAGTGTCACCAGTGAGCGAGTCCGTCCCCAGAGTTCAGCGGGGGACCGCGTCCGCGGCCCGTCCCGGAGACGCTCCAGGCGGCGGGGACGCAGAAGCGAACCCCCCGCCTAGTCTTTGGCCAGCGGTTTATAATATGGTGCGGCTCATATAATTACAAAATTGATTTTTCTTCATAAATCTGAGCATGCGGTTCTTAATCGGGTGCGCTCTGTAGTCCGGAATTTACGGTATATGATATACATGTCATGATTCGATATATCCCAATACTCAAACAATGGACGATATATTGCAATTTATCAATAATTACTTTAAATCATCACTCAGATTGTTTTGACCCTTTTTGAATCATGAGAACAGTGAATGCAACTAATGAATTTTAGTGAAAAATGTTATTTAAAAATTGAGAATAAGTATCACGATATATCATTATCATCTTTTTCTTACTGGTGCTTTAAAGTATTTTTGGATTCTTACGCAAAGGTCTAAAAACATAAAGACGATGAAGGTCCAATAAAGCCCAAACTCTGGCATCAGCCCTTTTGGCTCTAAAAACAGTGTGTGTGTGTTTGGGTTAATTAAAATGCTTAAAGGGCCCAGATTACATTATTTTCCTCATCACAAACGGACCTGGAGTTGTGTTTTGTTTCATTCACACACGTTTAACACACAAACCTGCAGATTTAGACTCTGTTCCACCTTGTGACATCATGTTGTAATACAGGAGGTGCTCCAAACACCTTCACTAGAATCATTTGGATAATTTCAGCCCTAGAATTTCCCATCTCGACTGAACTAAAGCTAAAAGGAGCTGTTAACGTGAAAACTTATGGTCGTACAAACTAAAAATAATGATAAAGAAGAAACAAAGGTAGAAGGGAGCATTTTGAGCTTTGGAGATGCAGACAGACGAACAATAAAGTGTTATTCAAACATGTGTGAATGAAACAAAACACAACTCCAGGTGTTTTTGAGCAGGGAACTACATTAAAACACGACTTAAAGCTCATAAGTCAGTTTTGAGTAATACAGGACCTTTAAAAACAGTTAAATTTGACGGGTCAACAATAGTTTAAAGTTTTGAAGGGTCTGTGTTGGGTCTGGTCTCACCTTGAGTATTTTGACGACCACTTTGTCGTTGTTGGTGACATTTATGGCTTCGAACACTTCGCTGTATTTCCCTCGGCCCAGTTTCCGCACCAGCTGGTAGTTGTCCTGATTACTGCAAAAAACAGAGTGCGCTATATACTGGCCAGCCCTACCACAAAAATACACTGTTCTCCTCGCAATGGTCTGGTCCTGGTCCTGGTCCTGGTCCTGGGCCTGGGCCTGGTCCTGTCCTAGTCTAACCCTAGTTTTGGTCTGTTCCATGTTTGGTCCATATTTAGTTCATGTTTAGTTCATGTTTGGTCCATGTTTAGTTCATGTTTGGTCCATGTTTGGTCCATGTTTGGTCCATGTTTGGTCCATGTTTGGTCCATGTTTAGTTCATGTTTAGTTCATGTTTAGTTCATGTTTGGTCCATGTTTGGTCCATGTTTGGTCCATGTTTGGTCCATGTTTAGCCCATGTTCGGTCCATGTTCGGTCCATGTTTGGTCCATGTTTAGTTCATGTTTGGTCCATGTTTGGTCCATGTTTGGTCCATGTTTAGTTCATGTTTAGTTCATGTTTGGTCCATGTTTAGCTTGGTCCATGTTTGGTCCATGTTTGGTCCATGTTTGGTCCATGTTTGGTCCATGTTTAGCCCATGTTCAGTCCATGTTTGGTCCATGTTTAGTTCATGTTCAGTCCATGTTTGGTCCATGTTTAGTTCATGTTTAGTTCATGTTTGGTCCATGTTTAGCTTGGTCCATGTTTGGTCCATGTTTAGCCCATGTTCAGTCCATGTTTGGTCCATGTTTAGCTTGGTCCATGTTTGGTCCATGTTTGGTCCATGTTTGGTCCATGTTTAGCTTGGTCCATGTTTGGTCCATGTTCAGTCCATGTTTGGTCCATGTTGAGTACATCCCTGCTTTAGTCCTGCTTCGATCCCGCATCATAGTCCCACTATTCATAGTTCTTTTGTGTGCTGACGTCTGTGTAGGTGCACAGCGACTGGTTCTGGGGAGGCCAGGAAAGGCTCGAGGTGAAGGTGGCACAACTTACAGCTTCTCCCACCAGGTCCTCACCTCTTTCCGGGGCCGTGGGATCAGTACATATTGCACCCTCTCGGGGACGGGGCACCTGGCGCGACTGTTGACCAGCGGACTATTGTCAGTGCCGCCGCCAGGGCCCGGCCCGTGCACACAGAAAAGTAACGTTGCAGCGAAATGAAAAAGGAATTATGTTTCGTTACCAAATTTGCTGTAGCAGCGCGTTACTGTCAAGTGTTGCACCCAAAATCGGTCCTGGTTCAGTCCTGGTTCAGTCCTAGTTTAGTCCTAGTTTAGTCCTAGTTTCATCCTGGTTAAATTCTAGTTTAGTCCTGGTTAAATTCTAGTTTAAACCTAGTTTAATCCTAGTTTAGTCCTGGTTAAATTCTAGTTTAAACCTAGTTTAGTCCTGGTCCAGTCCTGGTCCAGTCCTGGTTCAGTACCTCCAGTTGGGCGTGTAGGCGTCGTAGTCCCAGTATTCGCGGTTCTTGTGTGTGTTGACGTCTGTGTAGACCCGTGCTTTGCTGGAGGCAGGAGTGGGACCGGGCATCGCTGGCTCTAGAGCGCGGCGCCCCCCGCAGGTCTCATGGGGTTCGTACAGGGCCGGGACACAGCGCGGTCTGGAGGAGAAACACTGGAGCCCCACACGCGACACAGACCAGAGCAGAGCGAGTCCAGGCCGGGACAGGAACAGAGCCGCCAGCTGAAACACACAACTGAGTGAGGAAAAAAACCGGGTGCTGGGCTGTGTGACGTCACTTCCGGGTCCGTCAGCTGATTGAAAAACAGTTTTGTCTGTTCCGATTTCCAGGCCCGTCGACAGAAATTTGGGGGCCCGGGGCAAGAAACCTCACATGGGCCTCCCTCTAATATGAAGTAATAGTAAGAGGGTCCAATTCTGGGCCTCTTAAAGGGGAACTCCGGCATGTTTGAAGCTTAAGTCCGTTCCTAGAGGTGGTGGAATTTGCACGTACATTTTACATTCACTAAGACTTCCTGTAGTCTTTCCGTAGTCACTTCCTGTGTCTCCCACTTTCCCCCGAGGCACAGGCACAAACAGAGAGAACACTCATATTCCACTGAGTCGTGTCCTTTAGTCCCACACACAGACCGTATATATGAGTGGACTAAGCTAACCCGTTAGCCGTGGCGTGCCAAATAGGAAGTGCTCCAGGAGGCTCTTCCGGCTCCTTCTCTCCCTTTTCCCCATTGACTTACATTAAGATCTTATCGCTCGTCTCTCTGGACCTGTTGCAGTGAGGCTCGTTATTTTGGTCTTAAAATGTTCGTATGAACCCGCTCCACATGGTCCTGAATTTTTTTCACTATTTTGTTCGCCAAAAAAACATCCTATTCATAACATAGAGCCTGGCTCCAAATTCGCTCCTGTAGCCGTTAGCATCGCGAGCCTCATTTGAGCAGCGCTAAACGCTATGGGTGACGTCACACTCACTTAGTCCACTTCTTTTATACAGTCTATGGTCCTACAGAAGCCGAAGCAGCAGCACAAGGAAAGAGCTGTTTTTTTCAGCGTTTACGGTTTATGCAAATGAGCTAGGGCTGCAACAACTAATCGATTAAATCGATTAAAATCGACTATTAAAATAGTTGGCAACTAATTTAGTAGTCGATTAGTTGACTAGTTCACGTGACAAAGTCCAAGCGGGAGAATCGGGTGTTGTGAGATGTGTCTATATTGTGTCTATAGCTCAGTGCAGGAGAGAGAGAGAGGGTGAGTGATTGCGTGCGCACGCCGGGGGCGCGCTGGATGTATGTCTGCGCGGAGCAGTGGAGCCGGGTCTCGCTCCGTGTGTGTGTCCGCGTGTGCTCTCAGGGATCGGGCACGGCGATCGGGCAAGTAGAGGGTAAAAGGTGCTACTCCTACAGTGTAGTGAGCTAATAAAGCCCCACTCTGCAGCGAAACTGCCTCCTTTTATTTACATTTTCATACACCGCAAACGCACGAGGTCCTCAAGGGAGTTAACCCCGGCCCTGGAGAAGACGATCTCCCCTGTGCTCCCCAACCACGGTTAGGGGGCGAGAACAGGAAAGGTTAACACGGGGGAAAAAAGAGGACACTTGAGAAATGGCGTCTCCCCTTTAAAATCAGTCGGACTCTGGTGAGATTTCACAAACATATTGGCAACCGTTTTTTGACATGAAAAGTAGTTGGGTGCATTACTGGTACAAGTTAATAGGAACGTTTTAATCACAACGTATTGTTTGACACTATACAAGTTAAACCGAAGTTGCTTGGTGTTAGCTAGTTAGCACATATTAGCCGCGATTGCATTGGAACAATGTGTTTCTAAGCCATTAACTAGTCCAGTTAACCTCTTAAACCCTCTCTGTGATTCGCTGGTGCTCCTGTCCATCACAGAGTGTGCGGTACAAGCCCACGAACACCGTGATTGGTCAAAGCTTTGTTGATCTGACCGCGTTCATAATAGAGAGAGGGGTTGGCAGAGCGAGCACAGCTTCTGTGCGTAAAGCCAGGACGCACGGCTAACTTACTTTTAGCACAGTTTTGGAGCACTTTCCTTATTTTTATCCGATTAATAATCGATTAGTTGAAAAATAATCGCCAGATTAATCGATTATGAAAATAATCGTTAGTTGCAGCCCCATTTGGACTCGGTCTTATCACGGACTCAAGGTCTGAATACTGAGTGTGATCATATTTCATTACGGCCGCTGCAATAAACTTGTACCGGTGTGCGTGACCACGCGGGACGTCTCTCTGCGGCCTGTGCACTGGAGCCCGCAGACACTGTGCGGCCCGTCAGCACAGGCTCCGCAGTGCGCGGCTTGTCCACAGCGCGCACCCTTGATCTGTGGTTAAACACAAATTTTTGAAAGGTAATTGTTTGTTTGTTTAATAAGGAACAAAAACAGAGGTAGAAATCAGCTGTGAAGTTTCTGGTTTGACCCGGAAAAGACATCATTTAATCACCATTTAATCATCATCATCATCGTTTAACAACTTTATAAGGCTGCAGGATTAAGCGCAATCAAATCAAAATCACAATCTGAATGGGCGCAATTAGCAAATTAGGCTGCAATTTTTGGAAAAAGGACCATCATTTTCTCCAGAAGTAACTAAATCTCTGGTTTCATTCTGCATAAAACTGATAATTCTGTGGTTTAGATCAGTACAAACTAAAAAATGTTTTGAAATAAGACTCAAATAATCAAACGTACATAGTATCAATAGAGGTGGGCAGAATATTGAAAAACAGATATTGTAAACAGCATTACAGTGATTAAAAACTCTAAAAACACACGAAAAGACCTTTTAGAACAAAAAAAGCTGCATAATCAAACCAAAATGTCCAAAAAAAAAACAAAACAAAAAAAAATTGGTTGTTTTTCATTATTAATAAACCTTTTTTTGCAAAGATTCTCTATTTAGAAGCCATACTTTGACCTTTATTTTGGTTATTTAAAAACTTTCTGGTGGAGGATCCGCTATGTTTGTGTCTATGATGATGTTTCTGATTTGCCTGGAATGTTCCGCAGTCTGGCATTACACTTATTTATCTTGTATTTTCATTACGGGTGCTGTTTTTGCCCTAAAATAAAACACACGAGGGTTTGATGGTGTCACCTGCTGATCTCCATCAGGTTAGATAAGTATAATGCTGTACTCTGGGACATTCCTGGTGAAGTAATAAAATCTCCATAGTGCCAGGCACATAAGAAAAATTACATAATGCATCTTTAGATTAAAATTTACAATTGAAATGTTGACTTATTGTGTTTATTCAGTATCCTGTTCTTTCTTTTTCAACTATAGACCAATCATATTTTTGTCTGAATTAAAATAAATAAATAAATAAAAGTAAATATATATACATAAAAATAATCAAAATAAAATAAAAATATTTAAGAATTAAAAATTAAAATAAAAAAAAAATATAAAGATTTAATAAAAATGTAATAAAAATAAAATAAAATAAAATAAAATAAAATAAAATAAAATTAAATAAAATTAAAATTAAAATTAAAATAAAATAAAATAAAAAAATTTTAAAAAATTAAAAAATAAAACAAAATTAAATTAAATTAAAGTTAGTGACCGTGGGAGCGTGGATCCTCGCGGATGCATTAAAACTAAACCAAATTAACGCCTTTGTGCTTTTATTAGTGAAATTCCTGAGGTTGTGTTGGACTTGCGCTCGTGTGCAGACGGCGTTAGCACAAATAAAATGTACAACTCCCAGATCGCTGCAAGATTGTGCTGTGATTAATTGCAAAACTGCACAGATAAACGGAGGGATCGGCCTGTCACGATAACAAAATGTGTTCAGATCAAGTTTCGCTGAATAAAATATAGACGATAAAAGAGTCACTTCTGCCACAGACTGACACAAAAACAAGAAACTACAGCAGATTTACACCATCATTAAAAACATGAGCTGCAATAAACAAACAGCAGAATGAAGCGATTTAGTCGGTGGTTGGTTATGGATTTAACTCTAGCACTAAGTGACTAGTACCAGGGTCTGGACGAGTTTAGGTCCACGAGAACAAAACGACACAAGATTTTAACATAATTCCTATATTCCCAAAATGTAAAATTAGTGCAACTTTCTTTGTCTCTTGCTATTTTTTCTTTTTACGTCTCTTGCATTTTTTTGTCTCTTGCCATTTTTTATTGCTTATTGCTTTATCGCTTTGAAGTTTACTACCATTTTTATATATTTTTTTAAAAATCTTTATTAGATCAGACGTGTCCAAACTATGGCCTGTGGACCAAATGTGGCCCTCAGACAAATTTTTCTTGGCCCTCCGGCTTCAAGGTGAATTGGCCTAAATTACCTTGAGCAGTGTTTTTTATTACAAGTCTTCTGAAAATCTACCTTGATAAAGCGAATATTTAATATTTAGTGTGTGGTTTTGAAGATCTTAGTGTCACTAAAGGACTGAGGGCTCATTCTGACAGTTTAAACATGCTTATATTTCAATTATTCAGTGAATGAAGCACGAGTCTATTACCGTATTTTTCGGACTATAAGTCGCTCCAGAGTATAAATCGCACTTTTTGGGGGGAAATTTATTTTTGAAACTCAGAGACCCAAACCCACATTTCATCTTCTAAGGCAAATTCTAGAAGTTATAGCAATGAAAACAACCAAATCGAGAAGAATCCGTGTGTCATTCGTTCATTTTTTTCCCCAATACAGAACCAAAAAATAAGCAAACGAAAAAATAACTATTTTCTTTATTATTTGTCTCTAAAACCAAAATGAAAAAAACAGATAACGATTTGGTTTTTTTTTTCATTTTTGATTCATATATACGATTCATGTATTTGGTCTATGGACGGTCAGTGTGAAAAATGTGAGATATAAGTCGCAGGAACCACCCAAACCCTGAAAAAACGACTTATAGTCCGAAAAATACGGTACCCTCGATTGTCCCTCTGCTTCATCTGTGTTTAGATTTGTGGCCCTGGATGAAAAACGTTTGGACAGCCACGTATTAGATTATATTGTGAAGTGTGAGCTCCTATGTCCAAGTTTCCCTTGTGGATCAATAAAGTCTTTTCCGGTTTCTCGTTTCAGTTTTCATCGTATTTTTGCTGCCATTCTAGCGCTGCTTTTTAATACTATAACAGGTTTTACTCATTAATAGTTTTTTTCCAGGCTTTTTCGTCCATTCTAATTCTAAAAACATGCAAGGAAATAAATCATAAGATAATGTTCAGCCCCTGTGCAGAGTTCTGTGGCAATTTTGTCTCACAAGATCTCATCCCGTCCGTAACTAGGACCCATGATGATAAATATTGACCCCCAAAATTATTATTCCATCTGTCATTTATTTGTTACAGTATTCATCGTGACAGGCCTAAATAAATCTCACATTCTTATGCCTTTTAAAACTTAAAACTGAAAATCGATGTGTAGCAGACGTCGTTTTCCGGTTTTGGTGCACGTACAGATGTGTGCGCTGCGTGAACCCATAGACCAGGGGTGTCCAAACTTTTTTCATCAAGGGCCACGTATTAAAACACAGACCAGCGTGAGGGCCGATCGAGGGTCATAGACTGGTGGTCAAAACAGTGACTAACTCAAATCTGTGCATTTATAACAGGTTTGAATGACCCTCCAGACCTTTGTTCAGGCTTAAACCCTCAAAAGGACACACAAAATTTGCTTAATCATAGAAGAGTTCAAAAACATGCAGTGAAAAGTACGACTTGAGGTAGTATGGGCCATCTTACCTGGAAGCCTGAGGGCCAAAACAATTAGTCTGAGGGCCACATTTGTCCCCCGGGCCATAGTTTGGACATGCCTACCATAGAACGTACGCGCCTCCTCCCATATGCTGTGTGTGGATCGAGACTAAAACCAGGACTAAGCCAGGTCTAAAGCAGGTGTAAACCAGATCTAAAACAGGACTAAACGAGCATTAAACCAGGACTAAAACCAGGACTAAAACCAGGTCTAAACCAGGACTAAAACCAGGGCTACACTAGGGCTACACCAGGGCTACACCAGGTCTAAACCAAGTCTAAACCAGGTACAAAACCAAACAAGGATCTGCAAGAGGTGGTTGCTACATTCATGTAGTTTTAAAAAGCAGGACGATATCAACTAATCCAAAGTATTCAGATTACGTTGCTCACTTTAAGTAACTTAATGGATTACGTTACAAACTGCATTTTGGGGTATGTAATCTGTAGGGAATATATTTTAAAAGTTACCTTCCCAACACTGTCAACAGAATTATCAAATATTTTACAATGAAACGGAAATTAAACGGAATTCTGAAATGGAAAATGTCAATTTTTGAAGCGGAAAATCATTGGCCCTACAATTGGTAAATTAATGAATTTTGTTATTTATTTGTGTTTATTAAGAACGTCACAATCACAAATGCTTTGTTTTGAGTGTTTTCAACACTTGTCTGTATAAAAATATATAAAAGCATAAAAACAGACAAGACACTTAAGTTGCATACAGATAAAATACATGCAGTACATTTTCAGTGAGTGCATTTTTGGTTGGAAACATACAATCATTTTATTTTCTGTTTAAATTTGTTGCAATCGGTTTCCAGTTTTAAATCATCTTGGCAGAGAAAGAGACTGACCCAGAGCCCTGTGCACTGGGACAACACATTTACCACTAGAATAACACCTCTTGTGTTAGTTCTGTGTGTGCGGTTTATGGTCCTGGCAAATTCTGAATTCAGTCATCATCATATCAGTCATCATATCATCATCTTGTTTTCTCTTCTCTCTAATTCTCTCTAATTTAATGCCCCATCTCTATTTTTAATTTTTATGATGATTATTTATGTCTTGATTTGTTTGTATTGTGGTTTTAATGTATTTCTTATTCTGCAAAGCACTTTGAATCACTTTGTGTACGAATTGTGCTCTACAAATAAACTTGCCCTGCCTATCAGAGTTAATACACTTAAAAAGTAATTTAAGACTATTCAAATTGGTTAGTAAATAGTTGATGTTTCTTTAAAATTTTTGTGGGCTTTTTGTCAAGGACTTTAAGGGTCAGTTTGAGGTTTCAATTATGTTAAAATCTTGTCCTGCCTCATTTTTGTCAATCCAAGCTCGTATCTCGTCTTGTTGAAATTGTGCCTCATCCCTTCTTTATCTACTAGGAGTGTGACAATAAACAAAATCTGGTGATATCGTATCGTCAAAGGTCTCACAATAATATCGTGGAGCATCACAATATATCGAATCCCAAGTCTCTTTGCTTAAATGAACAGTTCTGATGCAGAAATAGCTAAAAAAAAAAAAAACAGAGGGAACTACATAGACCATGATCCTTTGCTCCGTTTCAGTGCAGACAACATGAAGAAATAACTGTTCTAAGCACTTTTACATCTTCATTCTTTGGATTAAGTCTGTGAAGACATTTTTAAAGGAAAAAGGAGCAGATTCACAGTTCAATATTGCAGTAAATCTGGTACGGTGAGATGTTTATGGTGAAAATATCATACAGAGAGATTTGGATATCGTTCCATCCCTAATGACAATAAATGTTGCACCAAATGAACTGGTCAAAGCATTTTAGAGTCAGTCTTGTTATTATGTAGAATATCATAATATCGTGAGCTTTCCCACGGTATCGCAATAAATTTCGTACTGTGAGACTTGGATATCGTTACACCCCTACTAGCTACTATCTGTTTAGTTACTGCAAAAGAATAGTACATTTAGTTGTGTTGACAGTGAAAGAAAGAGTAAAGGTCAAAACATATTTACGAAACAACATGCACAGAAAGAGCAAAAAGCAGGATTCGTGTTTGTGTCTGATTGGATGTCACCGTTCTAAATTTTCATGTCATAATCATCGAGAGCGGTTAGTTCCACCTGTGTGTTTCATATGAGGCACGTTTCGACACCTCCAGCTCCAGATCAATGCTTGTGTGAAAGTAAACAGTGCATTCTTCACTTTGGGTGTAGCCCTCAGAAACCACAGACGAACTGCACGTTCAGCTGCGGTTAGATTTCAATCTACGATCACGGTTAGACCACCCAGACAGAGACCAAGACCACAAATCATGTTGATTACAAACAATTTCCAACATTATTCCCATTCATTTTCTTATTTTTTCCTTATTTTTCCTCATTCAAAGCATCTCTTCTTCACTACACCTTGATGTTGTTGTTAGAGGTTGCAGGAAACATCACTCAAACCTGGATCTTTAGAAATATTAACCATCAAACATGTCATCATCAGCAAAATCAAAATGTTTAGCTACTTAAATAGGTAAACCGTTAAATTGAGCCATTTCCTTTATCACTGTGCAGCAAATACGTGCTATTACGGGTTAAAATTAAACCTTAAGACGCACTGTAGCATAAACATGAGATTTCTTGTACCGTCACTGCTTATTTGTCATTTAATACGTGCAAAAACCCCGTACATTTCTACTGCAAATACAATTTAACATTTATTTTGACAGCGTTAGCATCGAGCTAACGTTCTTTCGACCCTTCGCCGCTGCAATCTATGACCATTTTACAAATAAATACGTTTGCAATCTATGTTTTACCCGCACAGGAATAATTTTAACTTGTATTGAGTGTTTATAAGAGTAAAAAAAAGGTTGTTTACCGGTAAAGAAGCGCAGAGGTGAAGGCAGAGACGGAGGAGATGCTAACAGGCTAGTGCTAACCTCGTACAAACGGTGAGCCCGGAGATTGTGCGATAAACAGCAGCAGATCAGTTTTGTGGATTCTTAAATGAGCGATTCTTAAATTCCATGGGAAATTACCAAAGTTTTAAGGTGGGAGTTTCTATATTTATTGTGTTTTAGTGGTGTGTTTTAAAGGGTGGGGAGAGGGGGGCTTGTCTCTGCAGAAAACTTCACCCGGAACTGGAAATGCGCCGTTTTAAGACGAAAAGTTTATTTAAGGTGATTTAAGAATTTTATTTTTATTTAGTTCTCATTACGTCTAGTTGCTGTTCTTATCATTTACATGCTTTTATGCTATTTCAATTAATTTTAATAATTCTATTTGCAGGTTTCATATTTAGTACTAGATCTACAGTAATGTGAGGTGACCAGATTTTCAATATTCTAAACTGGTATGTAACGATAATGTACACGATAAGGGATGTAACGATATATCCAAGTTTCACGATGCCATATCATCATGGTCTGAACCTCACGGGACGATATTTATTGCGATATCGTGGGAAAGCGCACGATATTATGATATTCTACATAATAACAAGACTGACTCTAAAACGCTTTGACCAGTTCATTTGGTGCAACATTTATTGTCATTAGGGATGGAACGAAATCCAAATCTCTCTGTACGATATTTTCACCATAAACATCTCACCGTACCAGATTTATTACAATATTTTGACTGTGAATCTGCTCCTTTTTCCTCTAAAAATGCTTCACAAGACTTAATTCAAAGAATGAAGATGTAAAAGTGCTTAGAACAGTTATTTCTTCATGTCGTCTGCACTGAAGCGGAGCAAAGGATCATGGTCTGTGTACTTCCCTGTTTTTTGTTTTTTTTTAGCTATTTCTGCATCAGAACTATTCATATAAGCAAAGAGACTTCGATATATTGATGGTCCACGATATTATTGTGAGACCTTTGACGATACGATATCACCAGATTAACGTTACTGTTACACCCCTAGTGGTATAAATACATTTGTGAAAAGAGTGTGTAACGTTGTGCATTCTCGTGTCGTGTCATAATCTGAGGGACTTCTGTTGCATTTTTTTTTTTTTTTTTTTTTTTTGCTTTATGGTTATTCGCAAACATGGATTTCTATACTTTTAGCAAAGCAAATGATAATTTATGCTCCTCTTTACTGTTGGTGGGATCAGATTAGTCAGAAATTGTGATAATCCTGTTTAAGTCCTGGTTTAGAGCTGATGTAGACTTGGTTTAGTCTTAGTTTAGTCCTGGCTTAGATCAAACTGGTCAAAACTAGGGACACTTGGGACATTTCTTGTATAAAACTGGGACCAATCAGTGGTTTTGTATAAATGTGCTGGGACAGGGGGACGCAGGGCTCAAAACTGGGACTGTCCCGGGTAAACAGGGACGTCTGGTCACCCTAATCTAATGCGCTATTTTCATTGGGGCTCTTTTACCCTAATTAAATAATACTTACTCAATTTCTTTTCAGATTAAACCTGCCCAGATATGTGATAGATAAGTCTGGTCGAGCCCCGCGACCCAGCCGGATTAAGCGGGAGAAGATGGATGGATGGATGGAGGTCAACTGAGTAGGTCTAAATTTTGTGTTTTGTTTCATTCACACACGTTGAACGCACAAATCCTGCATATTTAGACTCTCAAATGGAAAACACTCTGTTCCTCTTTGTGATGTCATTAGTAATATTGTGTTATCACTGTTTTCAACCTCCACACACACTTCATTAGAATCATTTCAGCCTAGGAATTGCCGATCTGTACCAAACTGAAGGTAAAAGGAGCTGTTCACTTGAAAACTACCACCTCGTGTAGTGTGACCAGACGTCCCTATTTCTCTGGGACAGTCCCAGTTTTGAGCCCTGTGTCCCCTGTCCCAGCAGATTTATCCAAAACCATTGATTTACCCTAGTTTGATACAAGAAAAATGTCCTAGACGCCCCATTTTTTGGGACTTTTCTAGTGGAGGGTCCGTCAAACGCTTTTCTTCACGGAGATGTTATCACTTTGTCTGGAATATTTCACCGTCCAATCCATCAGTCCAACTTTATTTGTATCGCACATTTGGTATTAAACCGTTCTATCTTCACGGAGACCAAACCAGACCAAGTTACAGGTCAGATCTGCGGAAAGGCGACCCCGCTCACAGTCAGAACGCCTGTTTTTCCAGGTATTTTGGAGCCGCAAAACCACCTGTAAGTGAATAAATGTAAGGTAGAAATGCTTTAATGTCATACTGTGGGACATTTCAGGCAGAGCAATGACAAACCCACAGAAACCAGCAGGCGACAATGCAATGCAAACTTTAAATATACGAAGCAAGATGTATGGAATTATGTAAGAAAAAAGGTGAAAAAACTGCATATTTTAGTTTCAAATCCTCGAGTTTCTTGATGAAGTCTCCTGAAATGGTTTCCACTTCACACCTGTGCCATATCAGTGTCAAAAAACACCAAAAGTGTAAAGCAGAGACGAAAGCAAAGGGTTTTCATTCAGTTCTGATGCTTTCAGTGAGAATCTACAACGTAAATAATCAAGAGAAACGAAGGAGAAACGAGTGCAACCAAACTTTTGATGGGCGGTGCAGTGTACGTGTTACAGAAATTAAGCAAAACGTGGAAAATAATCATTCAAAAAGTAAAATACATTGGAGTTAAAGGTGTTTATTTTATGTTTACAGTATCAACAAGAGTCTCCTTCAGGTCGTCCCTTTTTCAAACTCCAAAAACATTTATTTAAATACATACTGCAGAGGTGTCAGAGGAGTATACGCTTATAGTCACGTCATGTTAATCTGGCAGTAACTTTGAGCTGCTTGGAAAATAAACGGTGCTAATTTCTACACGGCTGTTTCGATACGACAAAGATGGGACAAAGAAGAAGAAGAAGTACACGTTTGAGTAACAGGAACAAACGTAGATTTCATTCTGAGTGAATATGACGGAACAGAGAAACATTTGAAACAGGTTAAACTGTTTTCAAATACAAAGAAGAAGTCATTGTGTGATAAAATATACGGGTCAATGACATATAAGGATTTTCAACAGGCAAATTTTCAAATATTTCCAGTGTCAGGAACATAAATGTGTGTTTAATGTTTACGTGAAGCATTTTTAGTGTAAAATGTCACGTGGTGCGACCGAGAATAACCTTAAAATTTGTCTGTTATTAAACTCCAGCCACAGAATTCCTGCTGTTATTAGTCGCACCACATGATGCACGGTCGCACCACATGATATTTTAACACTTTAAGCACAAAAAAACATGCAGAATAACTCAGGATTTCTGAAAAAAAAATGATCTGGTTCCATGGAGGTCAGAGGTGCTACAGAAATGTGCTGAAATATTATGAAATTTGAACCTTTTTAACTGAAGAAACTGCAACTGGACAGAAAATTTAGGCGTCCTGTCACTGACCCGTATATATATAAACAATAGGAATGAGTAAGTTTGGGTGGTTTTCAGATTTGAGAGTGTAATAACATCATACGGCCAGATGGGGGCGCAAGAGGCAGAAGGGATGGGACAAGACAATTTCCACGATAAACGAGACAAAACGAGATTTGAAAATAATTCCTGATACGTCAAATTTCACGATTCAGTTTCCAATTTTGGCCTCACAATTTTTTACTTATTTGATTCCGTATTTTTTCTAAGAGGTGTAACTCGCCAACACGTGACGCTTTTTTGCCCGATCCAAACGTAAACCAAAGCGTACGAGATCATTTTTCTCACGTGTGCGCGATCTTTTAACAATTTTGTCTCGCGAGATCTTGTACCATCCCGAAGAGCCGGTTTTACCCGTTTGCCATGAAATATCCAAAACGTAAAGACACAAATGTTGAACCTGATCGTTTCTACGAGTGACCAGACCCAAGAACTCGCCGTATTACAACACAAATCCGTAAAAATATGTGGTTTATAGAATGTTTTAGCTTTAAACTTCAAATCTGCGTTGTCCCACGTGAGTCGTATCTTCACAGCTAAACGTGAATCTGTGAGGAGTCTAACCCTGGTGAAGTTTCCTTATTTGTTCAGAAAATACAAAACAAACACGTAAAGGTCCTATATTACGCATTAGACGGGCGGTTTGAGCTGTTTTCAAACGCCTAAACCTCGGTATTTCCTTTTTATCTGATGACTACATTCCGATACCGTGAACGTGCGGAAAGCGAGTTATTTCCCGCCGCGATTTCTGTGCGTACTGAACGAAATGAGGTAAAAACAAGGTTCAAAGTTGAGATGCGTCATTACAAAGGCGAGTCCAACGCTTCAAACTGACAATACGGGGTTTAGAAACACAAAGGAGAACATCCGGATAACCACCTGATGACGTCACGAGGTGAGTACAAGTGTTTTTCCGCTCTAAAACGAAGAGACAGAATAAAAATTTGAGTTCGGCCGGTTACTGTCTGTAATCTTTCTTGTAGAGGTTCCACATTTGCTTGTCTCTATGTTGTTTTTTTCCCCTGAAATGTTCCACAGTGTGGCTTTTTCGTATAGCTATCGCCATGGAAACAAGCCATCCACGTCACCAGGCCAAGTGACAGGTCAGATCTGTGGATAAGTGCTTTATCTTGCGGTAGTTTTGAGCAATAAAAACGCCTGTAACTGACTGAGAACAAGATAAATTTGCTGTTTGTTTAAGCGATAACGTCACCATGGAGACGAGCAGATGGCAGATCTTCCGCCAGAAAAGTTACACAGTGCATCATTAACTGGCAATCATTTTAAAAGTCTCATATTTTTGTTAATAAAACCATTTTTTGTTTGGTTTTGACAAGAATAAATTGAAGAAACTGAAAATCGAGCCCAGACCTACTAAAAATACTATTTACGTAATGAAACTAAACACAAATCCAGGGATATTTGTGATGTTTTTGACGGTTAGAAGCTCCGGAAAGCGAAATTTGCGTAATACAGGACCTTTAAAACCAAACTTGAACGTAACTAGAAGCACTTTTACATTTTCGCCACACAACTCTAGAACAGAACAGACTAGGTTCAGTAGTCCAATAATACACTGTGCACCTTCTATTGCACCAGTCAAGTCTCAAAGTCCCAGAACCGAGACTTGAAATCAACTCCGTCGCCTTAAGTTTCAGGATTTAAATACAAACAACAGAAACGTGGAACTGACGCCGAAAACGTGTCATGTTTATATGAGGAAAGTTTAAAAAAGGGCAGGATTTTATGAAATGACGGTGGAATTGACTGAAATAAACTTAGAGATAAGAGTCAGTGTTGTCACGATACTCAAAATTTCGATTTCGATACTAAGAACGCACAGATATCGATACTGGTATTGGAAGATTAGCTGGATCGGGTATCGGTTAAGTCGATATTTTGGGTGAGCCTTTAATTTCAGTGCTAAGGATGCAAAGATATCGATACTGATACTGGAAAATTAGCTGGTTTGGATATCAGTTCCATGATATCGGTTAAGTCGATATTCTGGAACCGATACAAGTACTAAAAGATTAGCTGGATCGGATATCGGTTCAGTATCGGTTAAGTTCATATCCTAGATCGGCTTTTAATTTCACTTCTAAGGAAGCACAGATATCGATACTGGAAGATTAAAAGGATTGGGTATCGGTTCCATGATATCGGTCAAGTTCATATCCCAGATCGGCCTTTAATTTGACTACTAAGGATGCACAAATATCGATACCGGTATTGGCAAAGATTAGCTGGATTGAGTATGAGTTCCATGATATCGGTTAAGTCGATATCCCGGAACCGATACAAGTACTGAAAGATTAACTGGATCGGATATCGGTTCCATATCGATATCTTGGATGGGCCTTTAATTTCAATACTAAAGATGCACAAATATCGATACCGGTACTGAAAGATAAGGTAGACCCAGTATCGGTTCCATTATATCGGTTAAATTCCAGATTGGCCTTTAATTCCAATACTGAAGCTTCACAGATATCGATATTGGTGCTGAAAGATTAGCTGGATCTGGTATCGGTTACATGATATCGGTCTTGAATTTCTCTACTAAGAATGCACGGATCATATCGATACTGGTAGAGGAAGATAAACTGGAAAAGGTATCGTTTCTGTGATATCGGTTAAATCGATATCTCCCAGATTAGCCTTTAACTGAACGTAATGTGATGATTTTCGGGCCGATTTTGGCCTAGAACGTCTCAGTGTTTGAACTTTTACTCACACAAAGCTGCTCAGTCGTGATTTAAAGAATAAATAACAGTTACATAACACAGTTGGAGCTCTTGTGTAATAAGTTAACTGCGTTTTAAGGGAATAAGTCCAATTTTCAGTGCTGGTATTGGTTAAAATCAAGCAGCATCTGATAATTTACCAGTATCGGAACTGAAAAAACTGGATTGGTGAATCTTTACAAAGGAATAGACTCGATACCGATACCACGATAATAAAAAACACTGTGATTTTCAACATTAAATCACAGCATTTTCTTATTTCTGTGTAATCCCCCAGTCTATGTGCTCTTATACTTGTTCTGATACAGCTCAAGATCGTTCCAGAGCCATTTTAGTATCGGTTACTCGCTTTTTCGATAAGTTTAAAATCCCACGCGTCTGTTGAGTTTGTATTTAAGCTGACCGTTAGCTTGCAGCGACAGAATTGGCCAATACAAAGAAGCAACAACACGTTTTTTAATAGGACACAGGCTATACAAGGTTCACGAATCCACACGTATTTTAACTTTTTCGTAGGATGTTTTCTAAAATAACAAAACTATATTACAACAGTGATTAAAGAGTGATAAATATTCATGCACAAACATATGACGCTAACTAGGAATACTATTTGGAAAAAGCCAGCCATTTTTAAACGCTTTCGCAAAAAAAGGGAGGGTTGAATATATAATAATAATAATAATAATAATAATAATAATAATAAAGGTACAAACTTAACAAACAAAACACAACATTGAAAAAAAGGCACATCAAATTCCGTGTTTCAGTTTTTCCGGAAAGTTCTGGCCGTTTCGTGGGGACAAAGTAGATTTACTCACATGCAAAATTCCACAAAAATGAAATGGTAGGTACATCTTTAAAGAACGGGGAGGGGGGGAGGGGCGTTCCCACTTTCAAAAGTCAATGTTTCGCTTTAAGTCTTTTCCAAAATTCTGAAAATGGCGGACAACACAAATAATTAACCGTTATAATGGGAGGAGGGGGGAGCGAGAGGCTGGCAAGAGTTTAGCTTAAGCAATTTCTGGGCCGCTACGGTGAACAGAAATAGGTTTTAGTCGCGTTAAATTACGTAAAATGTTTTAGAGAGGCACTGGAAATGCGCTTATATCTGAGAATGGACCACACATGTCCCCAGTTTCGTTAGGAAATTCACAACATCTTAACAAAGACATTCAAAATCCAGCTTTTGTTTGCCCGTAGTATGTAAAGAAAAGTCAATAATGTCCACAAAAATACTCACTGTGCTTAAAAAAAATACAAATTTTTTGGAAAACTTTCATTTCCTTCTCCAACATTTGAGCGTAGACTTGTACTAGCCGGGTTATCGTAAAGCTAACATTACAACACGCTAAAAAACTTCCATTCAAATACACTACGCAAAGTTTTATCATAGTTCACATTTACGATAAAATATAATCCCAAAAAAGTAGTTTTATGTTTCGTTATCTGTTCAAATGTTACTCAAGTTTAGTGATCCGTACTGAACTCGTATTTTGAAAAGTCAATTTTCAAAAACCTCGCATTTTGCTAGCCACAATTTAAACGTGTAATTTTGCAATATTATAATTAAATGACGTACGTATTATTTAACATTTTTGTGACTGTGATGAGCAGAAAATCAAGTGCTTAATTCGGTTTTTCTTCACGTATTTAAGGTTTGTTTTGATTTTAGTTTGATATTTTAATTGTCTCGGCACAGTACAGTCCAGTACAAAGAGCAAATAACGGTTTCAATCATTTGCGTTGGATTTATTTTGGAAAATCCTTAACAGGGCTGAACGAGTGAGGAAATATCCAATTGCGATTTCTTGTTTTAACAGTAGAATTCTGTTCAAAGTTCACGTTTTAAACAAAGGATCGACAAAAAGACTGAAATCTGGACTGACGAACGAACACGAGGATCACATTTCGGAGCATGTTTGTACAAATCTAAACTACAGGGTTTGCCGTTTCTGTGCAGAATAAAACGGGAGACGTTGCTGTTTGCCAATTCCACGAATTCAAATTCATCTTTCAGCCTTAATTCTCATTGTTTTAAAGCCGCCCATTTCTGTTCACCGTACCCCACAGGACAATAAGAGCACAATATGTTTCTCTATGACAGATAAAGTCCTTGCTTAAACCCTAATATTGAACGTAGATGCTAGTTTTCCGTGTTATTCTCGTAGTTTTTCCTTTACGAGATGCACTGTTCTTCACCGGGGAAGTTCTCTGCCTCTCCGGTGTGCTGGACCGTGTGTTCCTGAAGAGCGGCCAGATCCACAAACCTCTCCCCGCACCACACGCACTTAAACTGGGTCTCCCTAGAGTGCACGCTTTGGTGTTTGGCCAAATGCTCGCGTTGTTTGAAACTTTTATCGCAGCTAGCGCATTTAAACGGCTTCTCCCCGGTGTGGACCCGGCGGTGGCGCTGGAGCTCGGAGGAATACCGGAAACGCTTCTCGCAGTCGGGGCATTTGAGGGGTTTTTCGCGGGTGGGGTCGCACCGGTGTTGGACGAACTCCGAGGAGGAGACGAAGCGCTTGTCGCAAAGAGAGCACTTTAGAGGTTTTTCGGTGCAGTGCGAGTTCTGGTGGCGCTGCAGGGTGGAGTTCTTCTTGTAGCCTTTCCCGCAAACGTCGCATTTGTACGGTTTTTCCACCTCGCCGCCGCATTTGTGCCTCAACAGCTCCCCCGACTGGCTGAAGGACTTCTGGCACGACGCGCACTTGAACAGACTCTCCATTCCGTGCACTTGTTGGTGGTAGAGGAGGTGGGAGGGCTGGAGGAATCCTTTGTCGCAGAGGTTGCATTTAAAAGGTCGATCCGCCGGGTTTTTGTGCGTGCGGCGATGGCGGACCAGCGCGTACTGCTGCTTGAAGCTCATCTGGCATTCCTCGCACTGGAACGGCCGCTCTTCCGAATGCGTGCGCTCGTGCTGTCTCAAATCCGAAGGGCGTTTGAAGCTTTTCCCGCAGGACCCGCAGCTGAAAGGGCGCTCCCCCTCCGGCTGACACTGGTGGTGCAGGAGCTCGGAGGACTCTTTGAAATGCATCTCGCACAGGTTGCACTTAAACAAATGCTCGCCGGAGTGCGCGTACATGTGGCGCACGAGATGGGAGCGGTGTTTGAAGCTCTTTTCGCAGACGGCGCATTTGTACGGCCGTTCTGAGCTGTGCGTTCTCTGGTGATGCGCCAAATGCGACGACTGGCTGAAGCTTTTGTCGCACTGGTCGCATTTGTAGGGTTTCTCGCCGGTGTGAACCCGCTCGTGGCGCGTTAACTCGGAAAGATGCCGGAATCCTTTGTGGCACACGGAACACTTGTACGGCCGGTCTGGCGAGTTGGCTTCGAACGCGGGGGGCGAGGACTCGTCGATAGAAGCCACTCCGCCGGACGCTTCGCCGCTTGACGGTTGCTGAGGATTGGCTGCGGAGGACGTGGGCGTGACGTTGCCAGATCCAGGGCGGTAGGTTTTCTCACAGATGGAACACTTCATCGGATTGTTCCCGTTGCCGTGCGAGTTGTGATGCTGCGCTAACGACGTCAACAGCGAGAAGCCCATTTTGCAAACGCCGCACACAAACGGTTTCTGCTCCACCTGGACGCACTGATGCTCCAAGAGGTCCGTGGCCTGGCTGAAGATCTTCATACACTGCGTACACTGGAAAGAGCGATCCTGGGTGACCATACACTGATGCTCGTGAGGGTTGGCGAGGTGGGAGATGTCCTGACCGCAGGCGTTGCACTTGGTCACCTGCATCTGTGGCTGCTGCGCCTGGACCTGCTGGAGGGTGGAGGCGTCAGGCTGGAGGACCACTCCATACACGGTGCAGCCCAGAGCGTTCTCCGCCCCCTGGGGAAGAGTGTGCACCACGGCCGGCGCAGACTGCTGCCACGCCTCCGTCATTTTGACCTTTTGAAGGATTCACACAGAGAGAAATCAGCAGCGAAGCAGAGGCAGGAACTCACAAAGGGACCTGCAAAGACAAAGACAAAAATAAAATTACATTCATTTAATGTGTCACACGTTTAAAGGTGCACTGTTCATGGGTTTGGGCTTCATGTTTTACATAACACTGCGAGGACTTTATCCTCTCAAAAATATATATTTGGTTCAACTGTTTATTACTATGGCAATGCTCCTCATTTGTCATCACTCTGAAACCACTCTGAAACCCTTTCATCTCTCTGAAACCGTTTCCTGGTGAGGAGTCCAGCTGCTTGTCTCTGTTATTGCTTTGCCTTAAATGTTCCACAGTACGGCACTCCATCATTCTTGCATGATGCAATGTGTTTATTTGATTTAAAAAATACCTTGAAAAACATCTCTCATGTTGAGTGGGGTCACCTCTCCACAGATCTCATCTTTAATACGGCATCACCTGCTTGTCTCCATGGAGACATATTAGTTTAATGCAATACTGAGGAACATTCCAGATAAAGCAGTAACATCTCAGTCAGCATCCATTAATGCAAACATTTCAATAAATGTTCAGAACTTCACATTGTATTTAATGAGGTAAAATAGTTTAGGCTCTAACTCTTCATTACAGTTCAATAACATTTACCTGACCCTGTTTTTATACAGTTGTGGATTTTTTTCCCAAAACAAAATCAAAAAATCACTGCAAACGTACGAACTACTGGAGCTGTAATTCTGAGCCACACATTTGTCAAATTGCGTGTAATTGTGAACAATTAGCTTCAAACGAAGAGCCTATGAATACTGAGCAAACACCTACTTAGTGAAACAATGGCTCTATGTGCGACTTTTCACGCCAAATCCGTCAATAAATCTTTATCAGCGATCAATACCAGGATCGATCCGTGATCCTGAATTATAATCCGGCTTTAGGATGCGGAGGGGGCAGGAAACGGATTTTGTTTGTTCATTTGACAGGGATGCAGAGAGAGGAGCCTCAGCATCCACAGAGGATCACAGGCCCAAAACAAATCTGTTTTATTCATCCACAAAAACATCACATTTTCTGTAATTACAGCAGAAAGGTTCATTATTGGAGCTGCGCAGTGGATCCAGCGGTCTCCGCACAGCAGCCTGTGAGGGGGGTTGGTCTATTTCCTGGCGACAAATTAAATAGCGGTTCATTTTGATGCATTTTATCCCTTCATTTGCGCATTTTATCCACATGTGCGCAGAAACACCAATGACACTCTTTTATCTGATGTTTACAGGTAAAACACTGGTTAAAACATGCAACAAACTCTTCTTTGGCGCAGAAATTTAATTTAGCGTCAAAAATGACGTTAGCTCTGTGGCTAATGCTAACGATGCTAACTAGTTAAACAAACGGAGGGTCGGAAATCAGAGCAAAAGAGGAGAAAATGACCAAACAGCAAAAGTATTTAATGCAGGGATCAGGGCACAGTGATGAAAGTATAAAATGCATTTACTCCCCGCAGACAGTGGCCGTTTCTCGGGGAAAGCAGAGCCCCAGCGGCCGAGGCCTGGGAGCGGGGTGTCGTGAAGCCTTCTGCGGGAGGAGGGACGCCTTCAGCCCGCAGAGCTGAGCCGCACAGCCGGAAGATAAACACGAGCAGCCCGGGGGCACTTACCGCGGGTTTACCGGTGCTTCTGCGCGCCGTGTGCAGCCTGCTCTCGGGGGCTCTCTGGGTGCGCGGGTCTGGGGCCGGGGCTGGTGCAGGGGATGCGGCTGGAGCCGGACGCCATCCTCCGGAGCACGGACACCGGAAACCGCAGCCGAGCGCCGCTGCAGGGGGAGGGGACGGACCGGGCACGGGGGCACAGGGGGCACAAAACCTCCGGGAAAATGGACTAAAGGCAAAGGCAGTCCGCTCAGAGGGGAATAAAACCACCGCACAAAGAGTCCGTGAACAGGACACCGGAGGTCCCCATTTCTGCCGCCAGGGGGCGCTGTGTGAATAGGCCTGCAGACGGATCTGTGTCAGGGGCGTGACGAAAGAAGAGGGCTCAGGAGGCAGGAGGGCACTCATGATAATCATGCCCCGGACTTCTGTCGAAGCTCTTTACATTCATGCACTTCAAACTCTGACCTCCACTGTAGCCACCGCTGCCCCGGGGCAGACTGACAGAAGAGGCTGCCAATCTGCCCCATGGGTCTATCAACCACCACCAACATTCAGGTTAGGGGGAAGTGTCTTGCCCCAGGACACTGACAGAACATGGTCCAAATCCTCCACGTTCAGATGAACTGCTCTGACTGTGCCACTGCCACCGGGCATCAGCCACACCCACAAACCGGATTATTCTAATGAAGCACAGCAGCCGATCCTTTTGTTTTTCTGGCACATCTGTAGATTATGTTTAAAGCGATCTCAAATTACAGTAAAAGAGACACAAATCAGGTCTGATGTGGTGGGATGGACATTATATACACAATAGAAACTGCTATAACATATAACATCTTATATTTATATAATATAATTAGTTTTAACAACTACAAAACTTTTGAACTGGAACAGGCCACACAATATATTAAAACCCAGAAGTCAGAATGTCAAAAAGTGACTTTTGAGAATTGTTTTTGTGCATTTCTCACTTTATATAATGTGTTTATATATAGATACATGTAGCACAGATGGAAAAGTGGGACAAAGGACAGAGGCCTGTGCAGGACCAGAGGGGCAGGCTGGTTTTACTTTGTAATGTAACACTGACATTATTAAAGTCCTGAAGTCCTACAGACTGAGTGAAAAAGACGACACAGAGGCGGTTTAGTTTGAAACAGTAGATATTTTCTCCACATTAAGTTGGAAACAACCTCATAAACCAAAGAGTAGAAAGAGCATGCTGTGCATGCAATGGTCACAACATGGAGCGTCAGTGCCGTACAAAACAGACTCGTATCAATCAGCCTCGAGCCACAGAACCACAGCCACAAGAACTCAGTCTCCCAGAGCGCACTGGGGCAGCCTGACCGGAGCAGGGCATCAGGAGATGGAGGCTCTGTTAGAGTTCACATTTAGATCAGAGTTCAGGTTTATTTTTAAGTCCTATAACTAAAGTCCTAATTAGTCACTTTTCTTGTGCTCATCTCCTTTAGTCCTAAAATCAGTGTTTACATTTAAAGATCCACTGTGTAACCTTTCTCAGGGAGGGTACGCCATCTCCAGATGTTACTGCTTTGCCTTGAATGCTCCACAGTATGGCAGGTGGCACTACCAAGCCAAGGTACATGTCAGATCTATGCAGAGGCGAGCTCACTCACAGTAAGAATGCAGGTTTCCAAAGCCATAAAACAACCCGTGATGAAATGAATCCACGTGAGAGGCGTTTAATGCCACACTGCTGAACATTCCAGGCAAACAATAAGTAACATCTCAGGTAGCGTTCCTTCCACCAGAAAAGTTACGCAGTGCACCTTTAACCTCTCTAGTCCTGTTAAGTCTTAAGTTTGCCTGTGTTTGGTCCGGGTTGACTTCTATGTATAATTATTCATATTGTTTATCACATTTCTCCGTAAACAGCCGCTCCGATGCCGTGGTCTGGTGGTGTGGAGAGCGCGTGTTTGTGGCCGTACATGGATTCGTTAACGCGGGGACTCCAAACGAACATGCGCAGAAACCCCAGTGACGTGACGTATTTTAGTGGAACCTGTTAAAGACAAACAGTGCATGCCATTTCAGTCCCAGGGCTCTCCTCCAGGACCACGCAGCTCGCAAAACCGCAGGCAGAGTAACAGTGTGACGGCCAACTCGCGTCCAGACCGCCTATTTCAGTTAGAAAATAAGACCCTTTAAGAGCCCGCACCTGTCAGATCTGTGGAGAGGCGACCCTGCTCACTGTAATAATGTGTGTTTTTCGAGGCCTTTTTGGACAATAAAAGCACCTGTGAGTGAAGAAATGCAAGATAAATTAAATGCCAAACTACAGAATATTCCCACGACAGTATGGAGACAAGCAGAAAGCGAATTCTACACTGTAAATATTACAAAAAGCACCTTTAAAAAGCAGAAAAGTAGAGTTTGTGTTTATTTTAATCTACATATTTTAATTACTGGTCAATTCGTACCTGATTTTTTTCATGTTTTTGAGCAAAATTTGTCTTATTCGAGTACAGATTTATTGTATAAGCTTGTCTGGAATCTAAAATACACACTTTTTCAATACTTTACGACTTTAAAATATGAGTTTGGTTGAATTTTTTCAATTTTCCAGTGGGCGTGATTGACAGCTGGATTAGCCAATCAGGGTCAGTGTGTATCAAAACAAATATGGCTACACAGAAGGGAGAAAAAAACAAAAAAAAAGGCTGAAAACGTGACAGATTTCTGCAGAATTAATAAACAAAACTTTAAAATGTTCATCTGAGGTGAAGGAAAAAGTCGTTTTGTTTGTTTAACCAATGAGCTCCTTGGTTTTACCAGCATCACTGATATGAACAGGGTAAAATAATGAAAATGTTTAAAGTTAATGAAAGCACAAAGGAGATATTGTAACATACACAGGGCTCATTTGGTTTTATGGAGATTAATTATTAAAGAAATGTTGAATTTTTTTAGTTTTTGATCAGTAAAATGAGCAGAGTTTATACGATTTAACCTCTTCCTGTTCCTTTTGTTTACGCAGCAAAGACGAGGCAAATAATGGTTGGAATTTATGTATTGTGATGTATTAATGAATGTTTTTATGTTAACTGTCAGATTTTTGTTGTTGTTTGTGTAATAGCTTGAGCAATAAATAAATAAAATGAAATCAAATCTAATTGGATGGAGGACCACACTGATATCACACAAAAAATGCACAAAAAATAAAGAGGGGTCTGGGTTTGTCTGGCGAGAATTAGTTGTTAGGGTAAAAATAAGTCTGCTGTGTTCTGTCTGCATCTAATTATCAAGCGTTTTATTGTCCCATAATCAGGAAGTGCGCTGTTAGCATGCTAATTTTTGGTGACTTCACTGAAATTTGTGAAACACAAGGGTGATTAGAATTTTAAAATCAAAAACTGCGACACTTTCGGTTTGAGGCGGCGGGTAGTAAAATAAAATTGCGAAACGAAGGCGTGATTAAGGAAAAAGTGTTGTGCACTTGGTGAGTCAGTATATATTGTAAAAAATATATATATATATATTTTTACGGCAAAATATCGGCAGATGTAGTTGCCAGAACTCGACCGTTAAATTACAGTAAAACATTGTATTTATACTGTTGATTACGCAGTTAAATAATGTGCTTATTACAATATTTTACAGTGAAAAAAATATATAAATAAATAATAATAATAATTTTCCATGTACATTTTCAGGTAAAACTTTTTTTATTTATTTATTTTTTTATGGTAAAATATTGTAATAAACACATTACTTTTATTTTTTGACTTATCGGTATCTCCCCCATTAATTTGACTCTTTTTTTTGTTTGTTTGTTTTCTACTTATTACAAGTGTAAATATTAAAGTTATGTAATATTTCTTAAATTATAGTAATTTTAGGTTTTACGGCCTTCTGGCAGTTTTTTACCGTAATTTCTACACACTTTCTTTTAAGGTGTAGTCACAGTTTCTTTGTGTTTTGGTCATTTTAAAGCTGCATTTCTGTATTTTACCGAAATAAATGACAATTTACACCTCTTTTTACTGTTGGCAGGGATCAGGTTAGAGACGTTTCTTGCATAAAACTGGGACAAATCACTGGTTTTGAACAAATCCACTGGGACAACGGACACAGGGCTCAAAACTGGGACTGTCCCGGGTAAACAGGGACGATGTAAACTCATTATAGTGATTATTTATGATGCAACTGTTAATTACTTCTGAAGATTTTGTTTGTATTACCCAAAATGTCAAATTTGTGGTGAGCAATACTGACATAAACTATGTTAAACTGTCACAATAAATATTTTCGTGATCCACAATTTAGCTTTTTCTTGAACGGTGTTTCTGTTCTCTCACATTTTGCTGCTTAAGTCTCAGGTTGGTGCATTTCGTCAGTGTTGAGTGACAAATAGCGATAAAGTGCGAATTTTCAAAAGAACCGGCTCACAAATCTTAATCGTGGTTAAAGAAAATCCTGTTATTTTTTGGTAGGAAACAGGAAACGGCCCTAGAACGTGAGTTTCGTTGCGATTCTTGGCGGTCACACTGTTAAAACGTCCCGTGCCGTTTTGCAGCAGGCCTTTGTGGACCCCTCAGCGGGCCTTATAGTTTTAAAAGGGTATTTCTTTTTTAAACCGAGATAAAAATGATACGAGGCACTCAGCAGCATTCGTTCAAACAGAAACACGTCGGAGTATAGAGTTTAACAGTCTCAGGCGATACACCGGGCCGAGGAGAGGAGGAGGAGAAAAGGGAGAAATAAAAACGGGAAATCTCCGTAAAAACCACGCGCTGCAGCAGCAATGGACCATCGGACGGACCGACACTGAGCCGGCCCGTTTTAAAACTGCACTGTGTAACTTTTCTGGTTATTTGCATCACGTTTCCATGGAGACGTACGGTTTTGGTTTGCCTGGGACGTCCCGCGGTGTCACGTTAAAGGGTCTGTACCTGTTTTTTTGCGCAGTATTTGAGTAAAATGTGTGCCCAGTACAGATATATTGTATAAGCAGGTGTATGTACAGTACGTCAGGTGATCAGGAAGTGCGCAGTTAGCTTGCTAGGACCACTGCAAATGGTTTAAAACGGAACTAGTTCTGTTTTTTGCATTTTTAAGACGGTAAAAATCAGGTACAGCACCTTTAATCTGCAATTCATGGTGATTTTTAGATCCTTTTCCCATTTAAAGGATATGTCTCCATGGCAACGGTCCTTTAATTTGGTCACTTTTCTTATGGGTATCGATGGCGACAAGAACGAGATGCCACCAGGCCAAGTTACAAGCCCGATCTGCGGAGAGGCGTCCCCGCTCACTGTGTTTTCAAGGTATTTCTGAACAATAAAAACACGTGTAATTGCGAGAAATGCGAGATAAGTTAAATGCCACACTGCGGAACATTCCAGGTGCAGCAGAAACGAGTAAAAAATGTTCCATGGTGCACATTTTAAAAAGTAGAGAAGCTTTTTTTCCCAAGTTATTTGAGCAGCAAAACATGTGTAATCGAATCAGTGTGATGCGGCTAATGCCATACTGAGGAACGTTCCAGGCAAAACGATAACATCTCCATGGAGACAAGCAGAAAAATGACATAGTGCATCTTTAAATGAGATTGGTCCATTATTGTTTTTACAGCGTTTTTTTAATGTCAAACGAAGACAGTGACGAGTGGTGACGACGTGAAGCTTCGGTTACTCCAGAATCTGACTTTACAGGACTTAAGGAGGGTTAGAGGTTCGGTTTAGGGCGTGGTTAGGGGTTAGGAGTTAGGGGTTAGGGGTTAGGAGAGGGTTAGGAGTTAGGGATTAGAAATGGAGTTTAGGGTGTGGTTAGGGTTAGGAGTTAGGGGTTAGGAGGTAAGGGTTATGGGTTAGAGGTTAGGAGGTAGGGTTAGGGGCTAGGAGGTAGGGTTAGGAGTTAGAATTAGGTGTTAGAGGTTAGGAGGTAGGGTTAGGGGCTAGGAGGTAGTATTAGGGGCTAGGAGATAGGGTTAGGAGTTAGAGATAGGGGTTAGGAATTAGGGTTTAGGAGGTAGAAGTACGGGTTAAAGGTTAGGAGGTAGGGTTTGGGGTTAGGAGTTAGGAGGTAGGGTTAGGAGTTAGGGGTTAGAGGTTAGGAGGTAGAGTTAGGTCTTAGGAATTGAGGCTTAGGAGTTAGGGGTTAGAGGTTAGGAGGTAAAGTTACGGGTTAGGAGGTAGGGTTAGAGTTAGGGATAGGGGTTAGGAGTTAGAGGTTAGGAGTTAGGAGTTACGATTAGTTTGTTAAGTTTAAGTAAGTTTCATCATTAACTTAACATTTTCTAATATCACTTTTTCACATTTTAAATGAACCGATTTTCACCAGATTTACTGAAAATACTTTTAACGCTTTTCACATTTTTCTAATTTTTCGGACTTTCTTTGGCGGGAATTTCCCTGCGGCTCCGGTTTATATTCATCACCGTTTGACTTCGGTGAAATGAAGTTAAGTTTGTGGGGCAGAAACGGGGAAGAAAAGCACAAAAACACAGGAGGTAAAACTGAGTTCCTCTCCCACTGTCACCAACTCTAAACAAACTGCAGACATTTACGCACAATAAACGCATTTTTCTGACGCCTTAAACCCGAATTTAACAAAATAAAGGTGTTCGTGTTTATTTTTATTACTGTTATCGTGATTATTGTGCGATTTTCTTTACAACCACGAAGTTAAATTATAATAAAATTCGAAAACCTTCCAAATAAACAAGACAATTGCAAGTTTTTTAATTTAAAAAGAACTTAAATTATGACTCTGAACCAAATAATTCTGCTTTTATTTTGTAATTTCTGTGTATATTATTCATCTGTATGTTTAAAATCATTTGTTTGTACAAGTGCAATAAATTTAATTGAAAAAATACGCAAAATTCTCGATAAAACCTTAAATAAAATTATGTTAACTGTGTTTTCGTGGAGTCTAACCGCAGTTTAAAAGTGCATTGTGTAGCTTTTCTGGTCAAATGTTTTGTCTGGAATGTTTCACAGTGCGGCATTAAACCTTTCTATCCAAATAAAACCAAGTTACGGGTCAGATCCGCGGAGAGGCGACCCCGCTCCCGCTCAGAACGCCTGTTTTTCTCTGTATTTTTGAGCTATAAAACCACCTGTAATTGAATAAATGTTAAATAGAGCTGTTTAAAGTCACACTGTGGGACATTCCAGATAAAGCAACGGCGTATCCATAGTAACAGAAAAGTTACACAATGCAGCTTTAAATATATGAAGCAAGATATGTGGAATTATGTAAGAAAAACTGTGGAAAAAAACTGCATTTTTAAAGATATTTTAGTTTCAAATCCTCAAACCTTTGGCTTTCTCTCGATGAGGTTCTCGATGAAGTCGCCTGGAATGGTTTTCACTTCAAAACTTTGCCATTTCAGGGTCAAAAAAATCCCAAAAGTGTAAACCAGAGACGAAAGCAAAGGGTGTTCAACAAAGGGTGTTCAACGAAACGAGCCCCAGGCGAATAAACCGGCACAGAAAACCAGCTTTTTGTGTTTCCCGAAGTCAAATTCTGGAGTAAGTTTTGCCGTGAAGTGTAAACAAAACCGCGTCTCGAAGTGTGTGAAAATGTTAAAGGGATTCAGGTTTGAAACAGCCTCATGCAAAATGGCCGCCGCGAAACCGAACGACGAAACGAGAGAGAAGAAGAAGAAGAAGAAGAAGAGGAAGAAGAAGAAGAAGAAGAGGAAAGAGCCCTTTAAATGGATCTACTCTTGCAGCATAGTTCTGAATATAGCGCATAGTTAATAATAATAATCAATATAATCGGAAAGACAAGATCGGGCCCCAAACGCAAAAGGCAAAAATACACTGTGCCAT
Source organism: Odontamblyopus rebecca (assembly GCA_030686955.1). Classification (NCBI taxonomy): domain Eukaryota; kingdom Metazoa; phylum Chordata; class Actinopteri; order Gobiiformes; family Gobiidae; genus Odontamblyopus; species Odontamblyopus rebecca. The sequence goes on from CM060655.1 coordinate 40,245,609, forward strand.
GCTCAAGTTGGCATGTTTACATCGAAGGGCACCAGCTCTCTGCGAAACTACAATCGTCCGGTCCATCGCAAACAAAGGCAGTGTAAGGCTTCGGACTGTCGGGTTTTCTCGGGTTTTCTCGGGTTTTCTCGGGTTTTCTCGGGTTTTCTCGGGTTTTCTTGGGTTTTCTCATCTAGGGTCACATCGAAAAATCAAACACTGATCGATAATAGTGTAATTCGAGACTCGTTTTTACTCATTTTTCGCAGGTATCGATACTAAAAAAAGTCACGTTTTCAGGACCGGAATGAACCTTTCCTGAATCGCTTTAGAACAAGGGTCCCCAACCTCCAACCAGGTCGTTCGCCAAGAGATTTCTGAATTACACCTGTTGTTTTGAGTCAAATTCGATCAATTAAATGCCTTTTACCGTTGTACGTGTATAATTTTGCTGCCTAACTTTGTGCCCTAATAAACGGATAATGGTTTAAAGGGGTGTAACGATATCCAAGTCTCACGGTACGATATTTATTGCGATATTGTGGGAAAAGTCACAATATTACAATTAGGGATGGAACAATATCCAAGTCTCTTTATATCGATATAATATTTTCACGATATACACAATATACTCTTCTCTTTTTAATTTTATGATGATTATTTCTGTTTTGATTTGTTCGTATTGTGATTTTAATGGATTTCATACTCTGTAAAGTACTTTTGAATAACTTTTGAATAACTTTCCTTGCCTTACATCTCACGGTACGATATTTATTGCGATATTTTGACTGTAAATCTGCTCCTTTTTCCTCTAAAAATGCTTCACAAGACTTAATCCAAAGAATGAAAATGTAAAAGTGCTGAGAACAGTTATTTCTTCATGTCGTCTGCACTGAAACGGAGCAAAGGATCATGGTCTATGTAGTTCCCTCTGTTTTTTTTTAGCTATTTCTACATCAGAACTGTTCATTTAAGCAAAGAGACTTGGGATTCGATATATTGTGATGCTCCACGATGTTATTGTGAGACCTTTGACGATACGATATCACCAGATTTATGTTAGTGTTACATCCCTAATGGATTATGTTTTATAGGCATCTAAATGTACCTCAATTAAGTCTCGCCACAGCATTTAAATACACTCGAATTTTTGCAAACACTAAGACTAGTCGCTCTCTGGCATTTTCGTTTTGTAAATGTAGCTCTCCGGAGGAAAAAGGTTGGAGATCCCTGCTTTAAAACATTAACACACAGTGAAAACGACCAAGTTTGTAATGTAAAAATTTGCTGTGGTAAAGTAAAAAGGGGTCAAAAAGTCGTTGGAAGAGGACCTCTGACTTTTTGACCGCTTTTGACTTTACCACAATAAGGTTTTACATTACGAACTTGGTCATCTTCACCATATTTATTTTTTTAATATTTGAGCCTCGTCGTTGAAAAGAAGCTGTTGTGAACTTCTTCTAAGACACCCTGAAGCTCTCACGTCCTCTGAGCTTTAAAAATGATCTTGAGCTGCCTCAGAACCAGCATAAGAGCCCGTGGAACCTACCTGGACGAGCGAGGGACTGCTCTGTTTAAAGACACACTGCGTAACCTTTCTGGCGTTTGCTTGTTTCCACTGAGACGTCGTGGCTTTGCCCGGCACGTCCCACAGCGCGGCGTTAAACTCACCGATATAAACGAAAACAGGCAGACGACACCACGGGGCCAAGCACCTTTTTCCAGTAATAACAACTACACCTGTATTTACCTAAATGGAAGAGCAATATGTTTAATGCCGTAGTGCGGAACATGCCAGGCGTAGGAATAACATCTCCGTGGAGACAAGCAGTTACTAGGCAGACTTTATTTCTGTCCCTGATGATTAAAAGTATCGCCGCAGCTCTTGAGGTGTCAAAATAAGTCCGCCGTGTACTGCCTGCATCTAATTATGAACCGTTTTACCAGGAGGTGCACATTAGCATGCTAGTTGTTGTTAGTATCGGTCCTTCTGGCCTCTGAAAGTTGCGAAAAGCTCTTATAAACTCATCGCGGCGAATAATTAGGACGTTCTGAATGCGTAAGTGAAGTGAGGAAGAACTCTGCAAACTGTTTACAATGAGCTACGTCGGTTTTTCACGTTTTTTAAGATGGTAAAAATCGCGTAAAGTGCGTTTAGCGTGGGTCGGCTGACAGTCGGAAAGCCTTAGCGACTGCCTTGGTTTAAGATGGCCGTCTGTGTGGTGAGGTCAGACCCGCTCCGGGCTGCTCTCCTCTGTGCAGAGCTGGTGTGTGACTCCTGTAAAAGTGTACAAACAAAGGTCGAACCGTCTCAGTTTTTGGGTACTTCATGCTCTCTGCCTCCCCCTGCAGGCCGCGTCAAGAGTCCGGGTCCTAGTCCTGGTTTAGACCTGGTTTAGATCTGGGCAGAGCCTCTGTCCCTTTGCACCAGGAGGAAGAGGAGGAGGAGTTTACCGTATTTTACCGTAAAAGTCTGTAGGCGTTACCTGCAGAGGCCTAAATAAAGAAGTGAATGAAAAGAATGGCTACTCCGATATTGAGTAAAATCACCATGACGACCAGGAACGAGCTGGAGCCCTGCGGAGGAGAGACAGAGTTAGATATATGATTTTATAATGGTTTATAGCTTTAAAAATAAGATACAGTATGTAATTTGCTTTTGTTTCAGGCTGTTATTTTGCTAAAAAGTTACATACTGTAGCAAAAATTTCAAGTAGAAGGATATAATACTATTGGGGATATTCTGATGATATGTCTCATGTTGCGTGATCAACTTTATTTTAATGAGATGAAGCTTAATTCAAGCTCTGGTCCCATCCTGTCTCATTTACACCAGGTTTAGTCAAGATTTAGTCCTGGTTTAGTCTGACTTTAGTCTTGGTCTAGTCCTGGGACCAGGAACCAGAACTGCTGCTGAAAAACAATCCATCACAGGCCAAGAGGAGCATTCATCAGTGAACTCTTTCACCTATAGGTCTTTTCCACCGGCTCTGTTTAGCACGGCACAGCACGACGCGCTTTGTTTGCTTTTCCACTGGGAGTTGGACCTGCAGCCGTTAGGATTTTCCGTACCTGCTTCAGTTCTAACCGAGCTGAGTGGATACGACAATGTGACGTAGGCAGACTGATGTCCACTGACTGGTCAGAGGAAATGTCGTCATACACGCGACGAAGCTCGAGGATCTTTAAATAATCACCCGCCAAGTGTAAAAAACACAACGACAACACGACAACAGCGAACACGTCAACAGAGCAGACTGTGAAGACCGATTGTCACACTAATAATGTCGCCTAAAAATGACGCAGTTTCGACCCCGATACTCCACCCACTTCCAGGTGGTAACGGCTGCATGGAAAAGTTTCACCCTGTAGTGCCGTGCCGTGCCGTGCCGTGCCGTGCCGTGCTGTGCCGGTAGTGTAGTGGAAAAGCCCTAACAGACTCAGATTTGCTGTTAGAGGAATAAGAGCAGAGACACTGACTGAGTGCGTCTTGAGGCTGCTCTCTGGCTCCACCTCCAGGTCGATGATGGGCGGCGACCGCAGAGGCGTGGACAGAGTAAGGTCTCTGTTCATCGGCCACGGCTCTGGCTCCTCCCCCTCCGCAGTGTATGACCCCGCCCCTCTGTCCTCGGGCTCCGCCCCCAGAGCCAGGCGGTCCAGTCTCTGCACAGAGTCCACGGAGCCCTCCCGGACCGGGCGCAGCCTCGGTCTGGGGCGTGAGGGGCAGGGCGAGTGTGAGTCGGACAGACGCATGTCCACCGTGTAGTGGTCCTGAGGAGGAGGCACAGGTTAAACACAAACATCAGTGTCGTACAGGAAAAACAAACGTCCTGAAACATAAAGAAACATTTTTTAAAGCTCACATACTTTCAGTTCAGGAGAGGGTGACAACCACACACTGTGCACTGCAAATTTCTCTGATCTGGCCAAGATTTTAAAACTTATATCAGCTTATTCATATAGTTATTCACATTTATGATTAACTTACTAGTTTTGGGACTGTTTAATTCTAGTCTAGAGATCGTTTATTTTAAGATAACGTCGTGAAGTAAAATGATCTGTCCATGCAGCAAGATAATTTCACTACTTTTAAGTCATTTTCTGATAGATTTAAGTGTTTATATCTTAAGCTTTTTTGCCATTTTTATATAAATGGACATTGTTATCCCCCGAGACCCTCCTCGTTCCAAATAGAAAGTGAGCATGGGTGAGATTCGGCTCCATCTGTCACCCGTCTCTCTGTAACTTTTTCTGTCAGGCTCGTCATTCTCAACTTAAAATGTTCGTATTGACCTGTTCTACATGAGCCTGCATTTTTTATTTCACGTTTTTGTCCTTAAATCAAGATATGAGCATTAATAACAAACCAATGAGGCGCTTTCTTTCCCTGATTGACAGCACTGCTAAGCGCCCGCCTCCTGCCAAAACAAAGCGTGTGATTGGCTCTTTGGTTGCTATGATACTCATGCTCACTTTCCAAATATGGGCTTCATTTGGCTGACGCCGTGTTTGACGTCACGCTCTCTTCCTGTAAATACATAAATAAGTCCCGCCCCCCTCACCTTGTAGTCGCCGGAGCGCTCGTCCGTCAGGCGTGAGTGGGCGGGGCTCCAGTGGTGGGCGTGGCCTGCACTCGGCCTATGGTTGTGCTGTTTGTGGTTCCCGTAGCCGATCACGTGCTCCTTTGCGCTGTGATTGGTCAAGGCATAGTCCTGGGGCTTGTGGTGATTGGACGAAACGTGCTCTGCCGCTTTGTGATTGGACGCCGCGTGGTCCGGGCCTTTGTGATTGGTCAGAACGTGCAGCTGAGGCTTGTAGCTGTGATTGGCTGATGAGTGATCCCATGTTTTGTGATTGGATGAGGAGTACTCGCGCGTCTTGTGATTGGACGAGCCATGTTTTGAGGGCTTCTGATTGGACAGTGAGTGCTCCCAGGTTTTATAGTGGGAGTTCGTGTCTCGAGGCTTGTGATTGGTCAATGGGGTTTTGTCTCGCGGCTTGTGATTGGCCACGACCACGACGGGCTCGTGGCCGTTGATCTGCCCCTCCGTCTCCTCCAGCAGAGAGGGCGTGGTCGACCGGCTGCTGTACCTGTCCTCCGCCCAGGTGTGGTTAGCCCCGCCCCTCTGCAGCTCCAGGCCCCTCCCCTCCACCAGCACCTGAAGTAAATGTAAAGTAAAGCATTAAGTAAAGTATAAAGTAAAGGCTGCTACACACTAGAGGATTATTTGGTCTTAAACGATTTTGAAACGTGCGACAAAAAGCGTAAACACCACAGACACGAGGAGAAACTTATGAGACTAAAAATCTCTGATCGTAAACACTGCAGCGGGATCTGTGTGTGGACCACAGGATATGAAGCGTCAGCTGTTTCCTTCTACAGTAAAACCACTCGCTCTGAGACTCTGAAGTGTTCAAAGATTCAGTTTAGACACAAGTCAAAACTGTGTTGAAATGTGGAGCGAGACTTCAGATACAGGATTTTTAAAGCAGAAAAGAGGCGATAAAGTCCACAGGAAGTAGAGTCAGTGTCACTGATCTGCAGCTTTACGTCTGTGGATGTAAACAAACGTGTGCGAGGAACAACTTTCCTTTTTACTTTCAAACAACACTTCAAACTGGATTAACAGCGCGGTTTTGTGGACTGGGGTCATTATTTGCAGAGCACAATAATGTGGATCAGACGCTGCACTTTAATTGTACCAGTTTACATTACCTCCCTGAACTCGGGGAGAAGAAATCGCAGCCAAAATCGGGGACATTCTCGTGTAGTGTTAACTGTGAAGTGCTTTATTTGTCACTACATACAAGTTAGACCTGGATGAACGCAAATAATCATAAAAAATACTTTGAAATTCATCACAATTCTTGTATCTTTAGAGGTACAGTATGTAACTTTCTGAAAGTTGTAAATCAGCTCATAGGTTTTATACTCATACTGTGGAATATTATTGCCGAACGTCAACATTTCCATGTTAATAAGCAGAAGGACAACTATGGCTGAATCCCATTACACCCCTTGGCCCTGCCCCTTTCACATGTAGGTTTAGGGGTTTCCCAGTTACCGTTATGGCAGAGGGGCCGGGGAAAAGTGTAGGGCTTTATACTCCTCCAAACGAAGATTCCAAACGGAAAAGTATGAGCAATTACTCAGAATGCGACTCACCGGCGAGATCACTGCTGCCACGAACAAAGAGACGAAAGAAGTTCACAAATGTATTTTCTCCATTATTTATGGTTTAAAATTTGTGATAACCGCTGTGTTGTCTTAAGTTTAATGTTGTCCCAGTGCCTAATGGTCATTTTCTTCATAAAATGTACACGAAAGAATCACTTGTACTACATAGAGTTGAGCAGCGTTATTTGTGACTTGAGCGATCGGTTGATGCTGGAAATAAAGTTGTAAATGAATCGCGAGCGTCGGTGCTGCACAGTTGTTATTTGGATATTGTAACTCAAGTAACTGAAAGCAATTTCATTGGTTTAACCCTTAGAGAAGCTCAGGTTGTTTCTTTCCAATGGTCTGTGTGTTATTCTGCTCTGACAGTAAGTTTACGTAAAAGCTGGAGGAGTCTTCTGATGACGTATGTGATTGTTGAAGGTTTGTCCCAATTCGTAGGGTTTGACTTTCAACCCCTGCCCCTTGTTGCTCAGTTTCAAGGAGTAGGGGTAGAAATTAGAAATGAGATTGGGCCTTAGAGTCAATTCTGTGGAGATGCAAGCCCACACAGAGTGACAGATGTTTTTAAGTGCAAATAAACACAACAAAAATGTAAAAAAAAGAGTATTTGTGGGCTATAAAGTTACATACAGTGGCTCTAAATATTCCAAATTTAAATAAAATAAATCAGTCAGAACGTAAGAGAAGCCCACACCCCCTAGGAGGAGTAGGTGTGGAAATATTTGAGCACAGATCTGCAGTAAACGGAGAAGCGCTGAAGTTTAGGGGACACTAGAGCATCCAGAGGAAACCCACACAAACAGAATAATGTGGATAACGTGACCCAGGACCCTCTCGCCGTGAGGTGAGTCTCACCTGTATCTCGGCGTGGTCGTCCAGGGCGCTCTGGCGGTGGAAGCAGGTCTTTCGTGAGCGCTGCTTCGGGGGGGAGGCGGGCGCGATGGGGCTGCAGTCGGGGGTGAGGGCGGAGGGGGTGGTGTCGGGGGTGCACAGGGGGCTCTCGCTGCCCGATGACGGAGCGGGTTTGTCCTTCCCGTCGGCGTGCTTCGGCCGCTCACTCTCCAGACCTGCACGATCACAGGAAACACATTTATCATCATCATAGATCCACTATTATCTCAGTTTAAGAAAGACACTAATACCAGGCAAATTCAACTGCCAGTTTAACCCTTAAAAAGCTTGTTTGTTTGTTTGTCTCTTGTATATGTGTTAGTTGTTGTATATGTTTTATTGTGTGTTATGTTCATTTTGTTGTAGCAGAAAATTACAAAAATTTAAAAAAAACAAAGTAAAAAAACCCACAATGGAGCACTTCCTGTATTAGTGTTTTCTTTCTGTTTGAGAGAAGAACTCTAAGTCTAATTGTGCAGGTTTGTGTGTGAAACATGTGTCAATGAAACAAAACACAACTCCAGGAATGTTTTTGACCAGGAAACATTATAACATAGATCAGAAAATAACCAGTAATATGGGTAATAACGATATTCAAGTCTCACGATACGTCACAAATATTGTCACGGTCTGAACCTCACGGTACGATATTTGTTCCGATATCGTGGGATATTATGATATTCTACATAATAACAAGACTGACTCTAAAACGCTTTGACCAGTCATTTGGTGCATCATTTATTGTCATTAGGGATGGAATGAAATCCAAATCTCTCTGTACGATATTTTCACCATAAACATCTCACCGTACCAGATTTATTGCAATATTTTGTGGTGAATCTGCTTCTTTTTCCTCTAAAAATGCTTCACAAGACTTAATCCAAAGAATGAAGATGTAAAAGTGCTTAGAACAGTTATTTCTTCATGTCGTCTGCACTGAAACGGAGCAAAGGATCATGGTCTATGTAGTTCCCTCTGTTTTTTTTAGCTATTTCTGCAACAGAACTGTTCATTTAAGCAAAGAGACTTGGGATTCGATATATTGCGATGCTCCACGATGTTATTGTGAGACCTTTGACGATACGATATCACCATATTTACGTTATTGTTACATCCTTAGTAGTGAAGTTAGAAAGTTTCCTGTATTTACTCACCGTTCTCGTAGATGTGGAAGGAGGGCGACAGCTCTTTGGCCGTGATTCGAGCCAGGCGACTTTCCTCCAGAGCTTTCTGCGCCACCGACTCTGCAGCTTCAGCTTTACCACGAGCGTGACTCATCCTGGACACAACAACAACAACAAACACACAAATAAACAACCGGAAACTTCAACCATGGACAACAGGACAAATCCTCCAGCTAAGGACCAAACTCCCCACTTGTGCTCCACACTGCCCCTGACAGGTTTCCCCATAGACTGTTTAAATGAATGGTTCTGTGCTCCAAGGTGGTCCCATCAAGTTCTAGTTGCGGTTCACTTTCTTTCTCTCTGTAACTGCTGCTGTGAGATTGACAGGCTCATTTCTAAGAACCGCTCCCCTGACGAACCAGTGATGCCTGCAGGAGGGAGCGTATGACTTCTTCTTTTTAGTTTCATGCTCATTTCCAAATATGCTCCCTGGTTGCAGATTAGTCACTATAACTGCTAAAGAAGGCGAGTTTATTTGATTTGTACAGCACAATTCGTGCACAAAGCAAAAGGCGATCATCACAGCAGCAGGAAGTGTCGCGATCTTGAGTTGCGCAGCTTCCGGTCGATGCTTTTCTTCAGCAAAATCCCTGTGGAAAAGTGTTGCATATTTTTTGAGCAGCTTCATAAATCTGCCCCAACACCAAATCTTCATCCAACAAGGTCAACAAAGAACAGATTCTGTCCATGAAGAATTTATCCACAACGATCGAGGGAAGAAAGACGAAATCTTAAAGGAAACGACGACGAGCATCAGTGAAACGACTGAGCAACACGAACATTCTGGTCCTGAAGAAAACAGAAATAACTTGTTCACTCAGACTGATTCTACAATTAAAATTAAAAATCGATTTTGGGATGCCGAAATTTGCACAGACTGAGAGATTTGTGCAGTTTAAATGGTCGACATATAATCTGTGAACATCTGTAGCGTTTAAACTGCACAAATCTCTCAGTCTGTTACTTCTGTTTTCTTCAGGACCATATCATTAGTGTTGCTCAGTCGTTTCACTGACGCTCGTCGTCGTTTCCTTTAAGTTTTCCTCTTTCTTCCCTCGATCGTTGTGGATAAATTCTTCATGGACAGAATCTGTTCTTTGTCGACCTCGTTGGATGAAGATTTGGTGTTGGGGCAGATTTATGAAGCTGCTCAAAAATATGCGACACTTTTCCACAGGGATTTTGCTGTAGAAAAGCAGTGACCGGAAGTTACGGGACTCAACATCGCAGCACTTCCTGCTGTCATAATAATCGTCTATTCAAAGTGTTTTACAGAATAAGAAATATCGTATTTGTTGGTGACTATAAGTCGCACCAGCCAAAAAATGCTTAATGAAGAAGAAAAAAACATGTATAAGTTGCACTGGTCTATACGTTTTGGGGTAAATTTATTTTCTAAAACCAGAGACCAAGAACCATCATTTCATCTTGAAAGGTGAGTTTTAGAAGTTATAGTAATAAAAAACAACCCATTAGAGAACAATCCGTGTATCATTTGGTCATTCATTTTTCAACATAGAACCAAAAATAGAAAACGAAAAAACTCTTTTCTTTATTATTTGTCTCTAAAACTAAAATTAAAAAACGATTTGTTTTTTCATTTTTGATTCATAGATACGATTCATATCTTTGGACTATGGGTTGTCAGACTAAAAAATGAAATATATAAGTCGCACCTGAGTATAAGTCGCAGGAACCACCCAAACCCTGAAAAAAGTGTGACTTATAGTCCGAAAAATACAGTACATTAAAATCACAATATAAACCAATCAAAACATAGATAATCGTCATAAAATTATAAACAGAGAAAGACATTAAATGAGCCTCGATGAGCTTCATTGTTTGCAACCGAACACTATAGATGACGTCCACTTCTTTCCTAGAGTCTATTTATGCTCTCACCTGGACAGTGCGATCTCGGCCTTCTGTTTGGCGACGTCCGAAGCCTTTTCCGCCGCCTCCACCGACCGGTCGACCTTCTCGCGGATCTTGCTGGCCCTCAGGGGGATCAGGTTCTTGCGTTTGCCGCTGACCAGGACGTTCTGTTTGTACTTGCCCTCCTCTTTGGTGCCGTCGGGGAAGGTGGTGCAGCCGTAGCCGTGGCGCTTGTTGCCGAGCCACTCCCCAGAGTAGGTGAGTCCGTCGGAGCGCCGCCCGATGCCCAGGCCGCTCCTCTGGTCCGTCCTCCACTCGCCCGCGTACATCTCTGTGACGGTGGCGTCGATCGGAGCTCCCTGACAGAGCATGAAGAGTTCTGGTTAGTTCAGCTTAGACAGTTTTCATTTCAAAGACACCAAAGCTAAGTCTGATTTAGGACTGCAACAATTAATCTGAATAATTGCTAGTTGCAGAAGTCTGATAGGTCCTCACAGTGCAGGTAGAGACTGTGTTCAAGGCTGTCATCTTACACAAATGGACGTGAAAAACTAAAATGGCAGAACTTAGGCTCCTGTGGGTTGGGTTAGTGATGTGTAGTATTAACTGTTATTATATTAAAGTTGAACTCGGGCACGTTTGAAGCTAAAGTCCGTTTCTAGAGGTGGTGGAATTCTGTCAGAAGCCAAAAAAACGGCACTGATCAGTGTTTCCTCGGTGGAGATCTCACTGTGGCAGTGAGTCTGTCAAGGCAACAAACTAGTGTAGTGATGGGGGCAAGTTCTGAACTTCCACGTAAAACACCAATTTGCTTCACACTGAAGATGCTTAACATCACTTTAACCCATCTTACAACAGCCACGAGTCTAACAAACAAAACGCTCTGCCTGGTTCACTCATTAGTGTCTGGAAACGTTAGAAAACAACTTTAGAAGCACCTCACACTTCCCTCTGTTGATTTCCCAGTGCACTCACACTCACTTGCAGGCACCTGTGGGCGTGTCTTATAGTCTTAATGGGTGTGTATTGTTCTCGTGTCTTATGCTGCGTTCTATTAATTGTCAGTTCTCCCGACATCCGATGTTTATTTTGTTAGTTTATGTAGTTAATGTCGCTAACGCTAGCTCCTACTAATATATACAGTCTGTTAGCTCTGTTAGCAACTCAGTTATTGCAGTTTGACTATTACAAGTTCAGACATCCATCCGACTAGGTCTGCTATGAAGTTTGTGTTTTCGGAACTCCGAGTTGACTGGCCGTTCCTTTGCACTTTCCCGAGGTGGAGGTCGGTTTTCTCTGAGTTCCGAGCGCAATAGAACGCAACATTACACTCACCTGCTGGCTGTGGGCGTGTCTTTTTCGCAGTGGGCGGGGTTTGTCCTCACCTGCTGGCTGTGGTTAGACTGCAGGTCGGAGCTGACGGTGCTCATGCCGGTCTCGCTGCAGTAGGAGCTCTGTTTGCTGAGCTGAGAGGCCAGAGACGACTTGGACTCCGAGCGGCGCAGCTTGAGTCCGCTCAGGATGGACTGGCGCAGGCGGCCTTTACGCTTTCGCCGCTCCGCTTCACTGGGAGCGGTCAGAGCGAAACCGCCGCGGCCCACCGGACTCAGGCCTGGAACAAGAAGCAAAAACTCTATGTATATTTAGAGGCCCTGTGGCTGACTTTCCCCCCGGTATCTGAGTAAAATGTGTCTCATCTTGTACAGATATACAGGGTGTCCAAAAAAACGGACATAATTCTTGTTGAAATAACTTTCACTGAATGTATAAAAACAGATCAAGCTTTTACATTTAATATTTTATTTTTGTTCTGTTTTCAGGTTGAGCCGTTCACTCCCAAACAGAAGTCTGCACACACTCACCCCAGACTGTGCAGCTTTCAGTGCAAAATTTGGGAAAACTTCACCAAACAAAGTCCCATAATAAAATTATGATGTTCAAAACCTAAACTGTTCCATGTCATTGAGCTCGAACGTCTTAGTTATCGAGATTTGGGGGATTTTTTGGGACAGCCTGTATTGTATAATCAGCTCTTGAGGTCAAAATAAGTCCACTGTGTACTGTCTGCATCTAATTATAAAGGATTTTATAGACTCTTTTAAGGTGGAAGTGATTTTTTTTAAAAAAAGAAGCTGCCTGTGCATTTTGGCAACAGAAGTGTCATTGTTCCCGTTCATTTCGATTCATTCGGACTGAACTCGGACAGAAGAAGATGGAGATTAAAACATTTCCAGCACCAAAACGTCTGGTTGTTCTGTGTGTGTTTGTCAGAATCGATATTCTAGAGTCAGACTAAAGTTTTAAAGCTTTACTCACTGATCGCATGAGGACCTGTCAGTCAAAGTTTGTCAAAGTTCATCTTGAGGAAATATTCTCGATCTTTTGACGATAATCCTTTCACAGAGCTCGACAAACTCTTGATTCTGCCGTACTTCTGTTGCCAAAATGCGCAACCGAGCCTACATCACCACTGTTTATGAACATTAAAAGAGTCTATAGTCCGGTAGCCTAATTAGGAAGTGCACTGTTCGATTGGTAGTTGTTGTTAGCTTTACAAATGTTCATGGTTCTGCTTGTGACTGTAATTTTATGTGTGAAAGAATTGTTCACCTGCACAAATCAGTTCGTCTGTTGTAGTTTCAGCTAAACCACTTCTTTCTGCTCAGATTGTGTTAAACTGAAGCTCAAATTAAAGTCTGACTTGAGCTTCAGCTTCAGACAGAGCAGTGCCCACAGTTAGCGTCACACCCCCAGGGCCTGTACATGACATCAGCTGCAGTATCCTGACCTGACACAGCGGCGTTGGAGGCGTCTCCGGGCGGGACGGGTCCCTCCTCGGGCTGTAGGGGCCCGGGGCCGCTGTGGTCCGACCTCAGGGAGTTTATGGAGGTCCTGAGCGGGAACAGGATCAGCGCCGCCATCCCGTACGGAACGGACTGGCGAACGCCGTAACCGTGACGCATCCCGCCGAGCCACTGGCCCTGGTACGTGCCTGAGGACAGTGGAGAGTTCAGTCACCCTCCACCAGAGCAGGAGGGGCCAAACTTTTCCATCAAGGGCCACATATTAAAACACAGAGCAGCGTGAGGCTGATCGAGGGTCATAGACTGAGGGTCAAAACAGTGAGTAATTCAGATCTGTGCATTTATAACAGGTTTGAATGACCCTCCAGACCTTTGTTCGGGCTCAGACCCTCAGAAGGACTCACTAAGTCAGCTTGATCAAGGTAGATTTCAAAAACATGCAGTAAAAAGTACGACTTGAGGTAGTTTGGGCCAATTCACCTGGAAGCCTGAGGGCCAAAACAATTGGTCTGAGGGCCTCATTAGGCCCCCGGGCCATAGTTTGGACCTGCCTGCACCAGAGGGAGCAGCGCTTCTCACACCACAGACAATAATCTGACACCGAAAGATCAAAAGTAAGTCTTAAAAAGTCATAATATTAGACTAAACTAGGTCTACAATAGTAAATAACTCTCACAGATCTAAATGTGGACAAAATTGAATAAGGAAGGAGCTCGTGTACCAGCAGAGGTCCCCGTCCCACAGTTTGAGAAACAGCACTAGAGGGAGCAGTGGGTCAAACTGTGTCGCCTCTTACAGTTCTGTGCTCCCCAAAACAGAAATACTGGACTTCATCTTTATGTTTGGTTCTTAAAGGTGCAGTACGTAACTTTCTGGAGCTGCAGGTCATGAGTTAAAATCACTGGAACATTCTCCATGGAGACATATGAAAACTTAAGCTTATATTGTTGCCAAAAGAATATTTCTATGGACACGTTTTTCAGCAAAATAATAAAAAACATGATTATATTTTAGTCTAAAAAGCCTAAAAAGTTCCATACAGGGGCTTTAATGCTGTATCTTTACTGGTGGGGGGTTCTGCCATCTGCTTCTTGCCTGAGAATGCTCCGCAGTGTGGCATTTAACTTAAAACAGGTGAAGTTACAGGTAAGATCTGTGAATTCGAAGTACATGTGCTTCAATAACTGTAAACTAAACCGTGCGGAAACATCAGATCCACACATCTGACGGCTGCAAAACTACTTTATATTTTCAAATCATCGTTTAAATCGTTTGTCTCAGATGTGGTGAAATTTAATAGAAACGATACAAACCATGAATTACAGTTTGCGGCTCAGAGTTTGATGTTCCGGGTTTGTCCCTCAGTGAGTCCCATAAAGTCAGGACTCGACCCGTGTGAGGTTAGATTCAGCCCACAGGGGGCGCTAAGACTGTGCTGGGGTATCTGTGCCCGTGAGCGAAACAGGACGTGAACAGAGATTAAACTTTTATACACCAGAATGACCTGTTCAGGGGAAAGTGCAGATGAGGTTTTCCTGTTTTTGACCTTTTATATTATTGCGCAATAGTTTTACACCAAATAAGTGACAAGGTGATGGGGGAAAACGGGCCGATACCTTTTTAAGATTATGACATTGGCAGCAAAAGAAAAAAGCAGTAACGAGAAGCCGGCTTAAAGAGGACCCACCATCACTGGCTCAACATTATGCAAGAAATATTTTCAGTGGGACGAATGAATAAAAGGACATTTCTTCACTAAACGCTGGGCTAAATGGTTGAATTGTAAGAAAAAAAGAGTTGTGATCCAGCTTTTTACATCCATACTCCAGGGGAACAGTTTGTTTTTTACCTTGAAAAATACTGAATAAATAAAAAGTTGAAAATTACTATTTGGTTTAGTTGTGATAAACAATCTATGAGTTGCACAATACACAAAATTCTATCCAAAATCCAGGGACAATTAATGCACAAGGAGCCATGTTTTTTTGTCTGTCGGGTGGATAAAGACGTCAAAAATAAACTGAAATGTAGTTTAGTTGTAATAGTATTGTGTAGTAATAGTATTTTTTAAGTTATTTACAGTGTGTGATCAAATCTGAGTGTGTATTTTTTTTATTTTATTATTGTTGTTCTTGCTTTGTTTTTGTGCAGCACTTTGGAAACCGTCTATTTATTAAATGTGCGTTATAAATAAAGTGGATTGGAAGAATATCAAGCACGAAAGATTAGAGAAATAAACGTTTGGAATAGACAAACAAACCATCTAAGAGGAATTATTCGTTTCATTAAATGTATTTTCCGTTTTTATCTGATCTGCTTGAAACTCTTAAAAACCCCTGAATCACCGAAAACATCCAAAAACACAAAAATGACGACAAAACTGAACTGAACTTAAAAATGACTCAGCTTTATTCAAATCATAAACAGACAAAAACAATGATATCAAATTATAAAAACAAACAAATCATAGAAATGAAAGAGAAATCATATTTTTAAAAGCAAATTTTAAAAGACACACACACATAATACTGGGCAGAGTGCAAAATAACAACAGTTTGACATGACAGATGAGGCAAAATGGTTCATAGAAACAGGCAAAAAAAAAAACTAAAGGCAAAACCAAACGCTCTTTTTTTTTAAGTTGAAGAAGTTTCAGCTGTGACCAAAGAGGCCGATCCTGAGAAATGATCTCCACTGTGTTTATTTGGAATGTATTTATGACTTACAAACGAATATAATCTCAGCATTTGACCCAGTCTCCAGTGTCTCAACCCAGACAGGAGTAAATGGCCAGACCAGGACCAGGACCAGGACCAGGACCAGGACCAGGACCAGGACCAGGACCAGGACCAGGACAGTCTCACACGTTTCGGACTCACTGTGTGCAAACTTACAGCAAGTTAAATGTTGATAAATGTGCATTAAAATAAGTGTCGCTCTGTTTACCAAGTTATAACAGGCTCTAATAAGTAAATAATCTTCTGCACGTGAAATTTTTCACTTCACTGTGATCAGGCTGCACCATATGAGAAAAATCTAATCTAATAATTAGGTAATTCCATATCTGTGCAGCCTGGTGATGGTTAAATCCACCCGTCAGTCCCCAAATAGGAAGAGGTGATATTGCATCTTAAAGTGTTTTTGCACTGATCATTACCTGCACTGTTATACTCTTATATTCTTGTAAATTTGTACATTTTATAGCTTATTGTTTCTGCTTTATTTTATTCTATTTTATTTACTGCATGTTTAGTGTTTGTCTACATTTCGCTCCAAGAACCGCAGCAATTTCCTAATGTTGTGAACCTTTTCCCTCATTTGGCAATAAAACCTTTGTGATTCTGATTCTGATTAGAGTCACGCAGCTCAACAGTGTCCGTCTGCACTCGCTTCTGGAAATAAAAGTCCCACTCACTTTTTACAGTTTGAAAGCTCAGAGCTGTTCAGATCTGTGGTAACTAATGATCACAAGACTTATAATTTCATTTAGAATCTTAGAATCTAGTTTCTTATAAACTGCAAATGTTATTAAAACATTTTACAGAATCTTTTGTTTTAAAAGGCACATTTTGGACTTAACACAACCACGTTATAGGTCAGATCTGGGCATTGTGCAGCTCCCGGGCCACATACAGCCCTTTGGTTGACTCTGCCCGGCCTGTTTCAGCTCAGTTAGAAAGGCAAAATAAACATATTTTATAACTTTACCTCATGCATGGATTAAATCTGCATTGCTTTAATTTTAGAGGTGTTTTTTTAAATGGCATTTTTTGTAAAGCAATTTCAGTTTTTCATTGCTTAGTCACAACATAAACTCTGCCCAGTCTGACTAGCGCATCAAAACAATGAGATTTACTGCTTCTTATAATGAAATACAATTAATATGATGCAGAAGTGAGTTAAACATTTTGGCGTCCACAATATTTTCTGTTTCTCAAGCGGCCCAGAGGATAAAAGAATTACCCTCTCCTGTTATAGATAATAGTGAGCCCATAGCTGATTAGCCTCTGTAATGTGTTTGAACTCTTAATTTGAATTTTTGTTAATGGGAAAAATGAAGGAGAATTTAGTTCTGGAGCCGGAGCGGACTTTAAAGTGATTCCTCCGTGTTCACCCCATATTTATTCAGCTGAACTTTACCTCCGTCAGAGTAGGTCTCCGTGCCGTATCCGTCCTGCAGCCCGTTGCTCCAGGTGCCCTCGTACCTGGCCCCGCTCGTGGTGCTCTCCAGCTGGCCGTAGCGCCCCTTCAGGCCCTGGGTCCACTCCCCGCGGTACTCCCAGCAGGCCTTGGTCTCCACCCCGACGCCGTGCCGCTTCCCCTGGGCCCACGTGCCCTTGTAGGAGCCTCCGTTGGGCCAGCTGTAGACGCCCAGGAGCTCAAAGCCGTGGCTCCAGGCCCCGGCGTACTCCCCCTGGGTCTGGGGTCCCGTGCAAACGCCCCTGCCGTGGGCCTTGCCCTGGTCCCACCCCCCACAGTACCACCCCCCATCGTCGAAGTCAAACCTGCCTCCACTGGACATGCATAAACACAGGGGCGCGCACGAGGGGCCGGGGGCGTTAGGAGCAGAAAAAAATAAAGAAAAGTTGGCAAAAGTTCAATTTCCACCAAAACTACTACAACTTCCTTTAGGACAGTCTCCAAACGTCAAAATCCTCCTCAAAGAGTTAAGAATTCTGCAAGATAAAGTGTCTAATAATGACGACGCAAGTTTTAAATGAGATGCAGAAGGAAGCTTGCTGTAAAAAATTTAAAAAATAAATAAAAACAAAACTCCAATTTCAGTTTTGAAGAAAAGAGGAGCAAGATTTGGAGAAGAGAAGAAGTTCAATCAGCGTTGAGTCTTGGATTTTTAGAGTTTTGGCCCAACAAAATGAAAAAATTACTTATAAATCCTTTAAACAGTGACGCATAAATGAAAAAAGCTTAAAAAAAAAAAAACATGAAAAAATCCACAAAATTGCAACTTCTTTGTGAAATTCGAAACCAATTGCGTCTCAGATTGTAATGAGATTAAAAAACAAAAAAAGGGCAGAAATTTGTATCCTAAATTAGCAAAAATCTCCCCAAAAAGACGATGAACTGCCCCAGGTCCCTTATAAATCTATAGCCATGACAAAAAGTGCTTTAGCGACGAGTTATTTCACTGCAATTTCACCACACGCTCCAAAATATTAAATAATATTCTATGTTAGAATAGAAATATTTCTTTAAATATCTTTAACAATATAACTTTACACGTGTGCTTAAGTTATTCTAAGTGCTAACCTGGGCACGGCAGGGTTTTATCATTCTTAATTCTTAAAGATAGTTGAGCGAATAAATGTAAATAAACTTGTATTAAAATAGTCGTAATAGATGAGCTATAGACACTAAATGCAAGCATGCAATTTAATAGAAAAAGACTAGAAAATATTAAACAATAATCTTATGATGCTTAGTGATAAATGCAGTTTTAAGTGCTTTTTAAATGCTTGGAATAATGTGCATTTCTTGACCTAATTGCAAATAAAAACGTGCAAAAAATAAGGATTCAGGGATCACTGGAGACTGTAGGTGAAAGCTGGTGCACTTATAAAGCAAAAATTAAACATTAAATTGCAAATAGTGACGCATAATTAGCGTTTTTAGCGGTTTGGAGTGCATTTTGGCTGCGTTTTGAGGTCATTTTGCTTCGTTTTTCTTGCTGTTTGGTCTCCTCAGGGAGCTAGGCCTTGAGCACGGATGCTAATGCTAACTTAGGCCTATGACGAGCAATAACTAAGAAATAAACAACCGCGTCTTTTCAGAGCACTTTTACGATATAAACGCGTAATTACATGTAGTTTTAAACCCAGAAATACTCGAAAATCTCCTGTTTTCGTGGGAAATCTCCGGAGGAAGCCCCAGTGGAAGTGAGGGGAGAAGCTCAGGGGGGGAAGGTCCAGTCCTCGTCCAGGCTTCGGTGCGGGATTTTCGGCTTAGAAAACGGAAGAACCGCGGGGTGGAGGCGCTGGTCGGGGAGCCGGGGGAGGTGGCCGTGTCTGCCCGCTCTTCCCGGGGGTGTTTTTCGGGCCCGGTTGTCGCTCCAAGGCTGGGCTCCAGAAGAGGCCGACGCTGAGGCTGCGAGGAGCGGTCCGACGGCAGCCTCCCTTCCGCGGCGCTCTTAAAGGGGCCGCGGCCGCCGGAGCTCCGCGGAAAGTTCACAAAAACACGGATAAAACGGACTAAACCGGGTCCCAACGGGGATTAAATGTGTTTAAAGCGGCACCGTGTAACCTTTCAGCTGTTTGCCCCATGGAGATGTTACTGTTGTATTGGAATATTTCACATTAAAGGTGTTTAAATGCCAAATCTTTGCATTGTGATTGTGTTTGGGCTCGCCTCTCCACAGATCTGACCTGTAACTTTGCCTGTTTAAGCACCTGCTTGTCTCGGGATATTGCTGTGTTGGAATATTCCACAGTATGGCATTATTAAGCGTATTTATTTTGCATTCATAGCAGGTACAAAATGCAAAATACAAAAAAAGCATGGATTTTTTTTGTTGAGTTTGGGCTCGCCTCTCCACAGATCTGACCTGTAACTTTGCCTAGTTTAGCACCTGCTTGTCCCATGTTATTGCTGTGTTGGAATATTCCACAGTACGGCATTAAGCTTATGTATTTTGCATTCTTAAATGCAAAATACTTTGAAAAACCTTCATTCTTCTTCTGATTGTGTTTGGGCTCGACTCTCCACAGATCTGACCTGTCACTCTGCCTTGTTGTCCTATGCTTATCTCAGTTAGAGGGTTAGGGTTAGGGTTAACAAACGCACCTTGGGGGTTTCTTGACAGCATCTGTTTTCCACTTCTGCAGGCATTGTAGCGCAGTAGCCACATGTGCACCTAAAGACATGAAATAAACTAAATGAACTCAAGCAAGTGCATGTGTATATGTGTGTGTACAGATTCTGAAGGCTCTGCTGTGATGTACGCGCTTATGCGCACTTGTAAACAAACTTCGTGGTTTATGACAGTCTTATGTATCACTTTCAGTCATATTTGAGTCTTATATAGCCAAGCTAACTATATTTTTGTTAAATTAATTTGTTATAGAAGAGAAGCATGTAAATGGGCTTGAAAACGTATGAGCAACAAAACATGCATTAAATGGACTAGCCTACATCAAATCCTGAGCAGCATATAACAAGAGCTACGCCAGCGGGGCAAAATACGCCCGTACTTTGAATTATTCTTTTCCACAGACAGACGGACAGACGGACAGACGGACGGATAATCAATAGGGAAATCTGGCTCTTGCAGTAGGAGTATGAGTATGACATCATCACATTCTAGAATCGGAATTCCACCAATCAGATTGCAGCAACAGAACTTAAAGACACTACAAAGCTTTAATGTGTCAAAGCTCAAAGAAGCAGAGAATGTGGGTTGTTCTCGCTTTCAGCAGCAGAACATTTGAGAAGAGAGTTCAGATCTACGGCACGTAACATAAAAGGACAGAGATGGAAGATAAAAAGACAGAGATGGAAACGATCACAGTTAGCAAGAGCGACGGGCAGGTTTTCGCAAAGGGTCGGGCCATGTCCTTGACCTTTGACCCTGTGACCTTGAAATCAATAGGGAACATCCTTGACCCATGGGGTGTCCAGCCATGAATTTTGACATTCCTGGGTGAGACGGTTGTCGAGTTAGAGCGCGGACAAAGCTTCAAAGACTTCAAAGGTTTGAAGTGTCCACAGACAGACGGACAGACGGACGGACAGACGGACGGACGGACAGCGCCATACCATAATACATCCCGTCTTATTACAACGGGCGTATAAATACTAAATGATCTATTTCGAGCTGGCTAGAAATGCACCTTTGTTAGTATATAATTACAAGTGAACCCACTAACCCAGGGGTGCCCAATACGTCGATCGCCAAGGTAGATCGTAATGTAGTACTCGAGACCGTTTCTTTAAGGTCTTGGATCGCGTTGGGACTCGGTCTTGAAGGCGTTTGGACTCGGTCTTGTCTCGGACTCGAGATATGACACTCGTCGAGTGATGCACGATCATTACAGCCGCTGCAATAAACTCGTGCCGGTGTGCGGGAGCGCGGGCCGTCTCTCTGCAGCCTGTGCGCTCGTCCGGAGCCCGCGGACACTGCGCGGCGCGTCACCACACGGACTGTCAGCGTGCGCAGCGTGTCCACAACATGTGTGTGGCCTCGAGTAACAGTGCACATCACCGGGCAGGTTAACCTTCTTAAAACATCCTACCTGTCCATCTGCCTCGCCTTTTCGCGCTCTCACTCCTCCCCAAGTAGAGCGCACACAAGCTCCCTCCTCAATGCGCGCTGATTCGAAGGGCGACGAAACGCGACGCAAAAACTAATCAAAATGCATGTTACTGTGTTGGCACAGAGCAGGCCTACAGCACAAAGCAAACCTACTGTGACGGGTGGAGTTTGACGAAATGCCACAAATGCATCTGTACGTGTGCATTTGGTAAATGTGCAGAGGCTGCTCAATATCACTGTAAAACCAGTAAGATAATGTAACTCCAGGTTTAAAAATCCTACACACTTTCTTCACAGTTTTCTGTAAAGTGCCAGTGGCCAGCTCTTAAAGAAGGCTTGTCAAACTGTGGTTGAGGGTCCAAATAGGGGCAGAGAGTGTTCAGTACAGTTTGTCTTATTTTAAGCTTAAATTAACATTTATCAGATGAAATGTAGATAAATCTATAAAAACGTATTTATTTGAGTCAGCCTTTTCCCACATGAAGATCATTAAGTCCAAGTACTGTTCCACATTGACTGATTTTCAATATATTTATGAATAAAGAAATGATTTGCATTTTTGTAGTAGGTAGATCATTTTGACTTGGTCATTTTATAAGTAGCTCGCATGCTGAAAAAGTGTGGGCACCCCTGCACTAACCATTGAGAAGCGTTCATTTCAAGCCTAGAGTCCAAAGGTTCGTCTTGTTCGACATCTTCTTGCTCCGGGTCAGATTCCGGTTCAAACATGTAGAGTTGGACAGTAAATTCTTCTGGTTGTGCCATTTTTAATCTGTAGAAAAAAGTTATCTAATGTCAGGAAAACTTGCACACCGCGCGGTTCTGTTATGTAGTGGACTACAACAATGGCTGCGGGGGCGTAGTGGACTACAACAATGCTGCGGGGGCGTAGTGGACTACAACAATGGCTGCGGGGGCGTAGTGGACTACAACAATGGCTGCGGGGGCGTAGTGGACTACAACAATGGCTGCGGGGGCGTAGCGCAACAGTCCCAGGTGCCGGGAGGGGGCAGGGCTGTGAAGGAGCTCATTTGCATTAAAGGAGCCAGAGCAAAACGAGTCATTTTCTGTCAGTGCTCTGAGAGAGGGGAGGAGAATGGGCCCTGGAGCATAAATTATGAGAAATTAAGATGATAGGATCTTATATTACAGGTATTTTACACAATTCATACATGTTTTGGTATTTTGTAGGAGCATAATATTTGTTCTTTAAGGTAGCCCTCAGCTCTGAAAAGGTTGGTGACCCCTGGAGTAGAGGGTGAGGGGATGAGCAAGTAGGGAGAGGAAGAGACAGGAGGAGAGAAAGGAAGGAGGGAGGAAAGTAGGGTGGAGGACAGGGACGGGGAGATAAGAGTTAAGTGAGTTAGGGAAGGAGGATAAGAAGGAGAAGGGAGGAGGAGAGAGAAGATGACAGGAGGAGAGTAGTGGAGGAGGGAAGACAAGCAAGTGAGCAGAAAAAGCTACATACAGGGTTCCCACTCTTTTTCACTGACAAAATTTCAAAACTTTTCCATGACTTTTTCATGACCTAAAGTGAATTTTCCATGATTTTACATCACCTACATGTGTAGAATTTAGCATATTCAAAAAAAAAAAAGGGCTAAAAATGAAATGTGAACCCTTCCCACTCACCTTATGGTTTGGTATTATAGTTTTTAACATTCAGAATCCTGTCAGTGCATTTATTGTGTCTCTTTTAAATAAAACACCTTATTGTGTGTTGACGTTCAGAAATAATCAGAACAGCCTCTCAGAGAGCTGTAGTTATGTTAAAGAGATACTAAAGTTCCATTACTTTTCCAAAACTTTAATTGAATTTACTAAATTTCCATGACTTTTCCAGGATTTCCATGACCGCGGGAACCCTGTATTTGACCTTAATGAATGACTGTAGGGCTAGAGGGAGTCTATTCTGAGAGTCTATTCTGTGTAATACAGTATAAGACCTTTAAACATTTCAGAAACCAGGATTCCCAGGGTCAAGGGTCAAGGATATTGAAAATGTCATTTTCTAGGTCTGAAAAAGTCATGGAATTTTGTAAATTCAATGAAAGTTTTGGAAAAGTCATGTCATTTTAATCTCTTTGATGTAACTCCAGCGTTCTGTTAAGTTCTCATGAGGCTGTTATGATTATGTATTTTCTGGACTATAAGCCACTACTTTTTTCCCAGGCTTTGAACCATGCGGCTTTTACAAAGGTGCGGCTATTCTGTGGATTTTTCTTCCACCGCTAGGGCCGCTCTAACCGGAATTTTAAAAACAAGATAGACGGAAAATTAATGCAAAGAATAATATGCTACTTTTTATTAAGCAGATATAACACGCACGACAAATTACTAACTGGTAATTATTTTCAAATCCTCGCCCCTTCATCATGAAAAGCACGAAGGAGTTTGTATGATGCAAGTTTTAAGTTGAAGGCATCAATCTTGCTCCAGGTGTGATAAATAGCTGATTGGTGTGGTCATAAAACCCAGCGTTATGAAATATTTGTAGTGCTTTTTTCTGCAGTATGAATAGTGATTCCAATCATGTTTTATAATTTTTAACGTTCAGATTTTTTGTGGCAAAGAACCCCGTGATCAACGGGGGAATCTGTCTCTGGCCCCATCAGATGACGTGATCTCATTCTGGAACCTGAAAAGCACCAATCAGATTCCGGAGTTGCCGTGGGTTTTGTTACCATGGCAACTCCGGAGCTTTGATTAAAATCAGGACCGAGGACATCATTGCTTTAGAGTTCCGTGCCGTTTTGTTACCGTGGCAACTCCGGAGCTTTGATTCAAATCAGGACCGAAAGACTGAAAGCTTTTCACTTTAAAAAGACTTCAAAGCTAAAGCACATAGTGGGTGTAACTAACGCTGGATCATCAGTTGCAAGTTGCTTTACAGAAGAGACACATTCAGCAGAGCTTTACAACAGCAGAGTGCATACTTTATTCAGCAAGTATCATATCTATTACCTTTCTCACTTACAATCACAGTTTTTCAGAGTTATGGAAGACAACGACAGTATAGGATTTACCTCAGAGGAGATGAGGCAGATGGCTGAGCAGAGGAGCTCCACCCCTCTGGAACTGTCAGAGACTTTAAGAGACTTCACAAACTCAGAAGGGACTGAGGAAGTCCTACAGATGGTGAACAGTGAGGTAACCTTCAAACCGAACTCACCCCGCCTCTATTTCAAAGAGAGCCGAATGTGGGTAAAGTGCACCAGACGACTCATGCCCAACACTGGGGCCAACATTAACAGAATATTAATTAAGTGCAGCTGTGAGTTGTGTCGTCAGACACTCGTCCCTCAAGAGGAAACCTGCAATGTTCCCTTAACATCTCAGGACACTCTATGCCCTCGTGTACCAGCATTACCCTTAAACACACTATCCACTCGTGATACAGCTTCACCTCAGGGTACACTGTCTCCTTATGCTAACCTCTTACGTCCAAAGACACTATCCAGTGCTGTTACGTCTTCACCTCGGGGTAAACAGGCCACTAACACTGAGGCCTTACCTCGAACCACACTATCCACTGGTGTTACGTCTTCACCTCGGGGTAAACAGGCCACTAACACTGAGGCCTTACCTCGAACCACACTATCCACTGGTGTTACGTCTTCACTTCGGGGTAAACAGGCCACTAACACTAAGGCCTTACCTCGAACCACACTATCCACTGGTGTTACATCTTCACCTGGGGGTAAACAGGCCACTAACACTAAGGCCTTACCTCGAACCACACTATCCACTGGTGTTACGTCTTCACCTCGGGGTAAACAGGCCACTAACACTGAGGCCTTACCTCGAACCACACTATCCACTGGTGTTACGTCTTCACCTCGGGGTAAACAGGCCACTAACACTACGGCCTTACCTCGAACCACACTATCCACTGGTGTTACGTCTTCACCTCGGGGTAAACAGGCCACTAACACTAAGGCCTTACCTCGAACCACACTATCCACTGGTGTTACGTCTTCACCTCGGGGTAAACAGGCCACTAACACTACGGCCTTACCTCGAACCACACTATCCACTGGTGTTACGTCTTCACCTCGGGGTAAACAGGCCACTAACACTAAGGCCTTACCTCGAACCACACTATCCACTGGTGTTACACCTTCACCTCGGGGTACACAGTCCACTAACACTAATGCCTTACCTCGAACCACACTATCCACTGGTGTTACGTCTTCACCTCGGGGTAAACAGGCCACTAACACTAAGGCCTTACCTCGAACCACACTATCCACTGGTGTTACGTCTTCACCTCGGGGTAAACAGGCCACTAACACTAAGGCCTTACCTCGAAACACAATATCCACTCGCATTACATCGCATACACCCCGGTACACTCCATCCCCCAGCGGTCCGTCCCCACCCCGGGACGCTCCGTCCCCCAGCGGGCCGTCACCACCCCGTGACACTCCGTCCCCCAGCGGTCTGTCACCACCCCAGGACACTCCGTCGCCCAGCGGTCCGTCACCACCCCGTGACACTCCGTCCTCCAACGGTCTGTCTCGACCCCTGGACACTCCGTCCCCCAGCGGTCCGTCACCACCCCGTGACACTCCGTCCTCCAGCGGTCTGTCACCACCCCAGGACACTCCGTTCCCACCCCGGGACACTCCGTCCCCCAGCAGTCCGTCACAACCCCGTGACACTCCGTCGCCCAGCGGTCCAACACCACCCCGTGACACTCCGTCCCCCAGCGGTCTGTCTCGACCCCTGGATACTCCGTCCCCCAGCGGTCCGTCACCACCCCGTGACACTCCGTCCCCCAGCGGGCCGTCACCACCCCGTGACACTCCGTCCCCCAGCGGGCCGTCACCACCCCAGGACACTCCGTCCCCCAACGTTCTGTCACCACCCGAAGACACTCTGTTCACCAGCGGTCCGTCACCACCCCGGGACACTCCGTCCCCCAGCGGTCGGTCACCACCTCGGGACACTCCGTCGCCCAGCGGTCCGTCATCACTCCGGGACACTCCGTCCCCCAGCGATCCGTCACCACCCTGGGACACTTTGTCCCCCAGCGGTCCGTCCCCACCCCGGGACATTCCGTCCCACAGCGATCCGTCACCACCCCGGGACACTTTGTCCCCCAGCGGTCCGTCCCCACCCCGGGACATTCCGTCCCACAGCGATCCGTCACCACCCCGGGACACTTTGTCCCCCAGCGGTCCGTCCCCACCCCGGGACACTCCGTCCCCCAGCGGTCCGTCACCACTCCGGGACACTCCGTCCCCCAGCGATCCGTCACCACCCTGGGACACTTTGTCCCCCAGCGGTCCGTCCCCACCCCGGGACACTCCGTCCCCCAGCGGGCCGTCACCACCCCGTGACACTCCGTCCCCCAGCGGTCTGTCACCACGCCGGGACACTCCGTCCCCCAGCGGTCTGTCGCCACTCCGGGACACTCCGTCCCCCAGCGGGCCGTCACCATCCCGGGACACTCCGTCCCCCAGCGGTCCGTCACCACCCCGGGACACTCCGTCCCCCAGCGGGCCGTCACCATCCCGTGACACTCCGTCCCCCAGCGGTCTGTCACCACCCCGGGACACTCCGTCCCCCAGCGGTCCGTCACCACGCCGGGACACTCCGTCCCCCAGCGTTCTGTCACCACCCGAAGACACTCTGTTCACCAGCGGTCGGTCACCACGCCGGGACACTCCGTCCCCCAGCGTTCTGTCACCACCCGAAGACACTCTGTTCACCAGCGGTCGGTCACCACCCCTGGACACTCCGTCCCCCAGCGATCCGTCACCACCCTGGGACACTTTGTCCCCCAGCGGTCCGTCCCCACCCCGGGACACTCCGTCCCCCAGCGGGCCGTCACCACCCCGTGACACTTTGTCCCCCAGCGGTCCGTCCCCACCCCGGGACACTCCGTCCCCCAGCGGTCTGTCACCACCCCGGGACACTCCGTCGCCCAGCAGTCCGTCGCCACTCCGGGACACTCCGTCCCCCAGCGGTCCGTCACCACCCTGGGACACTTTGTCCCCCAGCGGTCCGTCCCCACCCCGGGACACTCCGTCCCCCAGCGATCCGTCACCACCCTGGGACACTCTGTTCACCAGCGGTCGGTCACCACCCCTGGACACTCCGTCCCCCAGCGGTCGGTCACCACCTCGGGACACTCCGTCGCCCAGCGGTCCGTCACCACTCCGGGACACTCCGTCGCCCAGCGGTCCGTCACCACCCTGGGATACTTTGTCCCCCAGTGGTCCGTCCCCACCCCGGGACACTTTGTCCCCCAGCGGTCCGTCCCCACCCCGGGACACTCCGTCCCCCAGCGGTCTGTCGCCACCCCGGGACACTCCGTCCCCCAGCGGTCTGTCACCACCCCGGGACACTCCGTCCCCCAGCGGTCCGCCACCACGCCGGGACACTCCGTCCCCCAGCGTTCTGTCACCACCCGAAGACACTCTGTTCACCAGCGGTCGGTCACCACGCCGGGACACTCCGTCCCCCAGCGTTCTGTCACCACCCGAAGACACTCTGTTCACCAGCGGTCGGTCACCACCACTGGACACTCCGTCCCCCAGCGGTCGGTCACCACCTCGGGACACTCCGTCGCCCAGCGGTCCGTCACCACCCCAGGACACTCCGTCCCCCAGCGTTCTGTCACCACCCGAAGACACTCTGTTCACCAGCGGTCCGTCCCCACCCCGGGACACTTCGTCGCCCAGCGGTTTGTCACCACCCCGTGACACTCCGTCCCCCAGCGGGCCGTCACCACCCGAAGACACTCTGTTCACCAGCGGTCCGTCACCACCTCGGGACACTCCGTCGCCCAGCGGTCCGTCATCACTCCGGGACACTCCGTCCCCCAGCGATCCGTCACCACCCTGGGACACTTTGTCCCTCAGCGGTCCGTCCCCACCCCGGGACACTCCGTCCCCCAGCGCTCCGTCACCACCCCGGGACACTTTGTCCCCCAGCGGTCCGTCACCACTCCGGGACACTCCGTCGCCCAGCGGTCCGTCACCACCCTGGGATACTTTGTCCCCCAGTGGTCCGTCCCCACCCCGGGACACTTCGTCGCCCAGCGGTTTGTCACCACCCCGTGACACTCCGTCCCCCAGCGGGCCGTCACCACCCCGTGACACTCCGTCCCCCAGCGGGCCGTCACCACCCGAAGACACTCTGTTCACCAGCGGTCCGTCACCACCTCGGGACACTCCGTCGCCCAGCGGTCCGTCATCACTCCGGGACACTCCGTCCCCCAGCGATCCGTCACCACCCTGGGACACTTTGTCCCTCAGCGGTCCGTCCCCACCCCGGGACATTCCGTCCCACAGCGATCCGTCACCACCCCGGGACACTTTGTCCCCCAGCGGTCCGTCACCACCCCGGGACACTCCGTCGCCCAGCGGTCCGTCACCACCCTGGGACACTTTGTCCCCCAGCGGTCCAGCCCCACCCCGGGACACTCCGTCCCCCAGCGATCCGTCACCACCCTGGGACACTTTGTCCCCCAGCGGTCCAGCCCCACCCCGGGACACTCCGTCGCCCAGCGGTTTGTCACCACCCCGGGACACTCCGTCCCCCAGCGATCCGTCACCACCCTGGGACACTTTGTCCCCCAGCGGTCCAGCCCCACCCCGGGACACTCCGTCGCCCAGCGGTTTGTCACCACCCCGGGACACTCCGTCCCCCGTTGGTCGGTCATCACCTCGGGACACTCCGTCGCCCAGCGGTCCGTCACCACTCTGGGACACTCCGTCGCCCAGCGGTCCGTCTCGACCCCTGGACACTCCGTCCCCAAGCGGTCCGTCACCACCCCGGGACACTCCGTCCCCCAGCGTTCTGTCACCACCCAAAGACACTCTGTTCACCAGCGGTTCGTCACCACCCCGGGACACTCCGTCCCCCAGCAGTCGGTCACCACCCGAAGACACTCTGTTCACCAGCGGTCCGTCACCACCCCGGGACACTCCGTCCCTCAGCGGTCGGTCACCACCCCAGGACACTCCGTCCCCCAGCGTTCTGTCACCACCCGAAGACACTCTGTTCACCAGCGGTCCGTCACCACCCCGGGACACTCCGTCCCCCAGCGGTCGGTCACCACCTCGGGACACTCCATCGCCCAGCGGTCCGTCACCACTCCGGGACACTCCGTCGCCCAGCGGTCGGTCAACACTCCGGGACACTCCGTCCCCCAGCGGTCCGTCACCACCCCGGGACACTCCGTCGCCCAGCGGTCGGTCAACACTCCGGGACACTCCGTCCCCCAGCGTTCCGTCACCACCCCGGGACACTCCGTCCCCCAGCGGTCCGTCACCACCCCGGGACACTCCGTCCCCCAGCGGTCTTTCACCACCCCGGGACACTCTTTTCACCAGCGGTCCGTCACCACCCCGGGACACTCCGTCCCCCAGCGGTCTTTCACCACCCCGGGACACTCCGTCCCCCAGCGGTCCGTCACCAACCCGGGACACTCTGTCCCCCAGCAGTCCGTCACCAACCCGGGACACTCCGTCCCCCAGCGGTCTGTCACCACCCCGTGACACTCCGTCCCCCAGCGGTCTGTCACCACCTCGGGACACTCCGTCCCCAAGTGGTCCATTATCACCCCAGGACACTCTGTCCCCCGACGATCCGTCACCAACCCGGGACACTCTGTCCCCCAGCGGTCTGTCACCACCCCGTGACACTCCGGCCCCCAGCGGTCTGTCACCACCCCGGGACACTCCGTCCCCCGAAGATCCGTCACCACCCCGGGACACTCTGTCCCCCGACGATCCGTCACCAACCTGGGACACTCCGTCCCCCAGCGGTCTGTCACCACCCCGGGACACTCCGTCCCCAAGTGGTCCATTATCACCCCAGGACACTCTGTCCCCCGACGATCCGTCACCAACCCAGGACACTCCGTCCCCCAGCGGTCCGTCACCAACAGGAAGCTCCCCAAGGACCAAGCATCAGACATTATGTCAGAAACTGGCTCAGACCTGTGCACCTTCAGTCCAGTGTAAAAGGCAAAAGAAGCAGCAAGTTGCAGAGCAGAGTCTGGGCAGGCTCTTCTCCTGTCACCCATGCAGTGTGCCCCTAGAGGAGGAAGAGGAGAAGGAGGATTCCTCAGTTTTGGAACTAAGAGCTCAAGACTCTGCTACATCTCTGCAGGAGCAGCAGAGAGATATGCAGAGTGGAACTGGAACGGCGCAGATCTCCAATGAGTTCTCATTGGAGCAAGACGTGGTTAAAGCAGTTTCACAGGAACAAGCAAGCTCCCCAAGGACCAAGCCTCAGACAGTATGTCAGAAACCGGCTCAGAGCTGTGCACCTTGTGTCCATCGTAATGGGCAGAAGAAGCAGCAAGTGGCAGAGCCAAGTCTGGGCAGGGTCTTCTTCGGTCACCCGTGCAGTGTGTCCCCAGAGGAGGAAGAGGAGCAGAACCTGTCTGTGCATCTGCAGCAAGAAGTGGTTAAGGCAGCCACATCCAGCACCAAGTTTGCAGCTGAACAGCTGAAGGACATCCTGGAGCAGGCAGCACAGACTGTTACTAAATCTGCGTGCCTCAGCAGAGAAGAGCAGCAGCAGCTGTTGGACAGTGTGAGCGCTAACAGTGAAGAGGCTGCAGAATCCATTCTCTCCATCATCTCTCACGAGATGGGCTCCTCTCCCCTTAGCAACTCCCAGAGCTCCAGTCCTAACGATGTCTTTGGCACAAAGTCCTTTTTACATGGAGTCTTACACAGGATCCAGTCTTTCCTGACCCTGTGTTACGCTAAGACCTGCTTTAGAAAGTGCCTGTTCCAAATTGCCAAAGAGCATGAAGTCAGGGCTTGTGAGGACGCAATTATGGAAGACATCAATGTTCCTCTGAGGAAGCTGGTCCAGCTGCCTGCAGACATCAGCGAGGGCAGTTTCTATGAGAGACTGTCCCAGGACATCTCCAACGGGCAGCACAAGGATGTGAGCCAGGACCTCTCACAGGTCATTGTAGAACACCTGAGCCCAAAGAGCTATTTTGGAATCTGTAGATTTGCTTGGAAAGCCCAAAGTAAAGTGTCAGACTTCATGACCAACCTGAAAGATTGGCTCAATCAGCGGAAGCATCTGGACTCAACAAAGGATCCTGTCAGAAAGTCTCTTGATGAGATCCACAGAGTGACCAGCACTCTGTCCCTGCCCCAGGTCCAACCCACTGCTCCTGACACAAATTCCCAAGGCTCTCCTGGACATCCTCAGTGTGAGTGGAAGACAGAGCATATCCGGGGCTTGGCTTATGAGGTGAGCCAGCGAATGCTTCAGACCATAAAGATGACTGAAATACACCCGGTGTTTGTCAAACTGTTACCGCAACTGCAGTCACAGATGTTCGTATGGAACGTGAGGGTGAGACCTGATGGAGAGAACATCATGGAAGTGGCAGATGCCGTGTATGAAGATCTGTGCTCAAGCTCCACAAAGACAAAGCTTCGATTGTATGCCTTACTCCATGACGACAACTTCATAGAGAGAGTAGCAGAGACCATCCGCAGGCACCTGGAGAGGCCACAGAAGAGGACCAAGCTCAGCTCCTTCCGTCGCGCAGTGCACCGTTTTTCCTGCAGGTCCTAGTTCCACATAAGTACTTGTCGGAGGCAGTAATTCCATACAGGTCCTGTATGGGGCAATAGATCCACACATGTCCTGTAGGGGGCAGTAGTTCCACACAGCTCCTGTAGGGGGAGGTAGTTTGCTCCTCTGCATGGATGTTCTGATCTGATGTGGAGGAGCAGGACACAGAAGTTCTTTGGGGAATCAGTTCAATTGGAGATGTGTGGAAGGGTTTGGTTTAAAGCAATCACTGAATTGTTTTATTTGGATAGGTCCAGTAATTTTGATGTTTTTAGCAATTTTGTTTCTTTATTGTGTTTGTTTCTTTGTTAAATGTACAGAATGGAGACGACATGTTGTCCCTTCATACCTTTTGTTTAATGTACAAATAAAATCAACACTAACTCTAACACTGTTGGTAATTTATAGGTATTTCTGACTATTCATATCTAGACCTATAGTGTAGCAGCTCTAACACAGGAGAAGTTTATTTACATCAGTGCAGTCCACTCCAATCTAGTGCTTCTGTTGTAGGGAGCATTATAATGACATAGGCTAAGATAATAAGGTGATCCGGCAAGTACAGCACAGCATTTCTCTAACATTTATTAGGGCCGAGCCCCTACAGGGCGTAGGGCCTATTGCTTTCGCAACGATGATGCCTGGGCCCAGGCATCATCGTTGTCATTCGCGCGCAACTTCGTCCCTCGATCACTCTCTCCATGAACAGCAGTATCCTAGCAGTATCCTAGCAACCCATGCCGAAGGCATGGGACATGCATATTTGTTGTTGCTAACAAGTCATCATCAACATTGAGTGAATGGGCATTCACTCAATGTTGACAAAAGTAGCGCGAAGCACTCCTCTCCTCAAAACACACTCCTGATATGAAGCTGTATCCAAGCCCCCATGCCGAAGGCATGGGCCATATTTACAGCTGCTAAAATGAATGGAAATCAATGGGGGGGTCAATGGCGGACCCCGACGAGAAGCCTTATATTTTAGGCACACAGAGTCCCCTCCCAACCAAAGTCCAAAGCAGCACAGAAACTGGAAAATAAACACCTATTTACTCAAGGACAGTCCCAGTTTGAGCCCTGTGTCCCCTGTCCCAGCAGATTCATCCAAAACTAGTGATTTTTCCCAGTTTTACACAAAAAATGTCCCTATATTGGCCCAATCTGACGCTTGTCATCAGTAAAAAGAGGCATACACTGACATTTGTTAAGGTAAACTACAGAAAAGCTGCTTAACAATGAACAAAAGTAAGTAAGTAAGTATGCCCTTTATTATCCCACAATGGGGAAATTCATGTGTCGCAGCAGCAACAGCAACATACACTCCACAAACAACATGAGCAATTGACATACATACAAGACATACAGACATACAAGACCAGAGTTAAAGGAAGGGGATATATATTAAAAAAAATGCAAAAGAAAGCATTCCAAGAGGGTGACCTGTTCCAATAAATAAATAAGAAAATAAATCAATAAATATAAAAGTTTAAAAGTTAAAAAAGTTAAAAATACCCCCCCCCCCCCCCCACCACATTCCACATTCCACCGCTCCCCAACACCCACCCATCATCATCGCCACCGCCATCACCACCATGGCTACCGCAGAGAGTTGTTATACAGTCTTACTGCGTGGGGAAGAAAAGACCTGCGGTACCTCTCAGTCTTACAAAGGGGGTGGATAAGCCTGCTGCTGCTCAGTGAGCTCTCCAGGGCTGCCAATGTTCCATGCAAGGGGTGGTGGACATTATCCAAGATTGATGACAGTTTTGTCATCACCCTCCTGTCCCCCACCACTTCCACAGAATCCAGGTTACAGCCCAAGACAGAGCCAGCTCTCCTAACCAGTTTATTTAACTTCTTGGCCTCTGCTGCCGTGATGCTGCTGCACCAACACACCACACCATACATAACAACAGAGGCAACCACAGAGTCATAAAAGGTCCTCAGGAGGCAGTCCTGTACCCCAAAAGACCTCAGCCTCCGTAGCAGGTGGAGTCTGTTCTGCCCCCTCTTGTAAAGTGCTTCTGTGTTAGTGGTCCAGTCAAGCTTCTTGTTAAGGTGAACACCCAGGTATTTGTAGGTGTCCACGATCCCAATGTCTATACCCTGGATGTTCACCGGTACCAGGGGGTGATCTTTGCGCCTGCGAAAGTCCACCACTAGTTCTTTTGTTTTTCCAGCGTTAATCTGGAGCTGGTTCTGTTGGCACCATGCCACAAAGTTCTGAAAACACAATGAAAATTTGACTATTTTATTATGAAATTGTGGTCACCCTCGACGTTCCTATTTCCCCCGGGACAGTCCCAGTTTTGAGCCCTCTGTCCCGTCTCAGCAAATTTAACCAAAACCAGTGATTTGTCCCAGTTTTATACAAGAAATGTCCCTATTTTTGATCAATTTATTACCTGTGAAGAGTAAAGAGAGGCATTCATTGTCACTTGCTTAAGTAAAATACAGAAAAGCTGCTTAAAAATGACCAAAACACAATGAAAATGTGACTATACTGACTTGTTGTTATTAATAGTGCAGAACAATTTTCTGTAATTACAATTTTATTATTACTGATCACCACTAAACCGAGAGTATCACAGTTTTTATACGCCCGTTGTAATAAGACGGGACGTATTATGGTATGGCGCTGTCCGTCCGTCTGTCCGTCTGTCCGTCCATCCGTCTGTCTGTGGACACTTCAAAGCTTTGAAGTCTTTGAAGCTTTGTCCGCGCTTTAACTCGACAACCGTCTCTCCCAGGAATGTCAAACTTCATGGCTGGACACCCCATGGGTCAAGGATGTTCCCTATTGATTTCAAGGTCACAGGGTCAAAGGTCAAGGTCACGGCCCGACCCTTTGCGAAAACCTGCCCGTCGCTCTTGCTAACTGTGATCGTTTCCATCTCTGTCTTTTTATGTTACGTGCCGTAGAGCTGAACTCTCTTCTCAAATGTTCTGCTGCTGAAAGCGAGAACAACCCACATTCTCTGCTTCTTTGAGCTTTGACACATTAAAGCTTTGTAGTGTCTTTAAGTTCTGTTGCTGCAATCTGATTGGTGGAATTCCGATTCTAGAATGTGATGATGTCATACTCATACTCCTACTGCGAGAGCCAGATTTCCCTATTGATTATCCGTCCGTCTGTCTGTCCGTCTGTCTGTGGACACTTCACAGCTTTGAAGTCTTTGAAGCTTTGTCTTCATAAAGAGGATTATAGAGAGAAGGAAAAAAGGACAGATATGATAGCTAGAAAGACAGCTAGAAGTGAGGAAGAATACAGAGAGAAGGAGAAAGGCAGGGACAGGAGTGCTAGAAAGACAGCTAGGTCAAAGTACGGGCGTATTTTGCCCCGCTGGCGAAGCTCTTGTTATACGCCCGTTGTGTAAGACGGGACGTATTATGTTATGGCGCTGTCCGTCCGTCCGTCTGTCCGTCCATCCGTCCGTGGACACTTCAAAGCTTTGAAGTCTTTGAAGCTTTGTCTTCATGAAAGATCTGAACTCTCTTCTCAAATGTTCTGCTGCTGAAAGCGAGAACAACCCACATTCTCTGCTTCTTTGAGCTTTGACACATTAAAGCTTTGTAGTGTCTTTAAGTTCTGTTGCTGCAATCTGATTGGTGGAATTCCGATTCTAGAATGTGATGATGTCATACTCATACTCCTACTGCAAGAGCCAGATTTCCCTATTGATTATCCGTCCGTCTGTCCGTCCGTCTGTGGACAATTTCTTGTCCGCGCTCTAACTCGACAACCGTCTCACCTAGGAATGTCAAACTTCCAAACTGCACCAACAATTCATCTTTAACTAGGTTTGACAAATTCTAATTCAAAGTACGGGCGTATTTTGCCCCGCTGGCGGAGCTCTTGTTTATTATGAAATTGTGGTCACCCTAGACCATACGAAAACAAGGACAGTGCACAGAAAACATTAAACTCAGGAAGAAAAGATGCTCAGATAAGCTCAAATCCTGACGTTTGACACGATCATAAAGAATAAACTTCTGTTCCTTCGTTATTGTTATTAGTACTTTGTACGGCCATAATATGTCATTTAATTTACTATATGTAAATATTTGTAAATATACATAAGAAACCACATCATTTTTGAGTTAATACGTTTTTTTCTTCTTGTTCCTTTTCGAGAAATGTGCTTTTCTGTTGTTTACAGTGTGTGTGTCGTATGTGTGTGATTATCGTTTCCGTCTTGGCACAAACACGAAATGAAAACGAATCAATCAAGCTTCTTTCCATCTGCAGTCCTTGTGCAAAAGAAACTATTTACATTAAACCAACTCTAACAACAGCACTTCATCAGTAACAGTGTCTCCGTGAACTAAAATATCCACTAAACAATTCATTATTAAACATTTAAAACAATCAAAATTAAAGAGCAGAACCATTTTCTTTAATAATTACGCACTCGTTTCACTGTTTTTTTTATTACTCACCACCACAAACTGAGAGTGTCCCAGTTTTTTATTATGAAAATCTGGTCATTCTACATATTTATGTACATATTTCTCCCGCTGCACGCACGTAAACTGTAAACGAAACATTCCACAGTACGGCATTATTGAGTTATATCTGTGGAGAGGCTATTTCTTGAGCAATAAAAGCACATTTTATTAAGTGAATGAGTTCAATGTCAAACTGTGGAAGCTTCCAGGCAAAGCGATGACGTTTCCGCTCTATTACACGTAATAACGTCTTACCCTGTTCTATCCTGTTCCCACGTCTTCATCCGTCCGGGCTCTGCAGAAGAAACGAGATTAAACTTAAATCACTTTTAAATTCAAATGCCACGTTTACATGAGAGCTTTAATTCAGAATAAAACTATATTGTAAAAATGAACTGTGCTTTAAAAAGTAGGTAGAGCCTGTGACTTATTGTCCATATATTCAAGATAATGTCCAGGCGCAAATGTTCATTAACAGGGGAAGGAGTGTGTGTGGTTGTGTGTGTCAGTGTGATGAGATGGTGGGAAGAGCATAGGCTGCGATAGCCTCCTACCAGACCAGTAGAAGGGATTAGATAGCTGCAGGTTCTTCAGGCTCCCAGCCGTATTTCAGTAGCTCGTCATCCTGAACCCAAAATGGGTCACCTGGCCTGCATTGAATTAACAGCACTGTCAGTGTTCATACTAACTAACCAACTATAGCTAATAGCTTCATGTGTACACAAAAATAATTAATAATAATCAAAGAAATACCAAATATGGTAGTTGTAGATACAAATGATTTGTACACTGGAACTGCATAACATCCATTATTTGGAATGAACACTTCAAATTGTGGATTTACCCAATCAGTTTAAGTGCTAATTAAACACTATACAAGATAAACCCCCTATGAACTAACATCAAGGACCATAATGTCCACCCTCCTGTGGGCTCACCACCCGCAGAGGGGTTCATAGGGGCGGTCAGGTGCTATGAGGATTGGGCAGCAAGATGCCCCCGCGACCCAGCCGGATTAAGCGGGAGAAGATGGATGGATGGGCAACATAAACCCAATACATTGGCTACCTAGAGCCACAAACATCCAAATTCAGACATGAGCATTCAGCCCGCTCAGGCTATGCAAGCTAAACACACAACATAACTTGCATAGGGCTGCATGAAGCCACATGTTAGCGTTAGCCACTAATGCTAGCGGCAGGTTCATTACTTTAGCGTGCCAACATTAGCATGCTAACAAACAAACAACCATTCAGACTCACCAATTCCTTTCTCCGCTTTGATGCACGGTGATACTAAACTAAAATAGATAATTGTTTGGAGTACGAACCTGTAACTAGTGATGTTCCCTCTGACACGGGGCTTCGAACCACGCCCCAAAACTCGCCAGGGTTTTTTTCTGAAGCACTGCTCCGGAGCGCGCTTCAAATCACGTGACTGATGACATTTGACCCATTTCACTGCTTCATTCAGACTGAATCAGCTGACTGGTTTGGTTCAGAGGGCGGGGCTTTGAACACAGGTCTCAGTTGTGTTTAAAATGGCTGAAACAATGCGATGCGTTGCCTGTCTGGTCAGTACCATTTGGATTGATTTGATTAGCGTTCATTCTTCTGTCGGTTTAATTTCTTATTGGAGGATTCCAATTGGAGGATTCCTCAGTTTTGGAACTAAGAGCTCAAGACTCTGCTACATCTCTGCAGGAGCAGCAGAGAGATATGCAGAGTGGAACTGGAACGGCGCAGATCTCCAATGAGTTCTCATTGGAGCAAGACGTGGTTAAAGCAGTTTCACAGGAACAAGCAAGCTCCCCAAGGACCAAGCCTCAGACAGTATGTCAGAAACCGGCTCAGAGCTGTGCACCTTGTGTCCATCGTAATGGGCAGAAGAAGCAGCAAGTTTCAGAGCCAAGTCTGGGCAGGGTCTTCTTCTGTCACCCATGCAGTGTGTCCCCAGAGGAGGAAGAGGAGCAGAACCTGTCTGCACATCTGCAGCAAGAAGTGGTTAAGGCAGCCACATCCAGCACCAAGTTTGCAGCTGAACAGGTGAAGGACATCCTGGAGCAGGCAGCACAGACTGTTACTAAATCTGCGTGCCTCAGCAGAGAAGAGCAGCAGCACCAGCTGTTGGACAGTATGAGCGCTAACAGTGAAGAGGCTGCAGAATCCATTCTCTCCATCATCTGTCACGAGATGGGCTCCTCTCCCCTTAGCAACTCCCAGAGCTCCAGTCCTAACGATGTCTTTGGCACAAAGTCCTTTTTACATGGAGTCTTACACAGGATCCAGTCTGTCCTGACCCTGTGTTACGCTAAGACCTGCTTTAGAAAGTCCCTGTTCCAAATTGCCAGAGAGCATGAAGTCAGGGCTTGTGAGGACGCAATTATGGAAGACATCAGTGTTCCTCTGAGGAAGCTGGTCCAGCTGCCTGCAGACATCAACGATTTTTTTATTATTATCAACCACCAAATAACTGGGGGTGTCCCAGTTTTTTTATTTTCAAATTCTGGTCACCCTAGGTTGGCGATAATAAAATAGAAACAAGGGCTCCGCCAGCGGGGCAAAATACGCCCGTACTTTGAATTATTGTAATGTGTAGTTGTCTTGTATTCTCTCTCTCCCGTTGCCTAGCAACCGCTGCAGCTGGAACTGTGTGTCACCTTTGAACTTTAAACTTCAAAGCTTTGAAGTGTCCACAGACGGACGGACAGACGGACGGACGGACGGACGGCGCCATACCATAATACGTCCCGTTTTATCACGGGTGTATAAAAATACAAGTGTGTAATTAAGGAAAACTGATATGCAAAGACCATTCATTACTAACTGTACGGTTTTGCCTAAACAAATGACAATTTATGCCGCCCTTTATTGTTGGCAGTGATAAGATTTGTCAAAAATAGGGACATTTTTACATTTTCTCATGTAAAACTGGGATAAATCACTGGTTTTGGATAAATCTGCTGGAACAGGGGACACAGGGCTCAAAACTGGGACTGTCCCGGGTAAACAGGGCTAACGGGCTAACTTCAAGTATTAGCTAAATCAAAATCACATGCACTTTGTGTTAATAAATTATTACAATTGTGCTTATTTGCGACTTAAAACGTAGCTTATGTCTCTTCAGAGGGGAAGCTAATACAAAAAAACATGTTAATTCGAATCCGTGTAAACTTTTTTTCAACTTTGATGTGAAGCTAGTTAATGCTAACGTGCTAGCATGAAACCTTCTTTACAAAGACCCATGATGAAAACTGAAAATACAAAAGTCAGAATTGAGAACTGTTGAATAAAATTAAATTTGCCCGACTGTTTTTAGCAAAGGAAAATCACACTTTTATCATCATTGTGGTCATACAATCAGCTGGAAACCTCATGTGAGCTACGTAGCATCAGAAATAGCAACACTGCTGTTATAGGAAAAACAAAGCAGATACTGGATGCAAATCTCTGTTGACTTTATATTCTTTAGTCTTACCATATCCATTTATTGTGTGGAAATATGAGGAAATACATACAAAACCACCCTAAAGCCACTTGTTATTTTACAGAAAAGAGCCCTGCGACTGAGAAACATTCAAGTCCACTGTTTCTAAAGGCAAAAGCCTTAAGGTTATTTGATTTAGTAAAATATAAAACTGCTCCGGTAATGTATAAAACGAGGAATAACTTACTACCAAGCAACATTTTAAATATATGCAAGGGGGTTATGAACTAAGAGATTAATTTAATTTTAAAAAAGTAAAAGTAAACACAACAGTTGGATAAATGAGTGTAGATTTATCGAAATGGACTTGGAGATAAGTATAAAAATGTGCAAATATTAATCTTATTTTTTTTAATTTACAAAGGCATTTATTTTTTAACTATCATTTCATCAATACACATAAATAACAATAATATTTACACAACGATAAACTCATCTGTATTGAATCTTATTAAAACTACGGTTAGCATAGTTAGCACGTTAGCATAGTTAGCACGGTTACCATAGTTAGCACGGTAGGTTGGCTCTTCTCAACTGTAGAAGAGGCTTGAGGGTGTCGCATTTTGAGGTGAAACATAACCATTGAGAAGCGTTCATTTCAAGCCTAGAGTCCAAAGGTTCGTCTTGTTCGACATCTTCTTGCTCCGGGTCAGATTCCGGTTCAAACATGTAGAGTTGGACAGTAAATTCTTCTGGTTGTGCCATTTTTAATCTGTAGAAAAAAGTTATCTAATGTCAGGAAAACTTGCACACCGCGCGGTTCTGTTATGTAGTGGACTACAACAATGGCTGCGGGGGCGTAGTGGACTACAACAATGGCTGCGGGGGCGTAGTGGACTACAACAATGGCTGCGGGGGCGTAGCGCAACAGTCCCAGGTGCCGGGAGGGGGCGGGGCTGTGAAGGAGCTCATTTGCATTAAAGGAGCCAGAGCAAAACGAGTCATTTTCTGTCAGTGCTCTGAGAGAGGGGAGGAGAATGGGCCCTGGAGCATAAATTATGAGAAATTAAGATGATAGGATCTTATATTACAGGTATTTTACACAATTCATACATGTTTTGGTATTTTGTAGGAGCATGATATTTGTTCTTTAAGGTAGCCCTCAGCTCTGAAAAGGTTGGTGACCCCTGGAGTAGAGGGTGAGGGGATGAGCAAGTAGGGAGAGGAAGAGACAGGAGGAGAGAAAGGAAGAAGGGAGGAAAGTAGGGTGGAGGACAGGGATGGGGAGATAAGAGTTAAGTGAGTTAGGGAAGGAGGATAAGAAGGAGAAGGGAGGAGGAGAGAGAAGATGACAGGAGGAGAGTAGTGGAGGAGGGAAGACAAGCAAGTGAGCAGAAAAAGCTACATACAGGGTTCCCACTCTTTTTCACTGACAAAATTTCAAAACTTTTCCATGACTTTTTCATGACCTAAAGTGAATTTTCCATGATTTTACATCACCTACATGTGTAGAATTTAGCATATTCTAAAAATAACAAGAGCTCCTCCAGCGGGGCAAAATACGCCCGTACTTTGAATTATTGTATATAGAATTAAGTTAGAATTTGTCAAACCTAGTTAAAGATGAATTGTTGGTGCAGTTTGGAAGTTTGACATTCCTAGGTGAGACGGTTGTCAAGTTAGAGCGCCGACAAGAAATTGTCCACAGACAGACGGACAGACAGAGGGACGGATAATCAATAGGGAAATCTGGCTCTTGCAGTAGGAGCTTGAGTATGACATCATCACATTCTAGAATCGGAATTTGCCTCTTCATGAAGACAAAGCTTCAAAGACTTCAAAGCTTTGAAGTGTCCACGGACGGACGGACAGACAGACGGACGGACAGCGCCATACCATAATACGTCCCGTATTGAAACGGGCGTATAAAAAGGGCTAAAAATGAAATGTGAACCCTTCCCACTCACCTTATGGTTTGGTATTATAGTTTTTAACATTCAGAATCCTGTCAGTGCATTTATTGTGTCTCTTTTAAATAAAACACCTTATTGTGTGTTGACGTTCAGAAATAATCAGAACAGCCTCTCAGAGAGCTGTAGTTATGTTAAAGAGATACTAAAGTTCCATTACTTTTCCAAAACTTTAATTGAATTTACTAAATTTCCATGACTTTTCCAGGATTTCCATGACCGCGGGAACCCTGTATTTGACCTTAATGAATGACTGTAGGGCTAGAGGGAGTCTATTCTGAGAGTCTATTCTGTGTAATACAGACCTTTAAACATTTCAGAACACAGGATTCCCAGGGTCAAGGGTCAAGGATATTGAAAATGTCATTTTCTAGGTCTGAAAAAGTCATAGAATTTTGTAAATTCAATGAAAGTTTTGGAAAAGTCATGTCATTTTAATCTCTTTGATGTAACTCCAGCGTTCTGTTAAGTTCTCATGAGGCTGTTATGATTATGTATTTTCTGGACTATAATCCACTATAAGCCACTACGGCGGCACGGTGGCTGAGTGGCAACACTCAGGCCTCACAGCAAGAAGGTTGCGGGTTCGATCCCCGGGTTGCCCGGGCCTTTCTGTGTGGAGTTTGCATGTTCCTCCCCGTGTCTGGATGGGTTTCCTCCGGGTGCTCCGGTTTCCCCCATCAACTCAAAACATGCAGCACCCCTATGAACTAACATCAAGGACCATGTTGTCCACCCTCCTGTGGGCTCACCACCTGCAGAGGGGTTCATAGGGGGGGTCAGCTGCCCCCGCGACCCAGCCGGATTAAGCGGGAGAAGATGGATGGATGGATATAAGCCACTCCTTTTTTCCCAGGCTTTGAACCATGCGGCTTTTACAAAGGTGCGGCTATTCTGTGGATTTTTCTTCCACCGCTAGGGCCGCTCTAACCGGAATTTTAAAAACAAGATAGACAGAAAATTAATGCAAAGAATAATATGCTACTTTTTATTAAGCAGATATAACATGCACGATAAATTACTAACTGGTAATTATTTTCAGATCCTCATCCCTTCATCATGAAAAGCACGAAGGAGTTTGTATGATGCAAGTTTTAAGTTGAAGGCATCAATCTTGCTCCAGGTGTGATAAATAGCTGATTGGTGTGGTCATAAAACCCAGCGTTATGAAATATTTGTAGTGCTTTTTTCTGCAGTATGAATAGTGATTCCAATCGTGTTTTATAATTTTTAACGTTCAGATTTTTTGTGGCAAAGAACCCGTGATCAACGGGGGAATCTGTCTCTGGCCCCATCAGATGACGTCATCTCATTCTGGAACCTGAAAAGCACCAATCAGATTCCGGAGTTGCCGTGGGTTTTGTTACCATGGCAACTCCGGAGCTTTGATTAAAATAGGACCGAGGACATCATTGCTTTAGAGTTCCGTGCCGTTTTGTTACCGTGGCAACTCCGGAGCTTTGATTCAAATCAGGACCGAAAGACTGAAAGCTTTTCACTTTAAAAAGACTTCAAAGCTAAAGCACATAGTGGGTGTAACTAACGCTGGATCATCAGTTGCAAGTTGCTTTACAGAAGAGACACATTCAGCAGAGCTTTACAACAGCAGAGTGCATACTTTATTCAGAAAGTATCATATCTATTACCTTTCTCACTTACAATCACAGTTTTTCAGAGTTATGGAAGACAACGACAGTACAGGATTTACCTCAGGGGAGATGAGGCAGATGGCTGAGCAGAGGAGCTCCACCCCTCTGGAACTGTCAGAGACTTTAAGAGACTTCTTCACAAACTCAGAAGGGACTGAGGAAGTCCTACAGATGGTGAAGAGTGAGGTGACCATCAAACTGAACTCACCCTGCCTCTATTTCAAAGAGAGCCGAATGTGGGTAAAGTGCACCAGAGGACTCATGCCCAACACTGGGGCCAACATTAACAGAATATTAATTAAGTGCAGCTGTGAGTTGTGTCATCAGACACTCGCCCCTCAAGAGAAAACCTGCAATGTTCCCGCAACATCTCAGGACACTCTGTGCCCTCGTGTTCCAGCATTACCTTTAAACACATTATCCACTCGTGATACATCTTCACTTCGGGATACACTGTCTCCTTATGCTAAGTCCTTACGTCCAAAGACACTATCCACTGGTGTTACGTCTTCACCTCAGGGTACACAGTCTCCTTATGCTAAGTCCTTACGTCCAAAGACACTATCCACT
Source organism: Odontamblyopus rebecca (assembly GCA_030686955.1). Taxonomy (NCBI): domain Eukaryota; kingdom Metazoa; phylum Chordata; class Actinopteri; order Gobiiformes; family Gobiidae; genus Odontamblyopus; species Odontamblyopus rebecca. The sequence continues at coordinate 40,289,425 of CM060655.1, forward strand.
GGTGTTACATCTTCACCTCGGGGTAAACAGTCTCCTTATGCTAAGTCCTTACGTCCAAAGACACTATCCACTGGTGTTACGTCTTCACCTCAGGGTACACAGTCTCCTTATGCTAAGTCCTTATGTCTAAACACACTATCCACTGGTCTTACACCTTCACCTCGGGGTACACAGTCCACTAACACTAAGGCCTTACCTCGAAAAACAATATCCACTCGCATTACATCGCATACACCCCGGGACACTCTGTCCCCCAGCGGTCCGTCACCACCCCGGGACACTCCGTCCCCCAGCGGTCCGTCACCACCCCGGGACACTCCGTCCCCCAGCGGTCCGTCACCACCCCGGGACACTCCGTCCCCCAGCGATCAGTCACCACCCCGGGACACTCCGTCCCCCAGCGGTCCGTCACCACCCCAGGACACTCCGTCACCACCCCGGGACACTCCGCCCCCCAGCGGTCCGTCACCACCCCGGGACACTCCGTCCCCCAGCGGTCCGTCACCACCCCGGGACACTCCGTCACCACCCCGGGACACTGCGTCACCACCCCAGGACACTCCGTCCCCACCCCGGGACACTCCGTACCCCAGCAGTCCGTCTTCACCTCGGGGTAAACAGGCCACTAACACGAAGACCTTACGTCCAAACACACTATCCACTGGTGTTACGTCTTCACCTCGGGGTACACAGTCCACTAACACTAAGGCCTTACCTCGAACCACACTATCCACTGGTGTTACACCTTCACCTCGGGGTACACAGTCCACTAACACTAAGGCCTTACCTCGAACCACACTATCCACTGGTGTTACACCTTCACCTCGGGGTACACAGTCCACTAACACTAAGGCCTTACCTCGAACCACACTATCCACTGGTGTTACACCTTCACCTCGGGGTACACAGTCCACTAACACTAAGGCCTTACCTCGAACCACACTATCCACTGGTGTTACACCTTCACCTCGGGGTACACAGTCCACTAACACTAAGGCCTTACCTCGAAACACAATATCCACTCGCATTACATCGCATACACCCCGGGACACTCCGTCCTCCAGCGGTCCGTCACCACCCCGGGACACTCTGTCCCCCAGCGGTCCGTCACCACCCCGGGACACTCTGTCCCCCAGCGGTCCGTCACCACCCCGGGACACTCTGTCCCCCAGCGGTCCGTCACCACCCCGGGACACTCCGTACCCCAGCGGTCCGTCTTCACCTCGGGGTAAACAGGCCACTAACACGAAGACCTTACGTCCAAACACACTATCCACTGGTGTTACACCTTCACCTCGGGGTACACAGTCCACTAACACTAAGGCCTTACCTCGAAACACAATATCCACTCGCATCACATCTCATACACCCCGGGACACTGCGTCCCCCAGCGTTCCGTCACCACTCCTGGACACTCCGTCACCCAGCGGTCCGTCACCACCTCGTGACACTCCGTCCCCCAGCGGTCCGTCACCACCCCGGGACAGTCCGTCCCCCAGCGGTCGGTCACCACCCCGGGACACTCCGTCCCCCAGCGGTCCGTCTCGACCCCTGGACACTCCGTCCCCCAGCGGTCCGTCACCACCCCAGGACACTCCGTTCACCAGCGGTCTGTCACCACCCTGGGACAGTCCGTCCCCCAGCGGTCCGTCACCACCCCGGGACACTCCGTCCCCCAGCGGTCTGTCACCACCCCGGGACAGTCCGTCCCCCAGCGGTCGGTCACCACCCCGGGACACTCCGTCACCCAGCGGTCCGTCTCGACCCCTGGACACTCCGTCCCCCAGCGGTCTGTCACCACCCCGGGACAGTCCGTCCCCCAGCGGTCGGTCACCACCCCGGGACACTCCGTCCCCCAGCGGTCTGTCACCACCCCGGGACACTCCGTCCCCCAGCGATAGGTCACCACCCCGGGACACTCTGTCCCCCAGCGGTCCGTCTCGACCCCTGGACACTCCGTCCCCCAGCGGTCTGTCACCACCCCGGGACAGTCCGTCCCCCAGCGGTCGGTCACCACCCCGGGACACTCCGTCCCCCAGCGGTCGGTCACCACCCCGGGACACTCCGTCCCCCAGCGTTCCGTCACCACCCCGGGACACTCCGTCACCACCCCGGGACACTCCGTCCCCCAGCGTTCCGTCACCACCCCGTGACACTCCGTCACCACCCCGGGACACTCCGTCCCCCAGCGGTCTGTCACCACCCCGGGACAGTCCGTCCCCCACCGGTCGGTCACCACCCCGGGACACTCCGTCCCCCAGCGTTCCGTCACCACCCCGGGACACTCCGTCACCACCCCGGGACACTCCGTCCCCCAGCGGTCTGTCACCACCCCGGGACAGTCCGTCCCCCAGCGGTCGGTCACCACCCCGGGACACTCCGTCCCCCAGCGTTCCGTCACCACCCCGGGACACTCCGTCACCACCCCGGGACACTCCGTCACCCAGCGGTCCGTCTCGACCCCTGGACACTCCGTCCCCCAGCGGTCGGTCACCACCCCGGGACACTCCGTCCCCCAGCGTTCCGTCACCACCCCGTGACACTCCGTCACCACCCCGGGACAGTCCGTCCCCCAGCGGTCGGTCACCACCCCGGGACACTCCGTCCCCCAGCGTTCCGTCACCACCCCGGGACACTCCGTCACCACCCCGGGACACTCCGTCACCCAGCGGTCCGTCTCGACCCCTGGACACTCCGTCCCCCAGCGTTCCGTCACCACCCCGGGACACTCCGTCACCACCCCGGGACACTCCGTCCCCCAGCGTTCCGTCACCACCCCGTGACACTCCGTCTCGACCCCTGGACACTCCGTCCCCCAGCGGTCGGTCACCACCCCGGGACACTCCGTTCCCCAGCGTTCCGTCACCACCCTGGGACACTCCGTCACCACCCCGGGACACTCCGTCCCCCAGCGGTCTGTCACCACCCCGGGACAGTCCGTCCCCCACCGGTCGGTCACCACCCCGGGACACTCCGTCCCCCAGCGTTCCGTCACCACCCCGGGACACTCCGTCACCACCCCGGGACACGCCGTCCCCCAGCGGTCCGTCTCGACCCCTGGACACTCCGTCCCCAAGCGGTCTGTCACCACCCCAGGACACTCCGTTCACCAGCGGTCCGTCACCACCCCGTGACACTCCGTCCCCCAGCGGTCTGTCACCACCCCGGGACACTCCGTCCCCCAGCGGTCGGTCACCACCCCGGGACACTCCGTCCCCCAGCGGTCGGTCACCACCCCGGGACACTCCGTCCCCCAGCGGTCGGTCACCACCCCGGGACTCTCCGTCCCCCAGCGGTCCGTCACCACCCCGGGACACTCCGTCCCCCAGCGGTCCGTCACCACCCCGGGACACCCCGGGACACTCCGTCCCACAGCGGTCCGTCACCACCCCGGGACACTCCGTCACCACCCCGGGACACTCCGTCACCACCCCGGGACACTCCGTCCCCCAGCGGCCCGTCACCACCCCGGGACACTCCGTCCCCCAGCGGTCCGTCACCACCGCGGGACTCTCCGTCCCCCAGCGGTCCGTCACCACCTCGGTAGGGCTGCAGCTATCGATTATTACAGTAATCGATTATTCTGTCGATTATTTTGTTCAAATAATCGAGTAATCGTTTGTTATTGTTGCGTCTACTTTGCACATGTTAAGTCCACACCACCTGCACTGACAGATACACGTGTTTTGGACATGAAAAACGTAATTATCGCTGGGCTAAGGTTGACTTACGTCGCGGTTTCTTTTCCACTTGATGTAATGTGCGGGGCTGTTTCTGTTTACATGTTGTAGCAAGGTGACTTTTAAAATGTTCCCCTACAGATTACATTCCCCAAAATGTAGTTTGTGACATATTCAAATTAAATTACTTAAAGTGAGTAACGTAATCTGAATATTTTGGATTACTTGATATTGTCATGATTTTTAAAACTACATAAATGTAGCAACCAACTCCTGCAAATTCTTGTTTGGTTTTAGACCTGGATTAGTCCTGGTTTTAGATCTGGCTTAGACCTGTTTTAGACCTGCTTTAGACCTGGCTTAGTCCTGGTGTGAGTTCTGGTTTAGAGGCGCACAGGAGGAAGCGCGGTCCACACACAAGACACAATCCACGTGCAGAGTGCGTGGCGTACGGGAGATGCGGGGGGCACGGCGTACCGTAGCGTACCGCATCAGACAGTATGTCAGAAACTGGCTCAGAGCTGTGCACCTTGTGTCCATCGTAATGGGCAGAAGAAGCAGCAAGTTGCAGAGCAGAGTCTGGGCAGGCTCTTCTTCTGTCACCCATGCAGTGTGTCCCCAGAGGAGGAAGAGGAGCAGAACCTGTCTGTGCATCTGCAGCAAGAAGTGGTTAAGGCAGCCACATCCAGCACCAAGTTTGCAGCTGAACAGGTGAAGGACATCCTGGAGCAGGCAGCACAGACTGTTACTAGATCTGCGTGCCTCAGCAGAGAAGAGCAGCAGCAGCTGTTGGACAGTGTGAGCGCTAACAGTGAAGAGGCTGCAGAATCCATTCTCTCCATCATCTGTCACGAGATGGGCTCCTCTCCCCTTAGCAACTCCCAGAGCTCCAGTCCTAACGATGTCTTTGGCACAAAGTCCTTTTTACATGGAGTCTTACACAGGATCCAGTCTTTCCTGACCCTGTGTTACGCTAAGACCTGCTTTAGAAAGTCCCTGTTCCAAATCGCCAAAGAGCATGAAGTCAGGGCTTGTGAGGACGCAATTATGGAAGACATCAGTGTTCCTCTGAGGAAGCTGGTCCAGCTGCCTGCAGACATCAGCGAGGGCAGTTTCTATGAGAGACTGTCCCTGGACATCTCCAACGGGCAGCACAAGGATGTGAGCCAGGACCTCTCACAGGTCATTGTAGAACACCTGAGCCCAAAGAGCTATTTTGGAATCTTTAGATTTGCTCGGAAAGCCCGAAATAAAGTCTCAGACTTCATGACCAACCTGAAAGATTGGCTCAATCAACGGAAGCATCTGGACTCAACAAAGGATCCTGTCAGAAAGTCTCTTGACGAGATCCACAGAGTGACCAGCACTCTGTCCCTGCCCCAGGTCCAACCCACTGCTCCTGACACAAATTCCCAAGGCTCTCCTGGACATCCTCAGTGTGAGTGGAAGACAGAGCATATCCGGGGCTTGGCTTATGAGGTGAGCCAGCGAATGCTTCAGACCATAAAGATGACTGAAATACACCCGGTGTTTGTCAAACTGTTACCGCAACTGCAGTCACAGATGTTCGTATGGAACGTGAGGGTGAGACCTGATGGAGAGAACATCATGGAAGTGGCAGATGCCGTGTATGAAGATCTGTGCTCAAGCTCCACAAAGACAAAGCTTCGATTGTATGCCTTACTCCATGACGACAACTTCATAGAGAGAGTGGCAGAGACCATCCGCAGGCACCTGGAGAGGCCACAGAAGAGGACCAAGCTCAGCTCCTTCCGTCGCGCACTGCACCGTTTTTCCTGCAGGTCCTAGTTCCACATAAGTACTTGTCGGAGGCAGTAATTCCATACAGGTCCTGTATGGGGCAATAGATCCACACATGTCCTGTAGGGGGCAGTAGTTCCACACAGCTCCTGTAGGGGGAGGTAGTTTGCTCCTCTGCATGGATGTTCTGATCTGATGTGGAGGAGCAGGACACAGAAGTTCTTTGGGGAATCAGTTTACCTGGAGAGGCCACAGAAGAGGACCAAGCTCAGCTCCTTCCGTCGGCCTATTGCTTTCGCCAACTGTCTTACGGAGTCCCTCGATCGCTCTCTCTGTGAACAGCAGTATCCTAGCAACCCATGCCGAAGGCATGGGACATGCATATTTGTTCTTGCTAACAAGTCATCGTCAACATTGAGTGAATGGGCTTCGCACATTCACTCAATGTTGACAAAAGTTCCTCCTCTCCCTAAAACACACTCCTGACATGCCGAAGGCATGGGCCATATTTATAGCTGCTAAAATGAATGGAAATCAATGGGGGGTCAATGGCGGACCCGTCATTCACCAATGACCCCACGGTGACGTGGGGAATCTCGAGAGCTTTCAAAAAATGTATATGTCTTTCCTATGTAAAAGGATATATTGTTTTTGCTAAAAAAAAAAAAGTTTCCTTATTTATTTTATTTATTTATTCTTTTTCTTCTGCTCTTTGAGCTCTAATTTGACCCCCTGAACACGCTCAAAAACTCACCAGATTTTGCCCAAAATTCAGAAGTGGCGAAAAATTTGATAAAATATATGTTGCAATTGAATAAATGTAAGGTAGAGCTGTTTAATGTCACACTGTGGAACATCCGACATATCCGTAGAAACAAGCAGACGGCAACCAAAAAGTTACGTAAAAATGCATTAAATTAAATAAATGTGTGGAAATATGGATCAAATTATGGAAATATGGATTGCACCACCACTACAGTCTCAGTATGTTCCTGAAATGTTCTGCAGTGTGGCATTTAATACTACCATCTCCATGGAAACAAGCAGGCCACATCACCAGGTCAATGTGTTTGTGGTAGTTTTGAGAAATAAAAACATAAATAATAATTGATGGGATAGAATCAAACATGTGTGAATAAAACAAATCACAACTCCAGGAGTGTTTTCAATGAGGTCAAAACATTCTAACCTAAAGCTCACAAGAGGAAATGTTACGTAATATCGGAGCTTTAAAAGTCCATTTTAGACGTCCACGAGCAGAGAGGACTTTCTGCACATGTTCTTCCACCTTTCCCTCTGTAGGGCCAGTGTGGCCCTTTGCCACACAAGCCTCTGGGATGCACATTTTAAAAGGCATTTCTGACGAGTGTTTTCATATAAATGAGCCCAAAACTCCAGTAAAAGCTCAAATATTCCTTTATTATAGCATGAACACGGTCAAAAGACTGTTCCTCATCACTTTGCAGCCCCTGGTATCTCTAATTACAGGTGTTAAATAGGAAACAACCCAGAGAGACCTAAGACATAGCGCCGCACAGTGGCCGGAGGTGCATTTTGGCCACTGCTCCCTCTGTGCTTTTATGAAGAACTCATGGAGTGAAAAAGCAGGTGTTGGTCGGCGTGTGTGGATTTCCTGAAGACTTTTCCCTGGACTCGAGTCTTCTCCTAAAGTTACTGCACAGCCAGTAACACACAAGCAGATTACACTGTTCATCAAAACAAAAGGAACCTTTTGTTCATATAAAATTAAGTGCACAGATCTGTTTTTTTTGCAATTTTTAAGTTTTATTTGTTCTCATTCACTTCGAAAAGTCTGGTATTTTCATTGAGGTGAATTTAAACGGTGCCTAATGTGCCTTATATTTTAGGCACACAGAGTCCCCTCCCAACCAAAGTCCAAAGCAGCACAGAAACTGGAAAATAAACACCTATTTACTCAAGGACAGTCCCAGTTTGAGCCCTGTGTCCCCTGTCCCAGCAGATTCATCCAAAACTAGTGATTTTTCCCAGTTTTACACAAAAAATGTCCCTATATTGGCCCAATCTGACGCTTGTCATCAGTAAAAAGAGGCATACACTGACATTTGTTAAGGTAAACTACAGAAAAGCTGTTTAACAATGAACAAAACACAATGAAAATTTGACTATTTTATTATGAAATTGTGGTCACCCTCGACGTTCCTATTTCCCCCGGGACAGTCCCAGTTTTGAGCCCTCTGTCCCGTCTCAGCAAATTTAACCAAAACCAGTGATTTGTCCCAGTTTTATACAAGAAATGTCCCTATTTTTGATCAATTTATTACCTGTGAAGAGTAAAGAGAGGCATTCATTGTCACTTGCTTAAGTAAAATACACAAAAGCTGCTTAAAAATTACCAAAACACAATGAAAATGTGACTATACTGACTCACATGTTTGTTTTGTTTTTATTTATTTATTTAAAACAAGGACAGTGCACAGAAAACATTAAACTCAGGAAGAAAAGATGCTCAGATAAGCTCAAATCCTGACGTTTGACATGATCATAAACGATAAACTTCTGTTCCTTCGTTATTGTTATTAGTACTTTGTACGGCCATAATATGTCATTTAATTTGCTATATGTAAATATTTGTAAATATACATAAGAAACCACATCATTTTTGAGTTAATGTTTTTTTTCTTCTTGTTCCTTTTCGAGAAATGTGCTTTTCTGTTGTTTACAGTGTGTGTGTCGTATGTGTGTGATTATCGTTTCCGTCTTGGCACAAACTCGAAATGAAAACGAATCAATCAAGCTTCTTTCCATCTGCAGTCCTTGTGCAAAAGAAACTATTTACATTAAACCAACTCTAACAACAGCACTTCATCAGTAACAGTGTCTCCGTGAACTAAAATATCCACTAAACAATTCATTATTAAACATTTAAAACAATCAAAATTAAAGAGCAGAACCATTTTCTTTAATAATTACGCACTCGTTTCACTGTTTTTTTTTATTACTCACCACCACAAACTGAGAGTGTCCCAGTTTTTTATTATGAAAATCTGGTCATTCTACATATTTATGTACATATTTCTCCCGCTGCACGCACGTAAACTGTAAACGAAACATTCCACAGTACGGCATTATTGAGTTATATCTGTGGAGAGGCTATTTCTTGAGCAATAAAAGCACATTTTATTAAGTGAATGAGTTAAATGTCAAACTGTGGAAGCTTAATTCCTGATGAAAATAATTATTCAGAATTAAACTTAGTCCTGAAGTCAGTGGGTTTATTCTGATGTTAAAGCCGAATGAATTTCTTCCTGGATCATGTAAACGTTTCTTCTTCTTCAAAATAATCCCGGTGGTTCCTGCTCATTGGCTCGTCCTTCGATCCGACTCCTCTTCGGATTTTCCTCCACTGCTCATTTTCTCATTTTCCTTTTTTTCCCCCATCTTTTCATTTTTCTCAAATTTTTCTTTCATTTTTTTCCCCAAATTCTTTCATTACATTTTCATTTTTTCCATTTTTTTTATTTTTAATTTAATTTTTTTCATTTGTCTTTAAATTTTTTTTCCGCATTTTTTCGTTTGTCTTCATTTTTCTTCTTTCTTATCTTTCATCTTTTCATTTTGTCATTTCATTTTTTTCCATTTAATTTTCTTCTTGTCGTCTTTTCATTTGTCTCTCATTTTTCTTTCATTGTCATTTCATTTTTTTATTTCATTTTCATTTTTTTCATAAAATTTTTCTTTCATTTTTTTCTTTCATTTTTTTATTTGTCTCTTTTTTTGCATTTTTCATTTGTTTTTCTTATCTTTCCTCCTTCTGCCACACTCTTCCCTTCTCCTCCTCAGCTCACAGACGTAAAGCGTGAGGACAGAATTCTCCAGCTGCTGCTTCATTACCATCGGAACGACTGCAGAAAAAGTTCGGATCATGTTTGTGTCGGCGGTGAAACGACAAACCGAGATGACAGAAAAGCCGGGAGCAGCTGAAGTGTGGGTTTTCTTCCCAAAGACGGAAATACGTTTGTGTCGCTGTCCAATCAGAACCTTCCTCACCCCCAGACGCTGAGAACTATTAAATAAAGACAATTTAACGAGTTTTCAATGTAAAACTCAATTCAGAATTATTATTTCCATGTAAACTCCAAGGAGGATATTTTAATTCCGAACTATTTAAATCAGAGCCATTAAAAAACATCATGTAAACGTGGCCAATGAGACGAATGCTGCAGCTCTGACTTGGCGCTTGAGCTCTCAGAAGGATTTTAGTTTCGGTCTGAACTTGTATTCATGTGTTTTTAATATTTTTTAATGAACAGGTGCCCAACGTGTGGCTTTGTTTTGAAGGTTCGACACGGAAAAGAGCCGCAGCAGCCCCCAAAGCATCGAAGTGACTCTGGAGGTGAGACGGGAGCGAGAAAATCTGTTTGCAGAGGTCCTCACTTATGTTAAACATTTTGAGTTGGGATGAGACAAGATCTCACAAGACAAAATTGTGTATTAGTTTGTACTACGGTGACCAGACGTCCCTATTTACCCGGGACAGTCCCAGTTCTGAGCCCTGTGTCCCCTGTCCCAGCAGATTTATCCCAGTTTTATACAAGAAATATCCCAGTTGTCTCTGTTTTTGACCAATTTGTCCCCACCAACAGTAAAGAGGAGAATATATTGTAATTTGTTTGGGTAAAATAAAGAAAACTGTGCTTGAAAACGATCATAAAGCAAAAAATGCACCTAAACTGACCCACAAGAATGTTTAGAATAGATAACGTTACTCGCTCTTTTCACAATTTGATTTGTGCCAAACATCCCAACCTGGGTGTGTCTCAGTTTTCAGTTTTGAAAATCTGGTCACCCTACCCTATTTTTAACCAATCTGATTTTTAACCAACCTGCCGACGGTAAAAAGAGACATAAACTGTAATTTGTTTAAGTAAATTACAAAAAATCATCTTAAAAACGCCCAAAACACAAACAAAATGTGTCTACAGTGACACATAACAACGCTCCTTAATTACGCACTTGTTTCACAATTTTATTATTACCCAACACCAAAAAACAAGGATGTCCCAGTCAATGCAGCTTCTTCTTGAATATCGCCCATGTCGTCCTCGATCTCTGGCTTCAGCATCATCCAAACTGATCCAAGACAGACTGAAGGTTTTGCACAATTACTGTACGTTCAATCATGAAAATGCCACCGTGCAATTTCCTTTCATTTCCGGCAGATTGTTTTTTTTTTGCATTTCACTTTATTTCAGAATCAAAATCAGAATTACTTTTATTCATCCCCAAGGGGAAATTTTCTTCGTTACAGATGCAACCGACCAAGAGCATGTACATCAAACAAGTTACAAAATAAGCTAAATACAATAAGATAAAAGATAAAATAGCTCTCTCTGGGAAATTATTTACATCAGTGACATATTTATGACTATATACATGTGTGAGCAGGAATAGGATGAAAAGGATTGAGTAGTTTGTGAGTTAAAGTGCAGCGTTCAACAGTTTGATGGCGACAGGCAGGAAAGATTTCCTGTGTCTCTCAGTGGAGCAGCGCGGCAGCCGCAGTCTATGGCTGAAAGAGCTCCTCTGATTGGCCAGCACCTTGTGGAGGGGGTGGGAGGGAGAGTCCAGGATAGTCCAGATTTTGTCCAGCATTCTCCTGTCCAACACCACCGCCAGAGAGTCCAGCTCCTCCCCCACAACATGTCCAGCCTTCCTAATGATCTTCTCGAGTCTATTAGTGTCCCTCACGCGCAGACTGCTGCCCCAGCAGACTACAGCGTACATGATGGCACTGGCCACCATAGACTCGTACAACATCCTGAGCATTGTCCTGCAGATGTCAAAGGACCTCAGCCTCCTCAGTAAATAGAAGCGGCTCTGGCCCTTCTTGTAAACCGCGTCCACAGTCCTGCTCCAGTCCAGTTTATTGTCCAAGTACACCCCCAGGTACTTGTCCTCCTCCACCACGTCCACACTGACCCCCGGATGGAGATGGGGGTCACAGCAGCTTTGGTCCTCCTAAGGTCCACCACCAGTTCCTTTGTCTTCATCACGTTGAGCTGGAGGTGGTTCTCCTCACTCCAAGTGACAAAGTTGTCCACTACAGTCCTGTACTCCTCCTCGTCAGAATCAGAATCAGAATTACTTTTATTCATCCCCAAGGGGAAATTTTCTTCGTTACAGATGCAACCGACCAAGTAGTTAGAATCAAGTTTTCAAAAATAGATCAGATAAATACAATAAGATAAAATTAAAAACAGATAAAAATAGTTCTCTCTCAGAAATTATTTACATCAGTGACATATTTACAACTACCGTAATTTCACGACCATAAGGCGCATATAAACGTCTTAGATTTTCTTCAAAATGAGCCACGCGCCCTTTCGTGCAGTGCGCCTTTTGTGAGGCGGACGTGATAGAAAAAGGGGTGCGCCCCTATGTGAGGCGGACGTGTTAGAAAAAGCATGAGAACGTTAAAGGGGGAAGTGTGGGCGTGGCTTGTGTATAAAAGAACAGGTATGTGCTTTTATGACTCTATGCGTGCTCATCTCACCGCTGACGTGAAACGCTACGCTTGCTGTGATTCCGGGAGGGCTGACGAAAGAAGTCCAACCGCTGGACATCGGCGTGAACCGGCCGTTCAAAGTAAGGATGCGAGCGGCATGGGAGCGATGGATGACCGAAGGAGACCACAGCTTCACGAAGGGTGGAAGGCAGCGCCGGGCGAGTTACGCTACAGTTTGCCAATGGATTGTAGATGCTTGGGCTAACGTGTCTGCTGGTACTGTTAAACGAGCTTTCGCAAAAGCCGGTATAATTTCTGAGGAGCCGCACGGTACAGACAGTGACTCCGACAGCGAGGAGCGAAGTGGACCTGCTATGGATTTTGCGCAGCTGTTCGATTCCGAAACAGAGGATGAGGACTTTGACGGATTTGAATAATGACTATTGTTTAATATTGTTGTAATTAGTACTTAAATAAAGCACAACCAAACTCAGGTTTGCTCCTATATATTTTTCAATACGCACATTTGCATGCTTGTTTGTGCGCCTTTTCGTACGGTGCGCTTTATGTGTGTGTTAAATACAGTAATGGCACACAAAACTGAGACTGCGCCTTTTCGTACGGTGCGCCGTATGGTCGTGAAATTACGGTATATACATGTGCGAGCAGGGAACAGGATGTTACAGTAGTTTGTCATTTAAAGTGCAGAGTTCAACAGTTTGATGGTGACAGGCAGATTTCCTGTGTCTCTCAGTGGAGCAGCAGCGTCTGTGGCTGAAACAGCAGCGTCTGTGGCTGAAACAGCAGCGTCTGTGGCTGAAACAGCAGCGTCTGTGGCTGAAACAGCAGCGTCTGTGGCTGAAACAGCTCCTCTGATTGGCCAGCGCCTTGTGGAGGGGGCGGGAGGGAGAGTCCAGAATAGTCCTGATTTTGTCCAGTGTTCTCCTGTCCAGCACCACAGTCAGAGTCCAGCCTTCCTGATCTTCTCGAGTCTGTTAGTGTCCCTCAGGCGCAGATGCTGCTCCAGCAGACACAGCACATGATGCACTGGCCTCCACAGACTCAGAACATCCTGAGCATCGTCCTGCAGATGTCGAAGGACCTCAGCCTCCTCAGGAAATAGAGGCGGCTCTGGCCCTTCTTGTTCCTGCTCCAGTCCAGTTTATTGTCCAAGTTCATCAGTCTGATTTTACTCAGTAACGACGGCAGGTTCCACAGTAATGAAGTAAAATACTTGGGTCAAAATGTACTCGAATAAAAGTAAAATGACCCATTTCAAAAACTACTTAAAAAATGACAAATTACTCATAAAAAACTACTCTGTTACTGTAGTGTGAGTGAATGTAATTTACTTTCCACCCTTGTCCCATAAAACGTAGAAAGTCATTCAAATCAGAAGCGCCTCTGCCTTTTTTTTTTCTATTTTATTTTGACTTGTACATTTACATAATTATGTCTTTATACATTATATTTTTTCTACTTATTTAGAATTTATTATTACCATTTATATTCTTTCTCTTTGTTGTTATATTATATTGTGACGTGTGAGCTCCTGTGTCCAAATAATTTCCCTTGTGGCTCAATAAAGTTTGTCCAAGTCCAAGTCAAATGTGCAAAACTGACAAATCTGATGTATGTTCAGAATAAAACATCCCTGCATACTCCTGGTACTCTGCAAACGTACTTACCCAGTGTAGGTCGCCCACAAAAGCACGGGGAAGTGGTCGTAGTGTGAAATGCGGCTGTTTCCCAAAAAGCTTCTTGTTCGGGCTCATTTGTCGCGCGAATCCCCGTGAATATGTCGTCTCTGGTGCTCAGTTTCCACAGGCACCTGCAGTCAGTGAACACCAGGGATTATAGTCTATATTTTCTTCAGTAATACATCGTTCTTCAAAATTTACAATAGTGACAGGACCGGGGTGTCCAGACGTCCCAGTTTACCCGGGACAGTCCCAGTTTTGAGCCCTGTGTCCCCTGTCCCAGCAGATTTATGCAAAACGACTGATTTATCCGTTTTATACAAGAAATGTCCCTATTTTTGATCAATTTAATACATGCCAACAGTAAAAAGAGGCATACACTGGCATTTGTTTTGGTAAAATACAGAAAAGTTACTGAAAAATGACCAAAACACAAAGAAAATGTCTATACTGACTTTGGTTGTCATTAATGAGCAGAGTGCAGAACAATTTTCCCAGTTTTATACAAGAGATGTCCCTGATGTCCCCATTTCTGACCAATTTGATCTAAACCAGGGCAAAACTGAGACTAAACCAGGACTAAAACAGGATTGTCACATTTTTTGACTAATCTGAGTCACACAAACAGAAGAGGATCATAAATTATCATTTGTTTTGCCAAAATACAGAAATCCATGTTTGCGAATAACCATAAAGCAAAAAAAAATGCAGCGTCACAAGTCCCTTAGATTATGATTGACACGAGAATGCACAATCTTACGAGGTCTTTTCACAGTTTTACTTATACCAACCATCCCAATCCAGGTGTGTTCTGGTCTAGAATTTTTAGAAATGAACTCTTTTAATGGCGTTCACTCCGCACGTTCGAGTAATCCTCCATTTTCCTCCATTTGCATCATAAAGAGTTTGTTGTTTGCAGCTGGAGGAGGCGGAGGAGCCTGTGAGTGGGGAAGAGGAGGCTGACGGGATCAAACGGGAGCAGGAGAGCGAAGGATCGGGAGTGGAGCGGTGGAAAGAGGAAGAGGAAGAGGAGGAGAGGAGTGAGGGATCGGGAGTGGAGGATTGGAGTAACGGAGGAGACGACTCGGACCGTGACTGGACTCCTGAACCGTGGCATCAAACAGACCAAAAACAGGAGGCTGTTGGAGAGGAAGAGAGCAAAGGTGAGGCTGGAGAGTCATTTTGAATCGTCAATAATAAACGTGTTTTCTACAGTTAAAGGTCCTAATATTGCACTGTTCTGATCTGTGTTCTAATGTCGTTTCCTCACAAGAGATCACAGGGTGGAACAGAGCGTTTGGACAGAAATAATAAGTTAAATATAAGAGTTACTCAAACAAAACACAACTCCAGGTCTGTTTTTAAGGAGGTGACAACATTATAGCCCCTTAACGCCTGAACTTATATGGATGTATATAAAAATGTTTTGTGTTTTGACTATAGCACAAAAAATAAATAGAAATTTGGGTATGTTGCACATTTGTGACAACAGGCAGAATGGTCAATAATAACACAGTAACATAAGTAAGAAACAGATTCTGTATTGACAGAACAGAAAAGAACAAATAACGTCTGTTACAACGGATTAGAATGGATCCATCAGGAAGTGTAAATGTGGGTTCCTCTCACTCGTGGAACATAAGGAAACAGTTTTTGTTTTTATTGAGGCAAAGGTGAACACCACACTTTGCACATTTGAACGCTGTATGTCCTTTGCACGTGGGAAATTTGCAGCGTTGGCGCACGCTGTCGATCGCCGGCCAGTGCCCCACAGCATCGGAGCGAACCTCCTGTGCGGTAACGGCCTTAGTGGGTCCCCTGCGCCGCTCCTTCCTGAACTCTCGCTCCACGTCTGACAGAGGCCGCGGAATGAGCCTGGTCGGGTCTTGCAGGCACAGGGCCTCTGCAATGGAGGTTCTGAAATCCAACAAGTTTTTTTGCATCTTCCGTGGAACATTCATGTTCTCACAGTCACGCCGATACAGCAACCAGCTGCTGACAATCACCATATCCACAAAGTGAAAGAAGAACCTGTGGTAGTACTTTTTGGACCTTATGTAGATGCGGCAGGAGGTGATCAGAGCATCAAGAGCAGCGACACCACCCTTGAACTTATTATAAAGGGCGATGATGCTTGGACACTGCACAGACACGTTCTTCTTCAGCTTCCTGTTCCACCTCTCGGTGTCGGAAACAGGATGGGCACTGGCAAAAGTGCTGGCAGCAATCACCCCTCTGTCGTCAAACCATTTGATGGCTCTCATCTCCACACCATTGACAACAGCCTGTTGCTCCTCAAACGTCCCTCTTCCCTTCTTCTTCAGCTCTGAGTCTTGGCTGAACCTGCAGCCTTGCAGACGATTTGGCCGCACAGTTCCAAGGGCTGGTATCCCCCTGTTTGCAAGAGCGACAAACAAATCTAACGAGGAAAACCTGCTGTCGAAGTACAGCAGGTGGTTGACAGAACCGTCTATTACTTGTGCAAGCTTTAGCACAATGTTCCCTCTCACCCCGATGTCTTGTGTTCCTGGGGCAGGATCAGATTTTCCTGCAAAAACATCAAACGAGTGCACCAGGCCTTTTGAGTCACACAGCACAAATATTCTGTATCCCCATTTGTGCGGCTTCTTGGGGATGTACCGTTTCAAAACGGATCGGCCTTTGAATGGCACCATTTGTTCACCAACGCACAACATCTGATCTTGAGGCAGAGCCTGGAATTTGGGGAGCAGGGAATCAATTAATGGCCTAATTTTGAAGAGTCTGTCGCAGTCGTTTGGCGTCGTGTTGTTGTTAAAATGAATGAAATGTTTTATTTCTTCCCATCTGTCTCGGGACATGACATCAGCCACGTGCTGAACCCGGCAAACACTGGACCAGTAAATTCTCGGGCGAGGTAAGCGGATAATGCTCATGTACACAACGGTTCCAATGAACTGCTCCAATTCCTTCTGGTTTAATTTTAGGGCATGGTTTGGATTTTGCTGTGTGCAGTACAGATCACTTTGCTTCACAATAACATCCAAAAGTTCAGTGTCAAAAAACTGTCTGAAATAATCAACAGGCCGTCTGCTGGTGTCACTGTCTGGGAGAGCAGCTTTCCACACGGGTACGTTTTTTGCAGAGTTCTGGCTTTGGTTTACTGTTTTCCACACCACTTTCTGTGTCTTTCTTTTTTTAGAAGCAGGTGCGTCCTCATCGCCGCTGCTCCTGCTGCTCTCGCTCTCTTCATCCCCGGGCATAGTCACATATTCCTCATCACTGTCGCCACTGTCGCTCATGCAGCTGTCGTCACTCTCCTCTGGGGGAACTCTGGTGAACGGGCCATAAAACGCTTTCATTTTGATCTGCATAAAAATAGCAGAAATTGCATTTATATCCCAGCGTGGTATTTGTGTAAAGATTATTGAAGAGAACCAGGCAAAATAAGAAGGATTTCCTGAAGAATCCGTCCTGAAGCCTTTTCTGTATGGTGTTGTTTTGGATTAGCATTATAGCCTAATGTCTCTAATATGCAACAAACGTAAATATTCTGCTAACTTTAAAAAATACTCATCACACAGTTCACCTCATGACGTAGGCGGTATAAACCCACTTTTAGCACTTACCTTATTTACAACACTTTATCCTAAATTCCAACTTTGTTTTGCCCATGATTTTGCCGCACACACCGTGGTCCTCTTACATTGTGGATAATATGTCCGTCACGGACCGGTCCGACTAGAAACAAGTGCTCGCCAAAGGTTCCTAGTCGCATATTTGTGCAGGTCAAGGTACTGCTGTCTTAAACGGACACTACATGACATCACAGTGTAGAACAGAGCATTTTGAGCTTTGCAGATGTAGACAGAGTAATAATAATAACTTTATAACATGACTTAAACCTCAAAAAGAAATATACTGTGTAATATTGGACCTTTAATGAATAGTTGATAATAGATGTGAAAAGTGCAAAAAATAAGGGTAAAAATAAAATATGCAGTTATTTAAATGATTATTATAAACATTTCCATGTGAAAATCCTTAGTGATTGTGAATGAATCTTTTAAGGTGACTATGACCGGACGACTCATTTTACTAAAACACAGTTAAGATCATTATGTTTAAGATTTACTAAAATGTTTAAAGTTTTTTCCCCCAATTTTTTTAGGTTTTAAATGTTACTTCCTGGTTAGAAATAATTATATCACTCCAGGGAATTCCATAACTGTTATCTAACATCCATGTTATATATTCACTGGGCCAAACTCCTTTAATGTACACAGGAATTATCATTTGACAAATAAAAATGTAACAAAACACATTTATTATGTTGAAATAATGTTTAAATTATTACGTTAGTGTCATCAACATGTTTTAGAACTCTCTGCTTCCTGTAATTTTCAACATATTTTTCAACCTTTCTTTGCAAATTGCTTTTTGATTTTCGTAAAACTATAATGTATAGTTACAACGTGTATTATCCAACCAACTTAAGTCACCCGGGACAGTCCCTGTGTCCAGCAGATTTATCCAAAACCAGTGATTTATCCCAGTTTTATACAAGAAATGTCCCAGTTGTCCCTATTTTTGACCAGTTTGATCCCTGCCAACACTAAAAAGAGGCATAAATTATTATGTTTGGGTAAAATACAGAAAAGCTGCTTAAAAACAATCAAAACACAGAAAATGTGACTATACTGACTCATGTTAGTCATTTTCAGTTAGTTTTTCTTAATTACACACTCGTTTCATCATTTTATTTTTAGCAACTACCAAAAAAACAAGGATTTCCCAGTTCCTTTATTTGGAAAATCTGGTCAACGTAGCTTTAATTTTGTACGTTCTCTTGCAGAGCCCAAACAGAAGAAGGAGCTTTGCACCGAGTGTGGGCAGTTTTATAAGAAGAGCCACAAATGTGATCACAAAACAAAACCCGTCGTGTGCAACGCCTGCGGCCGGAGATTCATCTCCGAGTCGACGCTCAAAGTCCACAGCGACAGGCACTCGGAAACGCACGAACGCCTCTGCAAGTTCTGCTACGCCAGCTTCAAAACCAAAGAGCACAAAGTGTCACACGAGCTCATCCACCTGAAGCAGAAGGATCCGTTTAAATGGAGCACAAAAACACCTGGTTTAGACCTGGTTTAGTCCTGGTTTAGTCCTGGTTTAGTCCTGGTTTAGACCTGGTTTAGTCCTGGTTTAGTCCTGGTTTAGATCTGTTTGGACCTGATTTAGTCCTGGTTTAGATCTGTTTGGACCTGATTTAGTCCTGGTTTAGTCCTGGTTTAGACCTGGTTTAGACCTGATTTAGTCCTGGTTTAGTCCTGGTTTAGTCCTGGTTTAGACCTGGTTTAGTCCTAGTTTAGACCTGGTTTAGACCTGGTTTGGTCCCGGTTTATCTCTGTGTTTTATTGTAGTTCTCACATGTTTCTTCTGTTTCTGTCATTTTTATATGAGGCACTTTGGTGCTGAAGCTGTTTTAAAATGTGCCTCATAAATAAAACTTGGATTAAATTTTCTGTGCGGCTCAGAGAAGAAAGTGTCTCCAGAAAAGGCACAACTTTGACTAGAGTCACAGTGAAAATGTGCTGGAGCCGAGTGTTAGTGGAGAAAACATTTATGAGGGACGACAGCAGAAAGGAGAAGGGAGTGAGCTGAAGATTTGGTATTTCTCTGTAAAAAGTCAGATTTAACTCATGACTCACAAATTTTTATATAAATGCACTGTTCCCCAGTCACTTTTCTACATATAAATAGTTGTTTTTAAACCAGGTCTAAACCAGGACTAAACTTCTCCTTTTTGTGCTCCTGTTTGGACTAAACCAGGACTAAACCAGGACTAAACCAGAAGAAAACCAGGGTTAAACCAGGGCTAAACCGGGACTAAACCAGGACTAAACCAGGTCTAAACCAGGACTGAACCAGGACTAAACCAGGACTAAACCAGCACTAAACTAGGACTAAACCAGGACTAAATCAGGTCCAAACAGGTCTAAACTAGGACTAAACCAGGAATAAACCAGAAGTAAACCAGGACTAAACCAGGACTAAACCGGGACTAAACTAGGACTAAACCAGGACTAAATCAGGTCCAAACAGGTCTAAACTAGGACTAAACCAGGAATAAACCAGAAGTAAACCAGGTCTAAATCAGGACTAAACCAAGTCTAAACGAGGACTAAACCGGGTCTAAACCAGGACTAAACCAGGACTAAACCAGGTCTAAATAAGGACTGCAAGCTGTATTGTGTAACTAAACCAGGACTAAACTGGGTCTAAACCAGGACTAGACATGTTATGTGTGCAGTTTAAGACTAGACTACGGTGACCAGAATTTCAAAATAAATAACTGGGACATCCTCAGTTTTTTGGTGGTTGGTAATAATAAAATTGTGAATCGATTGCATAATTAAGGAAAATTGTTCTGCAGAGACCAGTTCTGACGAACATGTGAGTCAGTAAAGTCACATTTTCTTTGTGTTTTGGTCGTTTTTAAGCAGCTTTTCTGTATTTTATTGTATTATGCCTCAATTTACTGTTGGCAGGGATCAAACTGGTCAGAAATAGGTGCACACCGGAACAAATCTGTTTCAGACCTGATTTAGTCCAGGTTTAGGCCTGGTTTAGACCTGGTTTAGATCCGGTTTAGTCCTGGTTTAGTCTTAGTTTAGTCCTGGTTAAATCCTGGTTTAGTCCTAGTTTAGTCCTGCTTTAGTCTTGGTTTAGGCCTCATTTAGTCCTAGTTTAGACCTGGTTTAGTCCTGGTTTAGACCTGGTTCAGTCCTGGTTTAGACCTGGTTTAGTCCCGGTTTAGTCCCGGTGTACTTAGTTTAGTCCTGGTTTAGTCCTGGTTTAGACCTTGTTTAGACCTGGTTTAGACTTGGTTTAGTCATAGTTTAGATCTGGTTTAGTCCTGGTTTAGACCTGCTTTAGTCGTGGTTTAGATCTAGTTTAGTCCTGGTTTTAATCTGGTTTAGTCCTGGTTTAGACCTTGTTTAGACCTTGTTTAGTCTTAGTTTAGCCCTGGTTAAATCCTGGTTTAGTCCTGGTTTAATCTTCGTTTAGTCCTGGTTTAGTCCTAGTTTAGTCCTGCTTTAGTTTTTGTTTAGTCCGGGTTTAGTCCTAGTTTAAACCTGGTTAAGTACTGATTTAGACCTGGTTTAATCCTGGTTTAGACCTGGTTTAGTCCAGGTTTAGACCTGCTTTAGACCTGATTTAGACCTGGTTTAGTCCAGGTTTAGACCTGCTTTAGACCTGATTTAGACCTGGTTTAGTCCCAGTCTCACATTTCTTGTATAAAACTGGGACAAATCCCTGGTTTTGGATAAATCCGCTGGGACAGGGGGACACAGGGCTCAGGGTCTGTCCCGGGTAAACTGGGTCTGTCCCGGGTAAACTGGCACGTCCGGTCACTCTGCCGTTGCGTAATCTTGCACTTTTACGCACGCACATTAAAGAAAAAAACGCACGGAAAACCCCTCGTATCACCAGACGGAGGCGCGCTGCTCCCAAAGAAAACATTTGCCCGAAACATGGCGTCCAGCGCAGGAATCCGAAGCTGCACGGTGGCTCTGCAGGCGCTCCCCGACTGGGCTCTCCCTCCGGCGGACCAGGCGCGCAAACAGCCATCCGCAAAGCCCAAGAAGCGCCTGAGCGAGAAGGCGAAATGCGCAAAGCGTGAACGAGACCGACACCGCTACAAAACCCGGGTGAACGTTCTCAAGTCGTACCCGAGGTGGAAGGAGCTGCGCGTAAGGCTCGGGTTCACTCTGGACTCCGAACTAGCTGAGCATCTACTAGACAGGTACGATTTTACGCGTAAAAAACGGCATCTGGCGCGTTTTTATTCACCCGTAGTGCTGTTTCGCGGCTTTATTCGCTGCAAACTGCAATGTTCGGCTTGGGAATAGAAATGGGACCCCTCTTTTCCTGCACAAATCTGCAGAACATACAGGCCCCACATGTTCATAACAGCCTTTCACCAGAAAACAAGCAGCGGATCGGCTCTGGGGCTGTGACAAAGGAGAATTCTGCTTTTATTTTTATTTATTAACCATTATTAACATCACCAAGTGCGTTATTTACAGTGTGAAAGAGCCGTACGCGTAGCCGGTCACTGTCCCTTTGTAACACCAGCAAATAAAAGCAATTAAGTACAGGGATGTGGGCGGGGCTAGGGGGTAGGTGGAAAGTGAAGTTTTCTCAGCACTTAAGCCCTGAATGCAAGACTCAACAGGATTAGTTCAGTTCAGTTCATTTATTTGAGCAACAGGAAATATTATGAAATCAACTCTGGGTGTAACGGGACGTAAATCTGGTGATATCGTATCGTCAAAGGTCTCACAATAATATCGAGGACCATCACAATATATCGAATCCCGAGTCTCTTTGCTTAAATGAACAGTTCTGATGCAGAAATAGCTAAAATAAAAACAGAGGGAACTACATAGACCATGATCCTTTGCTCCGTTTCAGTGCAGAAACTGTTCTAAACACTTTGAAATCTTCATTCTCTGGATTAAGTCTGTGAAGCATTTTTAGAGGAAAAAGGAGCAGATTCATGACAAAATATTGTGAGATGTAGGGACGCACCGACACCACTTTTCTGAAAACTGATACGAGTCCGAGCACAATCATTTCTGTACTTGCCGATACCGAGTACCAATACACTGCAAAAAACAAAATCTACTCAAGATAAAATGACTTGGATTAAGACAATTTTAACATGATTTGAGTAAATTTCACTTGATAAGTAAAATAATCCGCCAGTGCAATAAGATTTTTTTGTACTTAAAATATGAAAATACATCTTTGCTACACTTAAAATAAGAAATAAAACCAAATGTCGCTTGAATTAAGAAAAAACTCTTATTCCACTGGCAAAACATTTGACTTGTCAAGATGAATCTGCTCAAATAAAGTAAAATGTTCTTAATTTAAGTCATTTTAACTTATCTAGATATTGTTTTTTTCCAGTGCACCGACACTTTACCTTATCTTACAAATGCACAAGCGCAAAAAAAATATGTGTCTCTAAGAAGAACTTTGAACTTTTCTTTCATTTTATTATTATTATTATTATTATTATTATTATTATTATTATTATTATTATTTTATTTAATTTAGCTTTGATTGAGAGTGAGAAACATAATTTCATTTTTTCATAATATGAAAATCTGACTATAAACATTTTGAACCTTGATTAGAATGTGTTTAATGCAGCTTTGGTTCATTTGTTTACATTTTACAGAATCAAAACTTAAAACCACACGGCTCATTTGCATACCGCTCATTTGCATACCGCTCATTTGCATGCCGCTCATTTGCATACAGTATAAGCTCTGATGTGCTCAGCTTCTGTCAGGCTAAAGGACACGACTCAGTGGATATGAGTGTTCTCCCTGTGTCAGAGGACGTTCTGCTGATGCTGAGTCTGTTCTGTGCGTATGTCACGTTGGTTCATGTTAAACGTTTCAGAGATCGTACGAGTGCAGCGGCTCTTTCACTGATGTCGCTACAGTCGCTTTATTTATGTCGCTCTGGTTTCTCATAATCAGGATTCTGGATTATTCCGGACACTGAAACCGGGAAACTGCGGAATGTGTCGTGTAATAGTGGCATCGGTGCGCGGTATCGGCAAATGTTTAACAAGTACGAGTATATAATGGAAGAATCGGGCTGATAACCGATAACAGTATCGATATCGGTGCATCGCTAGTGGGATGTACTGTTCTGTGCAAAGGTTACAGGCAGGTGTGGGAAAAAATGCTGCAAACTAGGAATGCTTCAAAAATGGAAGTGTTCATCCTTTATGTTTTCATCATGTATTCACAGCAGTGAACGTGCTCAGTGTTTACGGAAGTCGCCTAAACACAGATGCTGCACTGAGCACCTGGAGCCAGGACATGTACAGCCTGTTTGTTTTAAGGAGGAGCTGGAGAAGAAGAAGTCCGTAGGAAGGAACAGAGTCGTGGACGAGAGCGGAGGGATTGCTCTGTGCTTCACTGCACACTGTTCATGCATCATTTTCATATGTGCACATTTGTGAGAGCCTGTTGTTTAGGCTTGCTGATGACGTGTAGGTCGGATGAATGCGAAATGGACGTTCAGACTGAAGTCGCGTGTCCAAAGATCGGATATGTGTCGGTTTTAGGAGCACAGATCCAAGTGGCCTGGGTCGCATTTGAAAAAATCAGATCTGTGTCGTTCAGACGTCATTAAAAGACCAGATACAGGTCACACGGGGGCAAAAACATCGGATTCGGGTCACTTCAGGCTGCAGAAAAAAGTTTGGACACCCGTGATTTAAGTTGTTCCATAAATCAACTCCACATCGAGCGATACGCATTTTTTCCAGTGCTGTTTGGAAGAATAGTTTGTTTAAAGTTCATCCGTTCCTTAAATTATGCCTCGCGTCTCTATCGCAAAACATATCCTGAATATTTTCTGGTAATACGTCGTAGTTTGTGTCTTGCTTTATAAAGTAATCGTAATGTTTTGAAGTTTACTAAATTATTATTATAAACTTGCATGAGTCAAATGGAATAAGCAGGAAATGGAGATATCAGTATATTTTTGCATTGTTTGTCCTTTTATTTTAGCTCCAAAAATGCAAAATGGGACTCAAAAACATTCCACACTGTGGCATTAAAGGCATCTTCAGCAGTTTGGGTCAGTAACAGTGTAAAATGCCGTACTGTGGGACATTACAAGCAAAGCAACGTTTTGTAATCGTCTCGTAAACCCTTTTCCATTGTGACTCCGGTTCCTTTACGTTTCTGTTTTATTTGTTTACCTGTTTAATAAAAATCTTACATTTTGTCGTCTTGATTCTCTTTTTGTTGCAGCTACGAGAAGTTCATTAAAATCACCTCGTCCGATAAACCGGCGAACAGCGGATCCAAATCTGCAAACGAGTCAGAAAAGTAAGTCCGTAGTCCTGGTTTAGTCTCGGTTTATTCCTGTTTTAATCTGTCACTTAGGCCAGTGTTCAGGTCTGTGCAGTCACTGGACAAAAACATAGAGATATTGTCATTCATTCATTCTTTATGTACAAGAGCAAGACAAGATAAGATTTGAACATCATCTGTAATAAATAAAATGTGCTCCTCAGTTCACTGATTTGGCCTAACAATACAGACTCTATCCGCGTTTACCGAAAGACGTTTGGAAACATGAGGAAACATGAGGATGACGACTTCCGGTGTAATTCCCGACTCGGGGCCTGTGATGAACCCGTGGATTCAGCAGCAGCGTCTCCACAACCTGCCAGAACTTTCCATGGGGAACGGGACTCTGATCGCGTCTTCAGTGTTTGTGACTGTTGATCTGACGAACAAAACGGAACGATACGATTATGTTTTAATTTTAATTTTAAGTTAGACGAATTATAATACACAAATTAATAGGCAATTTCCATCCATTTTCTCCCGCTTATCTGGGGCCGGGTCGCGGGGGCATCAGCCTAAGCAAGGACCCCCAGACTTCCTTTACCCCAGACGCTTCCTCCAGCTCCTCCTGGACCCCGAGGTGTTCCCAGGCCCAGAGGCTTCGTCCCTCCAGTGTGTCCTGGGTCTAACCCGGGGCCTCCTCCCGGTGGGACATGAACACCTCCTGGGGGAACAGATGCTCCTCCCCTCAGCTGCTCCTGTCCACTTGGAGGAGCAGCAACTCAACCCTGAGCTCCTCCCGTGTGGCCGAGCTCCTCCCTCTCTCTCTAAGGGAGGCCCGGCCTCTGCGGAGGAAACTCATTTCTTCACTTGTATCTGGATCTGGTTCTTCCAGTCGTTCCCCAGAGTCAGGACCAGAGGTGAGGGGAGGAACGTGACTGAGGGAAATCCAGACTGTATAAAAGAAGTGGACTAAGTGAGTGTGACGTCACCCACAGCGTTTAGGCTCGCGATGCCACGATTATAGGAGCAAATTTGGAGCCAGGCTCTATGTTATGAATGGGATTTTTTTTTGACGGACAAAAGAGCGAAAAAAAAACAAAACTCTGGATCATGTAGAGCAGGTTTATACGAACATTTTAAGACCAAAATGACGAGGCCAGTGCAGGAGTTACAGAGAGAAGAGCGATAATGTTAGTCAATGGGAAAAAGGAAGAGAAGGAGCCGGAAGAGCCTCCTGGAGCACTTCCTGTTTTGCACGTGGCGGCTAACGGGTTAGCTTAGTCCACTCGTATATACGGACTATGGGTAAATCCAGAGCTTTGCTTTGGGCTCAGCTCCTCTTCACCACAATGGCCCCGATACAGCGACCGCATCACTGCCGACGCTGCACCGATCCACCTGTCGACCTCACGCTCCATCCTCCCCTCACTGAGAACAAGACCCCGACATACTGGAACTCCTCCACCTGAGGCAGGGACTCCCCACCCACCTGCAGAGGGCGCCACCTTTTTCCAGTCGAGAACCACGGCCTCGGATTTGGAACAGCTGATCCTCATCCCGGCTGCTTCACACTCGTCTCAAACCGCCCCAGTGCTGCAGGTTCTGCTTCGATGAAGCCAACAGGACGACATCATCCACAAACAGCAGACATGAGAATAACAGGCAAATAGGCAATTTATAAAAGAAAAGAGAAAGAATACAATGATATTTAGATGAAGAAAACCGGGCCATTTTCTCCATTTTCCCAGATTTATTGTCACCAACAGAGCCCAAAGGAAGTCGTCATCCACATGTTTCCAAACGTCGTCTGGTTTTCGTGACATAAGCATGAATATTTTTCTTTCATTTTTTTATTTTCTGTAATATTTTTGTCGTCCTTGTACCACTGCGTTCTGGAAACACAGACTCTCACGAGCACTTCACCATTTATGTCCATTCCAAATGTAAACACCTGAGGGAAAAAACCTGTGTGCGCGGTCATGTGACAGTTTTATCTCATACGAGGTCACTGTGACTCGAGGTCTTATCCCTTCCAAAACCTGTGTTAAAGTGACGACTGACAAGGTCTGATAATCCCTCACTACCCAACTTACGTTTGTTATGTGTTCATTTTTGTTCTGGTGTAGACTTGTATTCATGTGTGTTTTTACTCTTTAACAGGTGTCCGGCCTGTGGTTTTGTTCTGAAGGTCAAGCCCCAAAGCATCAAAGTGACTCTGGAGGTGAGACTGGAGACGGTTTTTGTTTCACTGTCAAAGAGAAACTCAAACACAAAGTCGCTGCATCTGATTTTTACTGTCTTAAAAACATGAAAAACAGAATTAGTACATTTATATGTCATGGAAAAGCTCACGATATTACGATATTCTACATAATAACAAGACTGAATCTAAAACGCTTTGACCAGTCATTTAGTACATTTATTGTTATTAAGGATGGAACAAAATCCAAATCTCTCTGTACGATATTTTCACCATAAGCATCTCACTTTTTCCTCTAAAAATGCTTCACAGACTTAATCCAAAGAATGAAGATGTAAAAGTGCTTAGAACAGTTATTTCTTCATGTCGTCTGCACTGAAACGGAGCAAAGGATCATGGTCTATGTAGTTCCCTCTGTTTTTTAAGCTATTTCTGCATCAGAACTGTTCATTTAAGCAAAGAGACTTGGGATTCGATATATTGTGATGCTCCACGATATTATTTTGAGACCTTTGACGATACGATATCACCAGATTTACTTTTAAATCTTCATTCTTTTTGGATTAAGTCTTGTGAAGGCATTTTTAGAGGAAAAAGTGAGATGCTTATGGTGAAAATATCGTACAGAGAGATTTGGATTTCGTTCCATCCCTAATGACAATAAATGTTGCACCAAATGAACTGGTCAAAGCGTTTTAGAGTCAGTCTTGTTATTCTGTAGAATATCGTAATATCAAGAGTTTTACCAAGATGTTGCAATAAATATCGTACCGTGAGGTTCAGATCGTGACGATATCGTATCGTGAGACTTGGATATCGTTACACTGTAAAAGAAATAAGGAATAAAATCAAGCTACAACCAGTTAAAGGAAAGCCAAACTATAAAAATGGGTTTTAAGAAGTGGTTTAAAAGATGATCCTGATGGAGCGAGTCTTATTCCCTCAGGCAGGTCGTTCCAAAGCCGAAGCACTTGGACTGAATAATACATTTTAATGAGTAGCATAAAAGATGATAAGAAGCAAGTGTCAAATTAGGAATAATTATATAAATGTAAATGTACAAGTCAAAATAAAACAGAAAAATAAGTACTAAAGCAGAAACTCTCAGTTTAGTTACAACAGAGTGTCGCCCTGAGCTTTTGAACTTTGAATATACTTATTTTTTTCCTGAAAGTCTATGGGAAAAGTGAGTTTACTTCCAGAAAAACGGGTTTGGTGGTCACTGTTGAGCTCCATAAGCGAGTAGACTTGCGTTTTCTACCATTTTAAGGCTTGAGTGCTCAAAAAATCCCTGTTTTCACCTCCCCCCTGTCCCCGCCCATGGATTAGTCGTCACCAGGTTGTGTTGGATGAAAACGTTGCTGTGTTTTGCAGATGGAGCGGAGAGAGGAGGCCGCGAGTGGCGAAGAGGGCGGCGACTCCAGCAACGGAGGCAGCGACGACGAAGAAGAAGAGGAGGACGACGAGGACGATGAAGAAGATGAAGAAGAGGACGAGGGGTCCAAAGAAGTGGCGAAGAAGAAAGTAAAAGAGGAAGAGGAGGAACGCGAGGCATCCAGGGTGCAGATGAAGAACGGGAAAGAGGAGGAAGAGGAGGACTACGAGGAATACTTTGAGGACGAGGAGAGCGAGGAGGAAGGAGAGGGGAAGAGGAGGAGACGAGGGGAAGAGGACAATGACTGGACTCCTGAGCGGCGCCAACAAACGACAAACCAAAAGGAGAAGGAGGGCGAAGTGAAAGAGCGCAAACGCAGAGGCAAGAACTCAACTTTATTTACAACAGCAGTCGCTCCTGCACAGAATAGAGCTGTTAAGTCACTTCCGGGTCCATCAGATGGTGAAAACAATGAGCATTTTTACAATTTCCTCTCTTATTTCTTAGCAACAACACCAGGTGACATTCAATCTGTCAACTGGACAAAAGTTTATTTGGTCGAATACGTATTTGTGAATATTTTAAACCCACAAACACTTTAAGACAGAAACTGGTCCACCCAAAGGACAAAACACCGAACCACAAACAAAGCGATATGGTCGACTCTATTCAGGGTAGTGAAGACTGCAGTGAGCGTTAAGAGAGAACAGTGGTGGACCTCCGTATATCTCCTCTGTGAAGTCGCCCCATCAAACTCAAACCTACACAAAAACTATGTCAATCGTTTGTGCTTCGATTGTGCTGCAAAAAGTTTAGTTTGTGCTTCTTTAGTTTTGGAGAAATTAACGATTCTTTTACAGGTCAAACTGGGGTCAGTCCCACAGGAAGCTTCAAAATGCTCGAAAACGCTCAAAATGGAGTCAGTCGTTTGTGCTGCAAAAAGTTTCATTTGTGTGATTCTGGTTCTTCAGATATTTGCAGTTTTATTTTTGGCCGATGACGTCGTCCAGAACCTCAGAATGTGAAACAGCCTCAAAACAGCAGAAAATTATAGAAAACGTTTGTATTTGGTTTGTGCTGTGACAGTTTCATTTGTGTGAGTTTATTTCTAAAATTATTCATTATTATTTCTGTGGTAATTATAGGACGTCATTTTTGCTCAGCTGACGGAGACAAACTCCACAAAACTAGTGAAGAGAAACGACCTGAGGCTGAGGAAAAGTCTGTCTCAGTCTTCAGTCATTTGCTTTTGATTCATATTTTATAATAACACAGACTTTTCCTCAGCCTCAGGTCGTTTCTCTTCACTCGTTTTGTGGAGTTTGTCGCCGTCAGCTGAGCAAAAATGACGTCCTATAATTACCACAGAAATAATAATTAATAATTTTAGAAATAAACTCACACAAATGAAACTGTCACAGCACAAACAAAATACAAAG
Source organism: Odontamblyopus rebecca (assembly GCA_030686955.1). NCBI lineage: Eukaryota > Metazoa > Chordata > Actinopteri > Gobiiformes > Gobiidae > Odontamblyopus > Odontamblyopus rebecca. The sequence goes on from CM060655.1 coordinate 40,318,941, forward strand.
GTTTTCTACAATTTTCTTCCTGTTTTGAGCACAATTTAATATTTTGAGGTTCTGGACGACGTCATCGGCCAGAAATAAAACTGCAAATATCTTAAGAACCAGAATCGCACAAACAAAACTTTTTGCAGCACAAACGAAGCACAAACGATTGACATAGTTTTTGTGCAGGTTTGAGTTTGATGGGGCCACTTCACGCAGGTCCGTATATCTCCTCCTAAAACGACCTCAGTCTGTGGTACAGCTCCACCTTAAAGCCACGGGCCACTCGTTTGAGCAAAGTGAGGTGCAGATCTGAGCCAGAGAGAAGAATTAGTTTGAGAGGGGAGTTAAAGAGGCTATTTAAAAAAAGAAAACCCTTTTTTAAACAGAAGGAGGATTCAGGCACCGTCTGTCTCCATCTATAACTCCATCCTCAAACGTACAAACTAAGAAAACAACAGATGTGTCCAGGTCAGGCCCAGAGGTGTGAAAACCCCAGTATGGCTCTGTGTGATTATGCTGATATAACCCCACACTCAGGGTTTTATTCAATAGGCTGAGCGAACAACAGAAACTATAAATAAACAAGTAGGGTATTAGTTTCAGAGTAACTTCATAGTAGTTGGCTCCTCCCTTTCAGGCAGATTTAAGGAAGTGTCCACCAGCGTCTGACCAGAACTGAACAAGCAGTTTGGATGAGCTGCCAAACATATTCCGCTAAATAAACTTTGCCCAGTTGACAGATTGAATTTCTCCTTTGCCATCTCTAATAGTAATTCACAGGGTCCAATAGGCGCTATTCACGCTTCCGTCACAAACCAGGAAGACGTTTGGAAACATGCAACACGCAACGACGACTTCCGGTGTAGTTCCCGACTCTGGGCTCGAGCGACTGTGATCAAACCCACTGAAGTAAATGTTGATCGTTGGTAAAATGAAGACTGCATATGTGCGGTTTGGAATCATCTGGAATTCGGCGCCCTCGTCTCTTCTAATCGCGTGTTCCCAGTGCGAGAGAGAGTCGTGCGTCACTGGAAATGATGAAAACTGAGGTACGGTTGGAAGTGTCGATGAGCCGAACATAATGGAACGCCACGACGACATTTAGATGGAGAAAACTGGGACAATTTCAAATTTTTCCTACATTTTGGCAGACTTACGACCGCGAACGCAGCCCGCTGGAAGTCGTCCTCGCATGTTTCCAAACGTCTGCTTGGTTTGTGACGTAAGCGTGAATAGAGCCTGTTCCCCGTCCACTGCCCTGGTTATAAGCCTGAGTCTGTGGTTATAACTGTGACAGAAAGTGCACGAGGGCCTAGACAGTTTTACAGGATTTCCAGTATGTATATCTCACTATGTTATGGCCAATGAGCACAAACGGTACAACGCCATCTTGGATTCATCTTCCAGATTTGATTATAGTTGTATGATCCTTATACACACACCATAATATGATGTTTAAGCACAGTACGTGTTACTCTGCTCCTGACTACGGTCGCTGTAACGGTCCGACAGTCCATGCGGCTTTGTAGCTTAACATAAAACATTTGGACAGATTTTTGAGCACCATGTACCACATAAGATCAGTTTGAGATCAGTAAAGCACAACCAGAATTAACCCCTGATTATTCTCCTCGCCTGGATTTTTTTCTTAATTTTGCTTTTAAAACTGCCCCTTTTACCCCCTAATGAAGTGTTCTACCTCCTTTTGTTCAGTCCAACCTGTTATTTCACAGTCTGCTGCTGTAGTTGTGTCATGAGGCTGTGAGAAAAGCTACAGGACCAGAAATAGAGATTAAAAAAAAAAACTTCCCACTCCTTTATACAAGACACACAGCAAACTTGTTTCTACATGTTTGCTGTAGCTACGGCCCTTGCTGTGTGGCCCTAAATTAAGCATTTTTTTATGTCCAAAAATGCTTAATTTAGGGCCTTAGCTACAAAATTGCTAAATATCAGGTCTGTAAGTAAATAAAAAATCTCCTTATTGCCCTAAAAACAAAAAACTCTTATCGCTCCATGACTTTCCTGGTCCAGTCCTGGAAACAGCTCCTGTCAGGTCCAGGGCCAGAGCCACAGCACTTCTGCATTTCCCTGGCGTTTATTACATTTGTATTTGTTTATTTTGAGTGAAATAAACCTTTAAATAAAAATAGAAAGAGATGCACAATTACACACACCAAGATGTGTCATTTTCCATGTGTGTGAGAATTAACTCCACTTAGAGCGACTTTTTCCCTCGTTATAAACACACACAGTCAGAGGAGTCGACCATCTTGACTCACTTCACTCTTTGGCAAAGTTTTGGCCAATCAAAATGGACGGAGCACATGAGTTTGGCAGAAAACAAAGTTCCTATTGGACAAGTTTCTGTCTTTTACGGTTCGAAAGTTCTGCGCGGTTATAGAAAACATATTCCTCGTTATCGTATACGATAACGTAGGTCTTCGAGGGTTAATACAAAAGGCGCACTGTCGATTTTTGAGAAGATTAAAGTGCGCCTTATATTTAGAAAAGTACAGTAAAAAACAAAGACGCTGTTATGTAAATGATTAGTTATTAAAATGTCTGTGGGAAACCTGCAGTGATTTGAATTCAAGTATAATCGTGTATTTCCTCTTGCAGGGCCCAAACGGAGAAAGAAGCAGCTTTGCATTGACTGTGGATTGTTTTATAAGAAGGTCCACAAATGCAAAGACAAAGATAAACCGATCGTGTGCAACGTCTGCGGCCGAAGATTTGACTCCGAACCGGCTCTGAAAATCCACAGCTACATGCACTCGGACACCCACGAATACCTCTGCAAGTTCTGCTACGCCGGCTTCCGAACCAAAGTGGACAAGCTGTCGCACGAGCTCATCCACATCAAGAGCAAGGATCCTTTCCAGTGTCCCGAGTGCGATTTGGCGTTTCCGAGTTTCAGGAAACGCGCGGCACACAGAATAGAGCACAAAAAGGATAAGTACAAGTGCGACGTCTGCGGGATCGGGTTCGGCGAGGAGCAGCACCTTCTGAGACACGTGGTGGTGCATTCGGGAGAGAGGCCGTTCAAATGCTTCGTGTGCGAGCGGGGTTTCAAACAAGAGTCCCACCTGAAATCCCACATGCGCCTTCACACCGGGGAGCGGCCGTACAGCTGCAAACTCTGCCACAAATCCTTCAACCACAACGTGAGCCTGAAGAGCCACGTCCAGAGGTACCACCCGGAGCTCCGAGAGGTGAAGGAAGAGGAGGAAAGGGAGGCGGAGAAAAAGCAGGAGACGACGAACGAACAGACGACGGAGGGGGAGACGTCCGTGAAGCCCAAGCCCAAGTACAAGTACAAACGACCCCCGAGTGGCAGACCCAGGGGAAGACCCAAAAGAAACCCAAGCGAGAAACTGGAGAGCACCCGGAGGAAAATATTTCAAATGAAACCAGAGCCTCTACCGCAACCCGAACCCGAACCCAGCTACGAAAGCGAAGAGGACTTTACCTGGTCTCAAGAGTGGATTAGGCTTTATAAATCACTGAAAGCTGTAAACTAGGTGTAAACTTTCAAACATCAGGCAGGGGGCGCTCTACTCTTGAAGCAGAACTAAGTAACTTTCAGCGACAGAGCCCCCCCCCCCCCCCGTCTCCGTGTTACGAAAATGGCGTTTTTGTGCTTTATTGAGGACTCTCACTGCCAGCTCAGTCTTTGTTATCTCAGCCTACGTCATCAGAGGTATAATACTCCCTACAACAGACTGGACTAGACTGGAACGGACAACAGTATCACAGTATGTCTCCAGGTGCTGATCGTCAGTGAACTCCAGCCTGATGCCTTTTCAATTCTCTGGATACTACAATTTATTAATTTATTCTACAAAACCCTGCAGCTCCTTTATGAGAATACACTAGCGAAGAACAGACTCAAAAAAGTGCTTTTCTAAGCTTTTTTTGGTTGAAATAAAGCAGTATAATCAGAGACAAGAAAGGAGAACTCTCTTCAGGTCGAGTCTGGGATTTCAGCGACCGCGGAGGGAGACGACGGACGCTCCAAACACGACAAATATGTTTCCTGAGCCGCCAGTTACGGAAGCCGGGGAGGGTCACCACAAATGCAAACACCGCAATAAATACAAACACCATAACACACCAAAAAAAGACACAACAGAAGTGGCCGCGGGACATTATTTATCGATCCAGGAGGGCTCGCAACAAATAGAAATGCTACAACATAAATACTAATGTCACAACACAAATGCAAACGCTGCAACACAAATACAAATGCCACAACACAACAAAAAAAGCCAAAACACCAAAAAAAAGCCACAACGGAAGTGGCTGCAGGACTCTGTCTTCTGACGGTCCAAGCGAGGAGGATCAAGCAGGAAGTGAATGGGAAAAGATGAAGAAGAAGAATGTGAAAAGTAAAGGAACAGAGAAGTGAACGAATTTGGAAATATAAGTAAAAGTAATTTATTGTTTTGTGGCCAGGAGCGATGTCACTGTCTGACCCTCGTAAATAATTTCCCTCTTGATCCTCCTCACTTGGTCCGTCGGAAAATAGAGTCCCGCGGTCACTTCCGTTGTGGCTTTTTGTTGTGTTGTGGCGTTTGTATTTGTTGTGAGTCCCCCTGGCTTCCGTCGCCAGTCCCTTCTACACTCTGAATTCTGAAAAAGTCTGGAAATGGACCATAGAGTGAGAAAAACCTCTGTCCAAACTTGTGACCGTCCAGTTCTTTTGTGTCACGTTTCTCTCAAAGACAGAAGACGTCTCCTCTTGAAAATTCTTGTATCCTTCAGAACAAAATATACAACGTTTTTACCTGAAATAAGTAAGAGTTTGGTGCATTGCGTGTTGATTCTGCAGAAATCTGCTGTTTCTCAGTCCTGTTATTTTTTTCCCTTTCTTAACGCAGCCATGTTTGTTTTTATGCAAACAGAGCATGCCTCTCTTTGATTGGTTAAAGTTGAACTCTGGCAAGTTTGAAGCTAAAGTTCGTCTCTAGAGGAGGTGGAATTCTGTCAGAAGCCAAAAAACGGCACAGATCAGTGTTTCCTGGGCGGAGATCTCACTGTGGCAGTGAGTCTGTCAAGGCAACAAACTAGTGCAGTGATGGGGGCAAGTTCTGAACTTCCACGTAAAAAAACACCAATTTGCTTCACACTGAAGAAGCTTAACACCACTTTAACCCATCTGACAACAGCCACGAGTTTGTTAGACTCGTGGCTGTTGTAAGATGGGTTAAAGTGGTTAAAGTCGACATCGTTTCGAATCCCGTTTATTTACCAGTGAATTATATTTTTTTGGAAAATGCTAAAAAAAGTACATTCTTGAACCATTTTCTTTCAACAACTTTCAGTTTCTCTTCTGTTTATAAAGTTGTTTTCTAATGTTTCCAGACACTAATGAGTGAACCAGGCAGAGCGTTTTGTTTGTTAGACTCGTGGCTGTTGTCAGATGGGTTAAAGTGGTGTTAAGCTTCTTCAGTCTGAAGCAAATTGGTGTTTTACGTGGAAGTTCAGAACTTGCCCCCATCACTGCACTAGTTTGTTGCCTTGACAGACTCACTGCCACAGTGAGATCTCCACCGAGGAAACACTGATCTGTGCTGTTTTTTGGCTTCTGACAGAATTCAACCACCTGTAGAAACGGACTTTAGCTTCAAACGTGCCGGAGTTTCCCTTTAATCCGCCTGTCAATCGCCAAACCCTCTGAAATCAGGGAGACTGGACATGGCTCCAGATCCACTCGTCTTTGTACAGTTTTGTCAAAGCGTGTGGTTCTGGCTGCACGGGTAACTGAAAATACATATTTAACAGGGAATTTAAGACATTTCCAAAGTGAAAATGTTACTTAGTTCTGCTTTAAAAGGCTCAGTGTAGTATGTTATGTGAGCCCTCCTACTGTGAACACGCATTAGTGTAATGTACAGTAAACTTTATTCAAAACTTACCTAAGGGGGTTTTGAACTGTGTTGAACTGATGTTTCTTAATCAAAACAGACCTGGAGTTGTGTCTTTTTCCTTGGAACTTGTACTTGTACGTGTTTATGCCTTCTCTATCTTTAGACTTTTAAACTTTAGGTAGGGCTGAACGTGAAAAATATTGCAATTTTTCTGAAGATTCGATTTTCAGTTCAATTTTAAACACAAGAACTTAGAAAAAGACTGAAAACGAATAGAAGAATCACATTTCAGAACATGTTTGTACAGACCTACAGGGTTAGCAGCTTTTATGACAGGATGTTGTTTGTTGTTTGTGGAGGAAATGATGGTACTTTAAAAATTGCAGCCTTTTTGATTTGCTTATAAGCTCTATTCACGTTTACCCGAAGACGTTTGGAAACATGCGGACGACGACTTCCGCTGTTGTTCCGACTCTCGGCATGTGATAAAACCGTGGATTCAGCAGCGTCTTCACAACCTACACTACAAATCTTTTTTTTAATTATTTTTTTTTATTGAATTAGACAAATTAAACTACCGTAAAATACCAAATAAGAGCCGAGTCCCCTTTAAACTCGAGGTGCAGGTGAATATTTTGATAAATAAGCGTCGGTTCCAAATAAACGTCGAGTCTAACGTTGGTGCTGAAGTCGAGCTGCAGGAACAGGAGCAGGACTGATGCTCGCGTCGTCTCCGCACAAACCAAACTTACCACACGGCTCATTTGCATAAACTATAAGCGCTGAAAAAACAGTTCGGAAAAGAAGTTCTCGCTCTGCTGCTCCACACTCGCTGCGTCTGTCATTTGTTTTAACTCGATAAAGAAACGTCTGCGTGTTGTGGAGGGTTTGAACGACTTTCTGTAATTAACTCACCTACGTCTGTATAGAAAGTCGCCTAAATTACAGTGGTCCTTCGTTTATCACAGTGGTCAAGTTCTAAAAATAACCCGCAATAGGCGAAATCCTCGAAGTCGTCCACTTTATTTTTTACAATTATTCTCTATGTTTTAAGGCTGTAAAACCCCTCACCACACACTTTAGAATAGAAGAATAGAATAGCCTTTTATTTGTCAATTCCTTCACATGTGCAAGACATACAAAGCTGCGAGGGGGTTGGGAAGGGGCCAGGCTTCCTCCGCTGTATTCTCTGGGTGATTTGACACCAGCCCGGCCTTGGTCGTGACCAGTGCTGCTTAGGGAGGCCAAAAAGATAAGATTGGGTTGTTTTGGTTTTAGAGCGAGCGGCTCCCAACTGTCCATGATGTATCCGGCAGCGTAGGTCCCCGCAGGACAGGCAGGCTCACCCGGCCCTGCTTGTCTGGTTGAAAAAATGGTGTCAATAGCATTCAGAGACCAACTAACAATCCATAGTTAATTTGGTTTTGGAGAGCAGAGCGGAGAGAGTCACACAAGGGAAAAAAAGACTAGACACTAGACCAGACGCGACACAGAGCAGAGCAGGGAAAGATAAGGGCAGGAGAGGAGAGAAAAATGCGTCCGCCCTCACCAACAGCCAGAAGAAGAAGTGTTTATACACTTTTCTCAGGCTCCGCGATCTAAACTGAGGAGCACATCACCTTCGATGACGCAGAACAGCCAATCAGGGCCTAGAACACAATGGACATTCACACTAGAGATGTCACGATCAAGATTTTTTGGCTTCCGATCTGATTTTTTTTTTAAGGAGTGCTTTCCAATACCGATCCGATACCACCTCCAGTGTTGTGCTGCTGTGGCTTTGCCATTTTGCGCTTGTAAATCTCAAACGCGTCCGGATGATTCTTTTGTAAGTGACGAATCAAACTGGTCGTGTTAAAGTGGCTCTGCTGGTTCCTCCACAGAAACTGTTTGTTTGCAGCATTTGCGTCGCTGTTTGACTCTCGTTCTGTTGTAGTGAAAAGTCCCACACAGCAACATGGCGGCGTTTTGATTTACGGCTGCCGTAAAGCGCCTCGATGCTGCAAAAACATGTGAAACTGGATCCAATACTGTCCGATACTCATAAAAGAGCCGATACTGATACTGAATATAAAAAAGCAAGCAAAAGTGCACCAAAAAAAAAAAAAAAATTGCGAGGCTGCGAAAAGTGAACTGTGTTATAATGAGGGACAACTGAGTCTTACTGGATAAAATAATTTAATTTTCCCAGTTTTGCTGAGCTTTTTGCTGAGATTTTTGTGAGGAAGGAATTAATCGCTCCAAATCGCCGCCTGGTTTCAAATAAACGCCTGGTCTGCGAAGTGACTGAAACAAATAAACGCCCTGGCGACTATTTGGTATTTTACGGTACACAAATAAATAGGCAATTTACAAAAGGAAAAAAGAAAGAAGACAATGACATAGATGAAGAAAACCGCCCCATTTTCTCAGTTTTCCCAGATTTTGTCGGAGTTCCTATCGCCGGCAGAGCCTGGAGGAAGTCGTCATCCGCGTGTATCCAAACGTCTTCCGGGTTTGCGACGTCAGCGTGAACAGAGCCCACATCGTCCGTTCGCACTTCGATTGAGATTAATGTTGTGGCCCTGCTCCACCAAACCAAGACGTCATTAGAAAAACATTTAAACTTGTCATTTGCACTTTAAACGTTTTCTCAAGGTGCTAATAACGCTTAAAGAAAGGGTCCTGAGCCCTCTGGATTCGCCTAAATCAGACACTATGTAAATGCAGTGCTTTTTGTCCCGTTATTTCATGATGCCTTTACTTTATCTTACAGAGATTTCATAAAAACTAGTAATAATAATGATATTCTATAAGTTTAAATGATCCAAATGTAAAAGTGCACTGTGTTTTCTTTCTGGAGAAGGGTTCGCCACGTCCTTGGAGATATTTTAGGAGTTTCCGCAGTATTGTATTTTTCAGATGACACTACCAGGAGAGTTACCGATCAGTTCTATGGAGAGGCGCGATTCTTCTCCCCGTCAGAGAGTTTTTCAAGGGATTTTTTGTGCAATACCCCGAGATTAGGTCCACGAGAACAAGACAAGACGAGATTTTGACATAATTTCTAATAAATGAAGTAGTGCAATCCTTTACACAATTTCAGCTACACTATTTTTATTTATTTTATGTCCTACTTTAGCGGTCGTTGCACTCCTGCTTTTTGGAACTACAGCTTCTCAAATTGCAACTGTTTTTCTGTCCAAGCCAAAGATAAATTCAGGCGGAAAAAATCTCACGAGTCATTTTTCTCGTGGCAATTTTGTCTTGCGTGAAGTGACCGGACGTCCCTGTTTTCCCGGGACAGTCCCAGGTTTGAGCCCTGTGTTCCCTGTCCCAGCAGATTTATACAAAACCACTGATTTGTCCCAGTTTTATACAAGAAATGTGTCTAATGTCCCTATTTTTGACCAATTTAATACCTGCCAACAGTAAAGAGAGGTGTAAATTGTCTGTTTTATTTTAAGTTTTTGTTTAGGTAAAATTACGAAAAACACAAAGAAAATACGACTATACTGACTCGTGAATAAGTGATGAATGGGCCAAGTGCAGAACAATTGTCTAATTATGCAGTCTGGTCATCCTAGTCTTACAAGAACTTGTGGCATGAGATTTTGTCCCATCCCTTCCTGTAAGATCTATAAACTGTAACACATGGCTCCTCGCTGTTTAATCCGATCAGACCAAGGTCCCACCAACTTAGGGTGACCAGAATTTCCAAATAAAAAACTGGGACATCCCTGGTTTTTTGGTGGTTGGTAATAAAAATACTGTGAAACGAGTGCGTAATTAAAGAAAAAACTTATGCAGAGACCACTCATGATGAACATGTGTCAGTATAGTCACATTTTCTTTGTGTTTTTGTTGTTTTTAAGCACATTTTTTGTATTTCACCTAAACAAATTACAAGCTATGCCTCTTTACTGTTGGCAGGGGTGAGCACTGGTGCTTTTGGATGAATCTATTGGGACAGGGGACACAGGGCTCAAAACTGGGACTGTCCCGGGAAAACGGGGACGTCTGGTCACTCTACACCAACTTAAAATGGTTAATTTAAGTATTGCAGTGATACTACCAAACCCACAGGCGGTGATACAGACGCAGTAAAGTACTGCAGTAATACGAGTGACTGAAAGTGTCGTTTAAACACCAAAGCGTTCAAACACAGTGGAAACAGTTCATAAAAGTGACCCTGGGCACAGCCGTCTTGGATTCTGTCTCAGAATCCTTCCTCGGTCTCCTCAGAGCTCCTTAGAGTTCCATTGTCTGAGGAAAAGGGCGTGTCACTGCGTCACTAGGATCTCCCAAGTCGGATGGATAATCAAACGCACCATAACTGTTGTCGAAACTATCTGCGCTAGAGTCCTGCACAGACCCCGACCCGACGGGTGAACCGCAAATTTGAATGAAACGGGTGAATAATGATGTGCTGTGTCGGACGCAGGAGAACGCGGGTCAAATCTGCGGTTCACAAAACATCAGGTGTGAACGAAAAACAGGGCCGTGTTTTAGTGAAATGCAAAAATGTCTTTGTTTTTACAAGATGATTAAATGTAAAGTCCACATGTTTTTGCTGCACATTCCCACAAATCTCTGCCACTTTCATTTTCAAACCTCGTGACGTCCTGCAGCTCAAAGTGACTCGCGAGGAGCTGAAAAGGAAATTAGCGAGTGCAGAGTATAAAGTTATGGCTCGGGTGCTGTTCGGGTGTTGCATGTATTTATAGCGGTCGGATCGGGTGCGGACTTTTATTTCAGTTCTGTCCGAAAACAGGTCGGGTGTGGATTGAGGTGTGACGGGTCCGGGCGGGTGCGGTTTGTCCGACCCGTGCAGGACTCTGATCTGCGCGGGTTTTGCAAAAATAACGCTCGGCCTCTCGTATTAGAATTCTCGTTCAATGGTCGTTCATGTCACACTGCGAAACCTTTCTCCATGGGGATGTAGCTGGCGGATTCCCACTACCAAAAAGTTACACAGTGCACCTTTAAGGATACATTTTTTTGTGTTTTGTTTGTTTTTTACCATATTGTCTGTCGTAAAATGGTGATGTTTCTTCTCACGATAAGACGTGACGACTGTGTTAACGATGTAAATGAGATTCCTCAGCCTGTGACCAGAGACCGTGTACAGAAGCGGACTGAGCGAGCGCGACGCCGCCCACAGCTCCAGCCCCAGTCAAATGAAGCTCACTGAGGCCGGCTGTTCAAGGGAGGATTTGGTACCGAGTTCCATATCAGGATTAGAAATGGATTTCCGGACAAAATATTGAAATCCGAACAATTTGAGACCAAAACGACGAGGCCACAGCAGCAGGTACAGAGAGCAGGGCCACGGTTCTTCAATAAGAAGCGAACTGGAGCCAAAGTCGATGGAACCGGAAGCGCCCACACGTTCGCTTCCTTCCTCCTTTCACGGCTCAGCTGCGTCCATTTCTCTACACGGTCTGTGCTTGTGACATGATTTTGTTTCTTTGCTGAACATCACATGGACTTTACAGTTGTGTTCGGTTCGTTATTGTTGACACTTTCTCTGTTTATTTTGTATTCACTTTTTTACATTTTGATAACTGCACAGCTGTTAAACGGTTATGCATTTTGGTGCACTTAAGCTGTAAATAAATGTTCAGTGTTTTGTTATTGTTGTCAGCGGTTTTATTGTCCCAGTGGGGGAAACTCGACTCGTCCTTCAACCGCGATTTTCTGACCTACGCATGTTTTTAATGTTTCCTCATCACAAACAGACCTGGAGTTGTGTTTTGTTTCCTTCGCACATGTTTAACGCACTAACCCTGCACATTTAGGCTTCTTAGTTCTTCTCTCAAACTGAAAACACTCTCTTCCACCTTGTGATGTCATGTGGTAATACAGGAAGTTGTGTTTTTAAACTCCACACACCTTCACTCCAATCATTTGGATCATTTCAGCCCCGAAATCGCCTATTTCTACTGAACAAAAAGGAGCTGTTCACTTGAAAACTGTTGAAGTGTTCAGCTTGGAAAGTAAACGACTGGAGGCCGACTGGACGTCTTAAGCAGGAGAAGTTTATTTACCATCAATAATCCGAGCTCGGGGGAATTGAAAAGTGAACATAGTGATTTCAAAAGTGATCATAGTCTGATCTTAAAGCGAGTGTGGGGAGACTATGAAGGCCAGAAGAAATATGCCATCATTTAGAAAGTGATATGCCAATGGTGCCAAGAGAAGATCCTGATGTAAAAATAGCTTTTGTGAGTCAATGTTAAACTGAGAAATGTAAGCGGAGGATAAATTACTTTCTAAATTCTCTTACAGAAACGACCACATCATGACATCACAAGGTGGAACAGAACGTTTTGATCTTTGGAGATTTAGACCGACTAATAATAATAATAACTACTATTAATAGTCGTTACTATTGATATTCACTGATCTTAATGTTTTTGTCGTGTGATGGACTGAATGTTTTTGTGCCTGTTTTTTTGTCTTGCCGTCGTCCTGCCAACGGGACTGTGGATGAAAATGACGCCGGCACATTTACAGCTGTACTATCACATGTGGAATAATGTGCACTGTCCCATACTTAATAAGCATAAAGAGTTACTTAAACACAACACAAAACACAACTCCAGGTCTGTTTTTGAGGAGGGAACAACATTAAAATGGGACTTAAAGCTCACAAGATTCAGTTTTGTGTAATACAGGACCTTTCAATTTAATTTTTTCCACAATTTTAAATGATAAATTATAATCTCACAATAGGCACACGCTTGTACATGCATCTGACATGTACAGTTCTGTGCTAAAGTTTCAGGCAGGTGTGGAAAAAATACATTATAACATAGATAAATAAAAAGAAAATCATGTAAAAATATGGGACATTTTAAGAGGTAAATTCACAGAGTCAAAAAGCCTCTGGTGCAGTGGTTCTTAACCTGGTTCGGTGAGTCAGTCTCAGGGGTTCAGGGTCAGACTCACGTCCGGCTCATATGATTCGTGATGACACGTTTGGCCGTTATTGGCTGCAGGACATTTTGTGAGCGCAGTCGTCTTGTGACTGTCCTGATGGTGTTGTGTAATTTCTTTCTTAATAATTTCCCTTCATACGAACTACGTCAAGCAAAAAAAAAAAATGGTAACGTGCCCTGTTATTGTTAAAAAAGCTCTGGAGATTTTCATACCATTTGTTAGAACATGTCTTTGCTTAGCCTTTTCGAGGATGCAGGACATAAAAATGAAGAAAAGGAACAGACTTTCTTGTGAAAATGAGAGCGGCTCTTTCCAAGGTGAAGCTGTGCATTTCTGAACTGGTCTCTAAAAGAAAACAGCAGAAATCACTGATGTTTAGTAAATAATTCATTATGTTCTTGTTTTTGTGTGAAAACCATGTTTTGATGGTTTTGTTCTTCGAGCACAGCGATGTTGATGCACGGTTCATTTTGTGCACAGTAAAATATATAACTATGTTTTGAATTGGAAAAAACATATTTTATTTTTCCAGTTAAGGTTTGGTGAATGTGCAGATGAAACGAGTGGAGTTCAGCTCCTCCAACAAGGTGAAGAACCACTGCTCTGGTGGCTCGAACGAAAGAACTGTGCACAAGCGTTTTAATCGGTTTTTAGACAAATTTAATTAATCCTAATGAGATACAAATGAGGGAGAGTTGAACAGCAAAATCACGTTCTATTTACAACAGATTCACAGAAATGTTTTGGCAAGAAAAAAAACCCAAATCTGCTTCAAACCCCAAACTCCCAAACATCAGATGAAATATTGTACAGTTAAAAGATCTAAAACGAATCAGCATCGGCGTAACAAAGAGTAATGCACGGAGCACAGTGGCAGAGTGGTTAGCCTGTCTCCTCCTCTCAGTCGGGAGGTTGTGGGTTCGACTCCAGAGCTCCACTGAAGCCCACAGGTGTCGTATTTTTGGTGACATTCAAGATTTCTGTACCATTGTTAAGATAAATTAGCAAATTGAAATGTTTAAAAGGCAGATTTGAACAAAACCGGACGCGTTTTATGGTAAAAGAGCCAATTTTGGTCCACGGTTCTGTCCGTTTGTAGGTTTAAATTCACTTTGGAGAATTTGAGGTTGTGATTTTCAGATGGAGGCAGGGGTCTGTGGGAGATTTATGAGATTTTCACTGTTTTTGAAAGAAATCGGCAAACTTATGGATACGTCCAGTGCTTAAATTCAATATAAATTAGTGTTACATGATACTATAATTCAGACTTGAAGAAATAAACTCGATACCGATTCCGATACCACAATGATCATAAAAAACACTCTTTTTTTAGACTGTCAAATGCTTTTCTTTATGGAGATGTTATCGCTTTGCCTGGAATGTTTCACAGTATGGATTTAATCTAGGGGTGGGACTTGATTTAAAAAAAAAAAGAATCTAATTAATTAGGCTTTGTAATTAATAAATTTCACTTAATTGTATAACAATACTTGCCCCAAAAGCAACATTTATTATATGTAAATTCATTTTAGTGGATGACTTCATTAAATAATCCCCACAGACACTTTTAAACTCGAGTTCTTTTAGGTCACACGAGGAGTTTAGAACCTCGCCCAAGCACGAGTCGCCCAAAACATTGGTGCGTTTGTCCAGCGTGAGCGAAATCGAACCGTACCCAGACACGACACAGTTGGGACTTTGGCTCGGTTGGAGGAGGTGGGCCAAAGCTCGGCACAGAGCTCACGTACGCTCACAACCATGACGAAACTATACGAGCCCTGTGAGGTGCACTAATGTCTCTCATACGAAGAAAACTTTGACTAAACTCTGCTCCAAAACACACGGCGAATCCGCGCTGACCTTCGATTACGACTGTGACAGAGACAGAAGCTTTGCAGCGTCTCCTCCTCCTCCTGTCCTCACTGCTCAGCGCTGTTTTTGTATCCATGAACTCACAGAGGAGCGACAGGACTCGTCTGTCTCAATATTTAATAGTTATTTTATGCCGCTGGACTTATTTTCTCCACTAAAAGCTCTGCTGCGAGGCATGTAAACAAACAGCGCCACAAAACGGTGTACGTACCACGACATGGTGCAGTGACAAGCGTTCCACCAAACTCTGATAAAATACTTAATATTTTTAAAGCATTTCTTCGTACCGTATTTTTCAGACTATAAGGCGCACTTAAAATCCATTAATTTTCTCAAAAATTGACCGCGCGCCTTATAATCCTCATTGTATTAATTCTGGTTGTGATTACTGACCTCTTTTTTTCGATTTTATGTGGTCCACAGTGCTCAAAAATCTGTCAAAATGTTTCAGTACGATACGAAGCTTCATGGAGCCTCATGGAGTAATACGTCCTGTGCATCATATTATGGCGTGTTTAAGGAGCCCAAAATGGCCCCTGTTCAGAGACGTGCAACTCACGCCCAAGAGAAGCACACTAACTTAACCAAATTAACCAAATTAACCAAAGAACTCCACTAGATATCGGTGTCAACAGGTCGTTCAGAGTTAAATTGCTGCTGTGTGGGAGCGTTGGACGACAGAAGGTGAACAAACTTTCACCAAGATGCTGTGTGTTGCATTTTTTGTATGAAAAAACTATCTATAAATAAAGTTTGATTAATTGAAGACAGGGAGACGACGCCGGACAAGTTACGCCACGATCTGCCAATGGATCGTGAACCCCCGGGAGAAGTGATCTGTCTCTTAATGCGTCTTATAATCTGAAAAATACGGTAATAAATTAATCATAATTACAGTGTTAATGTCCCACCCCGACTTTAAACCTTTTTACCTTCACAGAGACCAAACCAGATCAAGTTACAGGTCAGATCTTTCCGTTTTTGAGCTCTAAAACACACAGTAATTGAGTTAGTGTGAAGTTTTGCTGTTTAATGTCACACTGTGGAACATTCCAGGCAGGGTAATGACATCTCCACAGTAACAAGCAGGTGGACGGGCCCCCGAACCAAAAAGTTACACAGTGCAGCTTTAAGGTAAACAGGCCCCGTGCCCTCCATCTGAAATCTGAAACCAAATCTGAAAGCATCAAATTCTCAAATGCCGTGAACGCGTCTCTTTATGAACCGGTTTCTGTCGTCGTTCCGCGCGGTTGTCGTTTGGTTCGGGTTTGGAGTTATCTCGCGCGGTGGTTGGCGAGCAGAAAGTCCTTGTCTGTGCAGGTGATGCAGAGTTTGAGGTTCCTGAGCGAGCCGCCGGCGCAGTAAAAGGCCCAGACGCCCATCAGGAACAGCATGACGTACGTGGGCACCAGGCTGGCCACGTACTCCGGGTTCTGGAATGTCTGCGGGAAAAAAAAAAAAAAAACACAAACACAGGCTGTTATTTCGTCGTTTATTATTTCACGTCGCGCTGTTACAGGAGGAGTTTTACCGTCTTAAAATGTGAAAAAAAACAAAACGAGTTCGTTGTAAACAGTTTGTAATGGTCCAAAGTTCTTCCTTATTCATTCGGAACAACCAAATTATTCACCTTGATGAGTTTATAATCGCTTTTCACAATGTTTAGAGATCAGAGTGGAGTGCTGTCATGGAAACGTTAACAAAAACTAGCATGCTAACAGTGCATTTTCTAATTCTTGGACAATATGACACTACAGGAGCGACAGTAACTTAGCTGGTAGAACGTTTGTTCACTGATCTGAAGGTTGGACCTGGTTTGGACCTGGTTTGGACCTGGTTTGGACCTGGTTTAGTCCTGGTTTAGTCCTGGTTTAGTCCTGGTTTAGACCTGGTTTAGTCCTGGTTTAGTCCTGGTTTAGACCTGGTTTAGACCTGGTTTAGACCTGGTTCAGACCTGGTTCAGACCTGGTTCAGACCTGGTTCAGTCCTGGTTTAGTCCTGGTTTAGTCCTGGTTTAGACCCGTTTAGACCCGGTTTAGACCTGGTTTAGTCCCGGTTTAGACCCGGTTTAGTCCTCGTTCAGACCTGGTTTAGTCCTGCTTTAGTCCTGCTTTAGTTCTGGTTCAGTCCTGTCGATCGGCTGAAATCATCCAAATGATTCTCGTGAAGGTGTGTGGAGTTTAAAAACACAGTGGAGCACTTCCTGTATCACCTCATGACATCACAAGGTGGAACAGAGCGTGGGGTTCGTGTGTCGATGACTGACGCGGAAATGACACTGCGACAGATCCGAACAGAGCGTAATGTGGGACCTCGGCTGTCGCGTGTGTTTCCGTGTCATTTTCGGGGTTAAATGTTCTCACCAAGCAGGAGACGGTGAGGTGGCTGACGATCACCGCGGCCACGGCCCACCACCGCTGCTTCTCACAGCCGTCGAAAAACACCACGCCCCAGAACATGTGGAGAAGAATGATCGCCATCGTCATGAACGCTGCAGAGAGAGGAGAGAGAGACACAGGAAACAGTGAAGGAGACAGAAGAGAGAAAAAAAGAGACGTCACTGGTGCTTTTCAAGGTCTAGAATGTTTTGATGTGGAATCCAAAAGGGAAATGCACAAATGTCGCACCCGCAGACTGTACAAAGAAGTGGACGGACCTTTTTCACAACAGCCTGACGTGTCCTGCTGCGGGTTTTGAGGATCTTCAGGTTAGTGGTTTGTTTTCGAGATTCGAGATTTTATTCTGTCGCGCGCAGCTTCAGCACAAGGTCGACAAGGCAATGAAACGCTCGGGATGAGAAGAACCGTTTGACTCGCTAAGATATTCAAGAAGCACTGTTAAACTGGTAAAAAGTGTTTGCAGATACAAGGGAAATAAGTAAACAATATAGTAAAAAAAATGTGTGTGTAATTGTCTGCCAGCTTCATAAATCTGCCCCGACACCAAATCTTCACCCAACGAGGTCGACAAAGAACAGATTCTGTCCGTGAAGAATTTACGACGACGACGAGCGTCAGTGAAACGACTGAGCAGCACTAACGTTCTGGTCCTGGAGACGCGTCACATTCGAACTGCAGCACAGATCATGAAATGAACAAGTTACTGTTGGTGATGAGGCAGATTTACGAAGCTCGTTTCAATTTTTTCTTCTAAATTTCTTCTAAAGTTTTTCAATTTTTTTTTCTAACTCTAATTTCTTCAGAGTTAAAAAATTCAACATGAGAAATACATCAGTATTTCAAAATTCAGAATGTGAAGGAACAAATTGTCTCTCATACTTGGCTCCAGTCAAATGAAGCTCATGGTGTCAGCAGTGATAGGTGTGAATTTAGAGCCGAGTTCCACATTAGGAACAGGAATTAAAAACAATAACAATAATAATAATACATTGGTTTTATATTGCGCTTTTCACGGTAACGCTTCACAATAAAGTAACACTAAATTTACGATTTTTTATGAATTTACAAACTTTTTAAGACCAAAACGATGAGTCCGACAGCTGCGTTTCACAGTTTACACAATGTGGAGCCCGACTTCACATTCATTCATTTTCTTTTTTTTTTGTTTGATCAGGTACATTACAAACATAAGGACATGTTCATGTTTGGGACCATTTCTGGTGCTGAAACGGAGCAGGTTGAAGTTAAAAACAAAACTTATCGTGTCCAATTGTTTTACCTTAACACGTGGTGGACACAAACACACGCATTTACCTGTACACACACACACACACACACACACACACACACCCACACCCACACCCACACCCACACACACACACACACACACAGATATGCATAAGTTTCCATTCGCACTGACCTGAGGAGAGGAAGTAGTGCTGCGAGTCTCCGTGGATCCCGACCGTCCCGGGACCCGCCGAATCTGCCAGAATATTCACCACCGAAAAGGCACCGCTCATGAACCCGAAACCGAGGCCGGAGACTGAGGAGAGAGACAAAAGATAGAGACATGTTATATACAGAGTGTGTGTGTGTGTGTGTGTGTGTGTGTGTGTGTGTGTGTGTGTGTGTGTGTGTGTGTGTGTGTGTGTGTGTGTGTGTGTGTGTGTGTGTGTGTGTGTGTGTGTGTGTGTGTGGGTGTGGGTGTGTGGGTGTGGGTGTGTGTGTGGGATACACCTGTCATGTCAATCGTTTGTGCTGCAAAAAGTTTCGTTTGTGGTTTTTTAGTTTTGGAGAAATTAACGATTCTTTTACAGGTCAAACTGGGGTCAGACCCACAGGAAGCTTCAAAATGCACTAAAATGCCCTATAGAAAACGTTTGTATTTGGTTTGTGCTGTTTTGTGCTGTGACAGTTTCATTTGTGTGAGTTTATTTCTAAAATGATTCATTATTATTTCTGTGGTAATTATAGGACGTCATTTCTGCTCAGCTGACGGAGACAAACTCCACAAAACTAGTGAAGAGAAACGACCTGAGGCTGAGGAAAAGTCTGTATAATTACCACAGAAATAATAATGAAGAATTTTAGAAATAAACTCGCACAAATGAAACTGTCACAGCACAAAACAGCACAAACCAAATACAAACGTTTTCTATAATTTTCTGCTGTTTTGAGGCTGTTTCACATTCTGAGGTTCTGGACAACGTCATCGACCGAAAATAAAACTGCAAATATCTGAAGAACCAGAATCACACAAATGAAACTTTCTGCAGCACAAACGATTGACTCCATTTTGGGCGTTTTCGAGCGTTTTGAAGCTTCCTGTGGGGCTGACCCCAGTTTGACCTGTAAAAGAGTCGTTAATTTCTCCAAAACTAAAGCAGCACAAACGATTGACAGAGTTTTTGTGTTGGTTTGCGTTTGATGGGGGCAAACTTCACGGAGGTGTCACGATAACAATTTTTGAATGACGATATATTATACGATCAGACGTTGAAACAATAATCTCAGGATAATCTCAGTGAACCTTCTCTAAGTAAAACACGTTCAGAACTGAAGCAGCCTGGATGAGCTGCGAAACATATTCAACCAAAATAAACTTTTGCTCAGTTGACAAATTTAATTTCTTCTCTTATGTGGTGAGTTCTAGTGTGTTTGAGTCTTTTTTTTTTTTTTTTCCCGGTATTTTACCAGGTAAATCAAGTGAGAAAAAGATTTCTCATTTACAATGACGACCTGGGATTAATTCGACTAAATACAGCTAAAATATTATTATCAAAGGTTTAATACTACAAAAACTCTTCTTTCTATCACATGAGCTAGAGTTAGAGCAATAGACAGGGAAAGATAGATAAGTATAGAGTGAGAGAAAAGAGAGAGGAAAAAGAAAAGGAGAGGAAGAAAGATTGAGGGAAAGATGGTCAGAGCAATAGACAGATATACAGCTCTGAAAAAAAATAAGAAACCACTGCAAAAATGATTCGTTTTTCTAATTTTACTACTTGGAGATTTGTGATGGCGTAAAAGGAACGTTTTAGTTTCATTCTATAAACTACGGACCACATTCCTCCCAAATTCCAAATAAAAATATTGTCATTTAGAGTTCATTTGCAGAAAATGACAAAAAAAAGTCCGTCACACATGTCGAGACGCTGATTTCAGAAACAAAAATGTACTCGTCTTACTTATTTTTTTCCAGAGCTGTGATAGAAAATGATAGAAAATGATAGAAAAGGAAATGAATGATAGAAAAAGGAAAAAGAAAAGGAGAGAGAAAGCTAAAAAAAGATGGTTAGCGCAATAGACAGAGAGCGATAGAGTGTTAGAAAATAGAGGAAAAAGAAAAGGAGAGTGAAAGGTAGAAAAAAAAGCAATGGTTAGAGCAATAGATAAATAGAGAAAGAGAGTGACAGATATAGACAGAGAGCGATAGAAATGAGAAAAAAGAGAGAAAGACAGAAGGAGATGGTTAGAGCAATGATAGATGGAGAGAGAGGAAGAGTGATATAAAAGGAAAAAAGGAGAGAGATAGAAAGGGATAGAGCAATAGGTAGAAATATATAGACAGAGCAATAAAAAAGAGGAAAAAGGAGAGAGAAAGACAGAGAAAGAGACAGCAGATAACGAGAGATATAAAGATAGAAAAGAGGAAAAAGAGGAAAAGAGAGGGGGTTTACCATAGGCGAGCTGTTTGATGGAGATGGGCATCGTCTCCTCTTGACTCAGAGTCAGGAGGCCCTCGTTGGCTTTTCTGAAAGATGCAAAATCACATTTATAAACACATTAACGCATTTCCCTTTCTGCCCATTTTCTCTACGTTTTTGCTCCAGATGCCCCGTCACAATCTGTGGGCCTAGGGAGGTTTGAACCGGTGACTCTCCGGTTTAACCCTCGAAAACCTACGTTATCGTATACGATTCAGAGGAATATGTTTCTATAACCGCGCAGAACTTTGTAACGGTAAAAGACAGAAACGTCCTTTTCCCCTCTGAAAGTGCAGACATAGAGGTTTCCGTACATTTCTGCGGCTTTATCCTACGTCACACTCACGCTGTGTGATGACGGGAGCAAAACGAGTGTCCAACAGGAACTTTGTTTTCCCCAAACTCATGCGCTCCGTCCATTTTGATCGAGCCAAACTTTGCCAAAGAGTGAAGTGAGTCAAGATGGTCGACTCCTCTGACTGTGTGTGTTTATAACGAGGGAAAAAGTCGCTCTAAGTGGAGTTAATTCTCACACACATGGAAAATGACACATCTTGGTGTGTGTAATTGTGCATCTCTTTCTATTTTTATTTGAAAGGTTTGTTTGACTCAAAATGAACAAATCCAAATGTAATAAACACCTGGAAATGCAGAAGTGCTGTGGCCCTGGACCTGACAGGAGCTGTTTCCAGAACTGGACCAGGAAAGTCATGGTGCGATTACATTTTTGTTTTTAGGGCAATAAGGAGATTTTTTATTTACTTACAGATTTGATATTTTGCATTTTTGCACCTAAGGCCCTAAATTAAGCATTTTTTAATGTCCAAAAAGTTGTTTCTACATGTTTGCTGTGTGTTTTGTATAAAAGAGTGGGAATTTTATTTTCAGTTTTTTTTAAATCTCTATTTCTGGTCCTGTAGCTTTTATCACAGCCTCATGACACAACTACAGCAGCAGATTGTGAAATAACAGGTTGGACTGAACAAAAGGAGGTAGAACACTTCATTAGGGGTAAAAGGGGCAGTTTTAAAAGCAAAATTAAGAAAAAAAACAGGCGAGGAGAAATGTCCTAAAATTGCCCTTAGTTCTTCCCCGTTCAGCTCCACAGTCCCAGCAGTGTCTTTGTGTTTATGAGGGCGAGTCCCTGAAACCCGAACCCGGCTTTAACAAACTGAAAATAGGACGAGACGGCAGAGGCGTCTTTGTTGTGGCAGTGACAGTGACATCATGCTGGGGGTGTTCTGCCTGTGTGTCTATTGTGAAATGTACAGCAGTTACCGTGGTGACGCAATGCACACATTAGCAACAACTACCAGAAAGGCTTTAAGATTGTCTGAAAACTCAAGAAAAAACTCAAGATTCCCCTCGGCCATCACATTTTTGAACAGGCCCTGCTGAGTGCACTGTAACGTCTACTGTAATGTGTCTGTGTTTGTTTTGTTGTTTCTGTGTACTGTAAAATACCAAATAGTCGCCGGGGAGTGCATCTGTTTCAATCATTTAACAGGCCAGACGTTTATTTGAGACGAGGCGGCAATTTAGGGCAGGAGATTAATTCCTTCCTCACAAAAATCTTGCTCAGCCAAACTGGGAAAATATAAATTAATCGCACATTTTTGTTGCTTGAAAAAACATTTTAATGCTTTCATCAACATAGAAAAGTGGACAGTCTTTGTGCAAATGTTTTATTTTTATTAAAACTATGTTTATCTGCCCCAACCATAGAAGTACCGGTATAATAAAAAAAAAGGTTTTATTATAGATCCATGGCCCCAACGCTGCTGCACTGAGGGCGATGACGTCCTCACACGGTGCTGTTTGTTTACATGTGGCAGCAGCAGCGACGCTTTAGAGGAGAAAATAAGTCCAGCGACAGAAATATCTATTAAATAGTGAGACAGATCTGAGTAGAGGTCTGCACGGGACAGAATTTTCAGTCCCGCTCCCACCCGCATCTGTAATGTTTTGTCCCACTCCCGTCCGCAAATCCCGCAAGATGGGGACGAAAGGTTGTTTCATTGGGTAGGAGAAGAAAAAAAAAACGCGCGCACATAATTCCTTAAGTGGTAACTGGGAAACATTTATCGTTCAGCCAAACAAACATTAAATAGGCCTGAGTAACTGACATTTGACATTTCGACAGGCTGATAATGGGCCATGAACATTCCTAAAATGAGCCTATTTTGCCTTGAGTCTCCGTTGATCACCGTTGAGGGCTTCAGTACTATATCTCTCCTCCAGTCTGTGACCACGTACGCCGAACGCCACTCAGTGCTGGAGCCTGGACGCACAGCACAGGCCGTGGACTGTATATTTTACATGGATACTTACTTTTTATCTTACTTTTATTTGACTCAATTTAGTTTGCGGGACTGCTGTTTGTCCTCCCGCAATAAGCTTTCGGAATGTGTCCTGCGCCGCACTGTTTTGTGTTGGGTCCAGCGGGAGTGCAGGGCTCTAGATCTGAGTCCTGCTGCGATTCGCTCCTCTGTGAGTTTATGGAGATGACAACAGCTCAGAGCAGTGAGGACAGGAGGAGAGAGTAAAACTTCTGTCTCTGTCACAGTCTTTATCGAAGGTCATCGATATAGTCAAACGTGAGCGTGGATTCCCCGTATGTTTTGGAGCGACTTTATTTCGTGTTTTCCTCGTATGAATCACACCAGCGCACACACAGGACTTCTCAGTTTTGTACAAATTGTTCTCCTTCGGGTTTACAGTCGGATCCTGTAGATTTTCTAACGTTACAGCAGTGGCCACAGCTTATGAAAAAACTAGTTTGCGATAAAAAATTGACGCAGTTAAAATTGTTTAATAACGCACATTTTTGACAGCACTAGTATTGACACTATGAAAGTCAGATTTCCAGGGCAGAGCAGAATGTTTCCTGAGGCTTTAGAACGATCTTGAGCTGTATCAGAACAAGTATAAGAGCACCTACCTGGACCACTGAGGGATTACACACATATAAGACCACAACGTAATATAAACTGAAAGAAGTGCTGTGATTTAATGCTGGAAATCACCTTCTACTGTGTAAAGAAAGTGCGTTTTTAGTACCTTAGTATCTTAGTAAATCGAGTTTGAAATCAGACCAGTACGTTCGTGTTTCGTTCAGTGAAAAACTCACTTGAGAAGTTTGTAGTAGGCGAATCTGAAGGTTTCCTGGAGCAGCACAGAAAGCACCACCCCGAAGATGAGGAGCCCCTTCTGCTGAGAGAGGCTGTTTTTGTCACTGATCTGAACCGAGATGAACCAGACCAACGATGAGAGCAGCAGAGACACCAGCCAGAAGAACGCTCTGTGGAGAGACCAAGAGAGAGAGAGAGCGGGGTTATGGAAGATCAGACTGGTCCTGGTGCAAGTCCTGGTGTAAGTCCTGGTGTAAGTCCTGGTGTAAGTCCTGGTGTAAGTCCTGGTGTAAGTCCTGGTTTAAGTCTTGGTTTAAGTCCTGGTGTAAGTCCTGGTTTAATGCCGCGCTCTACTGAATGTCGGTAGTCAATAAATCCGAGTCAGTTCTCCCGACATCCTTTGTAAATGCGTTTCATTCCAACAGCTGAAGAAAATATGGACGCCTGAGAAAGTTTAATGTCCAACCGACTCGATCTTCGTCAAATTAGGGCGAGTTTGTGTTTCAGGACCCCGATTTGATTGGCGGTTCCATCGCACTTTCTCGAGATGGAGGTCGGTTTTCCCCAAGTCCCAAGCACAAAAGAATGCGCCATAAGACCTGGTCTAAACCCTGGTTTAAGTTTTGGTTTAAGTCCTGATTTAAGTCCTGGTTTAAGTTTTGGTTTAACTTCTGATTTAAGGACTGGTTTAAGTCCTGGTTTAAGTCTTGGTGTAAGTCCTGGTTTAAGTTTTGGTTTAAGTACTGGTGTAAGTCTTGGTGTAAGTCCTGGTTTAAGTCCTGGTGTAAGTCCTGGTTTAAGTCTTGGTGTAAGTCCTGGTGTAAGTCCTGGTTTAATGCCGCGCTCTACTGAATGTCGGTAGTCAATAAATCCGAGTCAGTTCTCCCGACATCCTTTGTAAATGCGTTTCATTCCAACAGCTGAAGAAAATATGGACGCCTGAGAAAGTTTAATGTCCAACCGACTTGATCTTCGTCAAATTAGGGCGAGTTTGTGTTTCAGGACCCCGATTTGATTGGCGGTTCCATCGCACTTTCTCGAGATGGAGGTCGGTTTTCCCCAAGTCCCAAGCACAAAAGAATGCGCCATAAGTCCTGGTCTAAGCCCTGGTTTAAGTTTTGGTTTAAGTCCTGATTTAAGTCCTGGTTTAAGTCCTGGTTTAAGTCTTGGTGTAAGTCCTGGTTTAAGTCCTGGTTTAAGTCCTGGTTTAAGTCTTGGTGTAAGTCCTGGTTTAAGTCCTGGTTTAAGTCCTGGTTTAAGTCCTGGTTTAAGTCTTGGTGTAAGTCCTGGTGTAAGTCCTGGTGTAATGCCGCGCTCTACTGAATGTTGGTAGTCAATAAACCAGAGTC
Source organism: Odontamblyopus rebecca (assembly GCA_030686955.1). Classification (NCBI taxonomy): domain Eukaryota; kingdom Metazoa; phylum Chordata; class Actinopteri; order Gobiiformes; family Gobiidae; genus Odontamblyopus; species Odontamblyopus rebecca. The sequence goes on from CM060655.1 coordinate 40,344,178, forward strand.
AGTTCTTCCAACACTCGTTCTAAGTGCATTATTGCTCTTTTGCAACAGTTGAAGAAAATATGGAGGCCTGAGAAAGTTTAATGTCCAACCAACTCGAGTAGCCGAGTTTGTGTTTCAGGACCCCGATTTGATTGATTTGATTGTTCCATTGCACTTTCTCGAGATGGAGGTCGGTTTTCCCCGAGTCCTGAGAACAATAGAATGCGCCATAAGTCCTGGTTTAAATCGTGGTTTAAGTCTTAGTTTAAGTCCTGGTTTAAAGGTTGTATGGAGGATGTTTTTTTACTTTCAAACTGTCAATGAAAGTTCAAAACAGCATAATAAAGATGCAGCAGCCTTGTAATTATGATGACCAAAAAAGAAAAGAATGAAAATCCATCAACTGCGGACGTGGTGGAGCCAGATAAACATTAGCCAGTAGATGATGACGCTACTTCATTATCTATTGTATTATTTATCTATAGTATTTTAATTGGCCCAAAATGCAACTTGGATTAGTTCTCAGTCGTTGACATAAAATCGCAGAAGTTAAATTAAACTTTCTATATCTTAAAACTAGAACAGAACACTACAGAACCTGTTAAGTGCAGATTTCAGATTCGCAAATGCAAAAAAAAATGAATACGGTAATGAAAACAGGTTTGAACTTGAAATCAGATACGAAATATATTACGGCCTCATTTTGAGTTATGAGACTTCAGGCTGTGGCCGCTTTCGCTTCTTTGAAATTAGATTCTTGTGCTCGTTTGTCCGTTCAGATTTCAGTCTTTTTGTCAGTTCTTCTGGGCGTGTTTAAAAAGTGAACTCTGAGCAGAACTTGGCCCATTCATGACGAACATGTGAGTCAGTATAGTCACATTTTCCCTATGTTTTGGCCATTTTTAAGCAGATTTTCTGTATTTTATTGTATTATTCATCTCTTTACTGTTGGCAGGGATCAAACTGGTCAGAAATAGGGACACACTGGGACAAATCTGTTCAAGACCTGGTTTAGACCTGGTTTAGATACATAGGCCACGATACTCTTCAATACAGTGAGCTTTCGATCCAATATGATACAATAAATTTCAAATCAATTCGATACGTTTCAGTGAAAAGGCTAAATCATGGCTGTGATACAAAAATCTAAGTCCACTGAGTTTGTGCAAAGTTAAAATGAAAAACATCCATTTTACTCATCAAAACTGTGAAAATGTCAACACAACTGTAGCTCTTACACATAATTATTTAGTAAAATATACCTAAAAATACTCTTGGCGATATATCGATACAAAAGCCCATGATATTGATATGGTTTCATGAATTTGTTTTTCTTTTTATGTACTGATATTAATTATATGTGTGGAAAAAATTGTGCATATATAATGTGACTTATGTGGAGAGAAAAAAAGCACTAACTTGCAAATAAAAAAAAAAATAATTCATTAAACGGGTGTCCCGCTGTATGTCCCGGTTTTAAGTCCTGGTTTAAGTATTAATTTTATGTGTGGAAAAAAACTGTGCATAATTATATAGTATGACTTATGCAGAGAGAAAAAAGCACTGAATAAATGCAAATAAAATAAAAAAAAATCAAATTAAACTGGTGTCCTGGTGCAAGTGCTGGTTTAAGTATATATTTTATGTTTGAAAAAAATGTGCATATATAGTGTGACTTATGCGGAAAAAAAACACTGAATAAATTCCAAATGAAAAAAAATTAAATTAAACTGGTGTTCTGGTTTAAGTCTCGGTTTAAAAATTATTTTTGTGAGTGGAAAAACTGTGCATATATACTGTGACTTATGCGGAGAAAAAATCATGGAATAAATTACAAATTTAAAAAAATCTATATATTGTTGTCCTGGTTTATGGATTAATTTTATGTGTGAAAAAAACAAACAAACCTATACATGCATATTGTGACCTATGCATAGAAAAAAAGCACGAAATAAATTACAAAAATAATAAAAAATCAAATTAAACTGGTGTCCTAGTGTAAGTCTCAGTGTAAGTCCTGGTTTAAATATTAATTTTATGTGTGGGAAAAAATGTGCATATATACTGCGACTTATGCGGAGAAAAAAGCACTAAATTAATTGCAAATAAATAAAAAGTCTAATTAAACTGGTACCCCGATGTTAAGTCCCGGTTTAAGGATTAATTTTATGTGGGGAATAAAACAAAACTACGCATATATATTGTGACTTATGCAGAGAGAGAGAGGGAAAAAAAACACCGACTAAATTGCAAATAAATAATAAAACAATTTAAACTTGTGTCCTGGTCTAAGTCCCGGTTTTAGTTTCCTGGTTTAAGTATTAATTTTATGTGTGGGAAAAAAACTGTGCATCTATAATGTGACTTATGCAGAGAAAAAAAAACATGGAATAAATTGCAAATAAAAAAAATATCTATATACTGGTGTCCCGGTTTGAAGTTCCGGTTTATGGATTAATTTTATGTGTGGGGAAAAAAAACAACCTATGCATATATATTGTGACTTATGCATAGAAAAAAAAGCACGAAATAAATTACAAAAAATACAAAAAATAATAACAAAATCAAATTAAACTGGTGTCCTAGTATAAGTCTCAGTGCAAGTCCTGGTTTAAGTATTCATTGTATGTGTGGGGAAAAAAAGTGCATATATACTGTGAAAAGCACTGAATAAATTGCAAATACAAAAATAAATCAAACTAAACGAAACTATATATCGATATTTCAGTATTTCTGCGCACTCGTAATGGGCGATATAAAGAAAACGAAAGAAACTGTAAACAGAAAGTTGCTATTCCCAGGCTAACTTAGCTTTAGCCGCGTTAGCTTCTCTCGCTCTTTCACACATTTAACTCTTTTTTTGGGTAAATCGGGCCTTAAACTGTCCGCACGGTTCCTCCGGAGCTGGACCCACCCTGCGATCAGGAAGATGACCCGGAGAGGCTCCCGGGACACGGTGAACACGAACAGGGCGATGGCGGGGCCGAACGCGATGAACGTACAGCCGAAGAACACCGCCGCTGTCATCCCGAAAACGCCCGAAAAAACTGCTCTCGCGGCGGGGTAAAGTCTCCGGGGCGGCTCCGGGGAGAGGCTGCGGGCCGCGGGCTCTTCACGGATGTCTCTGGGTGGGGTAAAAGCGGGTTATTTGGGGGGTAAAACTGCGGCTTTTTGTTGTTGTGATACTGCGGCGCTTCCTCACAGCGGTCACGTGATGAACGCGGAAGTGCAGGTTTCTTCGGCGGAAGTGTGTAGCGACAGGGCGCCCCCTACCGCAGGGAATGTGCAAGTTCAAAAAATAAAAGTGCAGATTTATTTATTTTTCCCACTAAGATTTTGAGTTAGGCCCTTCAAAGTCCTATGTCAAGTCAGGTTCAGTCCAGTTCAGTTTAATATATTATCATTTTTTTATGTTGCCATTTCTAATATTTTATTAATATTTCTAATATTTTAGTTAAAAATATATTTATTATTTTTTAAATATTTTATTACTTTTTAAATATTTGTATTACATTTATATTTTCTCTCCCTCCTTCAGTGTCCAGACCTCTGCGCATGCTGGCAGATATATTTTATTTATTTATTTTATTTATTTCAGGGACAGCGCATATTAATAAACATTTCTGTAAATATGCCAGGGTTCGCCCAGAGGCTATTTTTCACCCGCAGTCCCCAGACAGATGATAAAAGCCGCCCTACTGTCTTTGCATGGCAATTTTCACTTTCAAATTCTCTTTTATTTGTATTTATATACTGTATTATTTACCAAAGAAATTTGCACATTATTACTTACAAGGGAATATACTTTGTCTACTGTGTTTACAATGTTCAGTTCAGTGTTCAGTCTGCAGTCACTGGACAAATATTCATTTATAACAATGGTTGTTTACCTTTTTTTTAATAATTTATCATTTTAATTTTAACTTTCATGTTTGCTGTATTTGTTTTGGAAATAAAGCAAATTGCAGTGATAAATTCTGAATTATTGTTTATTCCGGGCTGGCATCTGCCTTGTATAATGTGACATATGAGCTCCTGTGTCCAAGTAATTTCCCTTGTGGATCAATAAAGTTTGTCTAAGTCTAAGTCAGGTCAGGTACCAGAAAGATTTTTGCAAGATTTTGAGTTAGACCCCTTAAAATCCCCCCTCCTGTGGGCTCACCACCCGCAGAGGGGTTCATAGGGGGGGTCAGGTGCTATGAGGATTGGGCAGCAAGATGATCCCGCGACCCAGCCGGATTAAGCGGGAGAAAATGGATGGATGGATGGTTGGACCCCTTAAAATCCCATGTCATCAGAGTGTTAAAAATGATCAGTCAATCACAGTTAGTACTTTTTATTAACATGATACAAGTGGAGGTCTGTTTCCACATCTTTTGAGTTGTACGATGATGTTCTAGACAAGATCTGGTTCTGAGATGATGGTTAAAGTGGAACTAAACAGTAAATAAACTAAAATAAACAAATAAACTGCTAACTAAAGAGTGTATTTGGTGTTTTTTATAGCATTATTCACTGGTAATAGTACTTTTTGGCAATTTTAATGCAAACCAGGTAAAATCACAATCTGTGTGCTGCCTTCAGGGGCCACTGTAAATTCAAGTAGTACATGACATCACACAGAACTGCCCTGATTACAGCCTGGTGATTTAGTTTAGTTTAGCCCGACTTTATTGAAACCGTGTATATTTGCCTTAGAGACAAAGAGACAAAAACACAATTGTTAGGTAGTACAAACTTTAATAATATATTGTTTTTACAGAGAGATGAACAGTGTGGATGATCAATAAGGTTTTATAAAAGAGTCTGCTGTATTTCAAACACAAAAGCAGTTTATATAAATCGAGTGTTTTCTGGTTTTAAATGAAAAACAAAGAAAAACAAAATGTCCGCCGGCTTCAGGCCTCTGTCTCGAACATCTTCTTCCTTCCATCCATCCCGGATTTGTCCTCGATGTTTTTTCTCCAGTCTCCAGAGTTTTTCTCCTGAACCACAAAATACAAATACAACACAGATTTAAACATACAACAAAAACTGTTTCCTGGTTTAGACCTGGTTTAGTCCTGGCTTAGTCCTGGTTTAGTCCTGGTCTAGTCCTGGTCTAGTCCTGGTCTAGTCCTGGTTCAGCCCTGGTTCAGCCCTGGTTCAGCCCTGGTTTAGTCCTGCTTTAGTCCTGCTTTAGTCCTGCTTTAGTCCTGGTTTAGTCCTGGTTTAGTCCTGGTTTAGTCCTGGTTTAGTCCTGGTTTAGTCCTGGTTTAGTCCTGGTTTAGTCCTGGTTTAGTCCTGGTTTAGTCCTGGTTTAGTCCTGGTTTAGTCCTGGTTTAGCCCTGCTTTAGTCCCGCTTTAGTCCCGGTTTAGTCCTGGTTTAGTCCTGCTCTCACCTCGTCTCTGGCCTCCTTCTTGACCTGCTTCAGACTGGCCCTCAGGTCCAGGGACACTTTGTGCTTGGATCCGAGCAGCGCGGCCAACATGGCGTCCGCAGACATACGGACCCGCTTCAGCGCCGGCTTCCTGAACCTCCCCTTTAAGTCCTGCAGCTTCAGCCTCAGGTCCTCGATCTGAAACACCACAGGACGATTAATCTGAACCTCCCCTTTAAGTCCTGCAGCTTCAGCCTCAGGTCCTCGATCTGAAACACCACAGGACGATTAATCTGAACCTCCCCTTTAAGTCCTGCAGCTTCAGCCTCAGGTCCTCGATCTGAAACACCACAGGGCGATTAATCTGAACCTCCCCTTTAAGTCCTGCAGCTTCAGCCTCAGGTCCTCGATCTGAAACACCACAGGACGATTAATCTGAACCTCCCCTTTAAGTCCTGCAGCTTCAGCCTCAGGTCCTCGATCTGAAACACCACAGGACGATTAATCTGAACCTCCCCTTTAAATCCTGCAGCTTCAGCCTCAGGTCCTCGATCTGAAACACCACAGGACGATTAATCTGAACCTCCCCTTTAAGTCCTGCAGCTTCAGCCTCAGGTCCTCGATCTGAAACACCACAGGACGATTAATCTGAACCTCCCCTTTAAATCCTGCAGCTTCAGCCTCAGGTCCTCGATCTGAAACACCACAGGACGATTAATCTGAACCTCCCCTTTAAGTCCTGCAGCTTCAGCCTCAGGTCCTCGATCTGTGTTACGACCCAGCTCTGCTAGGGACCGCGGAAGTAACAAAATAACCAAGATGTAAAATGGAATAAATAAGGTAATTTAATTAAAAAGAATGTACAAGGTAAATTAAACAAAACAGGCTAAAATATGTACATAAAATAACCTAAACTAAGAAAAAGGACAGGATAACAAGTTGTGCCAAAAACGAGTCACGTGGGCTTACACAAAAAACAAACAAACAAGTGACTAAACTAAGGGACGCAAACTAAACTAAATCACAAGTGTCCCAAAGTAAAATCACATAAACCCACAAACAGAAACAAGTGACAAAACAAAAAGGCACAAAACCGAACTAAACTAAACTAGTGTCTCACACACAAAAAGTCACGTACTAGTACAAACAAAGTGACTGACAGAAAGAGACACAAACACAAAATGGCAGACACCACAGGACGATTAATCTGAACCTCCCCTTTAAATCCTGCAGCTTCAGCCTCAGGTCCTCGATCTGAAACACCACAGGACGATTAATCTGAACCTCCCCTTTAAGTCCTGCAGCTTCAGCCTCAGGTCCTCGATCTGAAACACCACAGGACGATTAATCTGAACCTCCCCTTTAAGTCCTGCAGCTTCAGCCTCAGGTCCTCGATCTGAAACACCACAGGGCGATAAATCTGCACCAAATTTACTTAAGTACTAAAAAAGGGCCTAATATTCCACGATTTTCTGTTCATAGTGTTAGTTCCTCGTCACAAACAGACCTGGAGTTGCGTTTTGTTTAATTTTTATTTTCTCTTATTAAAACAAACCAAAAAAGTCTTAAATCCGATCGAATTCCTTTCTCCAATGTCTAAAACAACTAAAACCAAATACCAAAAAAATAAGGCCAGGACAAACACCAAAAGTAGATGTTTGTCAGTCGGAGGAGTAGATCTATGGGATAGTCTGGATGACACGTTAAAAGACATTTAAAAATAGATGTAAATTAAATTCTCTAGATAAATACAGAGCGTTAGAATGATTAAAGATATGTTCTTATTACATACAGAGACAATACGATGATAATGCGGTAGGCCTCAGAAGTAGGTGAGTGCATAGTGTAAATGTTGATGACTTTGAGGGGAAGGAGACATATAGACAGATACAGATATATGGTCATATTTTTATGTAAAACGTTTGTGTCTGTTGAGGACATGACTAAGTGCTTGACTGAAGAAAAATAAATTACTACTGTGTGTGTTTACTGAGAGAGGATCAAAGTTCTTCAATTCTTTCACCTCTTTGTCCGACTTTGACACTTTGGCCTCCATGTCGTAGCGTTCGTCGTCCACGAGATCGATCGATTTATGCAACGTTCTGCACAGCTCCTGAAAAAGACAGAAAGAGATGGTTTAGTCCTGGTGTAGTCCTGGTGTAGTCCTGGTTTAGACCTGGTTTAGTCCTGGTGTAGTCCTGGTGTAGTCCTGGTGTAGTCCTGGTGTAGTCCTGGTTTAGTCCTGGTTTAGACCTGGTTTAGACCTGGTTTATTCTAGGTTGAGTCCTGGTTTTGTAGTGGTTCAGTTCTTGTTTAGTCCTGGTTTAGTCCTGGTTTAGTCCTGGTTTAGTCCTGGTTTAGACCTGGTTTAGTCCTGGTTTAGTCCTGGTTTAGTCCTGGTTTAGACCTGGTTTAGACCTGGTTTAGACCTGGTTTAGTCCTGGTTTAGACCTGGTTTAGACCTGGTTTAGTCCTGGTTTAGTCCTGGTTTAGTCCTGGTTTAGACCTGGTTTATTCTATGTTGAGTCCTGGTTTAGTCCTGGTTTAGTCCTGGTTTAGACCTGGTTTAGACCTGGTTTATACCTGGTTTATACCTGGTTTAGACCTGGTTTAGACCTGGTTTATTCTAGGTTGAGTCCTGGTTTTGTAGTGGTTCAGTTCTTCTTTAGTCCTGGTTTAGTCCTGGTTTAGTCCTGGTTTAGTCCTGGTTTAGTGCTGGTTTAGTCCTGCTTTAGTCCTGGTTTAGGCCTGATTTAGTCCTGGTTTAGACCTGGTTTAGTCCTGGTTTAGTCCTGGTTTAGTCCTGGTTTAGTCCTGGTTTATTCTAGGTTGAGTCCTGGTTTTGTAGTGGTTCAGTTCTTCTTTAGTCCTGGTTTAGTCCTGGTTTAGTCCTGGTTTAGTGCTGGTTTAGTCCTGCTTTAGTCCTGGTTTAGTCCTGGTTTAGTCCTGGTTTAGTCCTGGTTTAGTGCTGGTTTAGTCCTGCTTTAGTCCTGGTTTAGTCCTGATTTAGTCCTGGTTTAGTCCTGGTTTAGTCCTGGTTTAGTCCTGGTTTATTCCTGGTTTAGACCTGGTTTAGTCCTGGTTTAGACCTGGTTTAGACCTGGTTTAGTCCTGGTTTAGTCCTGGTTTAGTCCTGGTTTAGTCCTGGTTTAGTCCTGGTTTATTCTAGGTTGAGTCCTGGTTTAGTCCTGGTTTATACCTGGTTTATACCTGGTTTAGACCTGGTTTAGACCTGGTTTATTCTAGGTTGAGTCCTGGTTTTGTAGTGGTTCAGTTCTTCTTTAGTCCTGGTTTAGTCCTGGTTTAGTCCTGGTTTAGTCCTGGTTTAGTCCTGGTTTAGTGCTGGTTTAGTCCTGCTTTAGGCCTGATTTAGTCCTGGTTTAGTCCTGGTTTAGTCCTGGTTTAGTCCTGGTTTAGTCCTGGTTTAGTCCTGGTTTAGTCCTGGTTTAGACCTGGTTTAGACCTGGTTGAGTCCTGGTTGAGTCCTGGTTGAGTCCTGGTTGAGTCCTGGTTGAGTCCTGGTTTAGACCTGGTTTAGACCTGGTTTAGTCCTGGTTGAGTCCTGGTTTAGTCCTGGTTTAGTCCTGGTTGAGTCCTGGTTTAGACCTGGTTTAGTCCTGGTTTAGTCCTGGTTTAGTCCTGGTTTATTCTAGGTTGAGTCCTGGTTTTGTAGTGGTTCAGTTCTTCTTTAGTCCTTCTTTAGTCCTGGTGTAGTCCTGGTTTAGACCTGGTTTAGTCCTGGTTTAGTGCTGGTTTAGTCCTGGTTTAGTCCTGGTTTAGTCCTGATTTAGTCCTGATTTAGTCCTGGTTTAGTCCTGGTTTAGTCCTGGTTTAGTCCTGGTTTAGACCTGGTTTAGACCTGGTTTAGACCTGGTTTAGTCCTGGTTTAGACCTGGTTTAGACCTGGTTTAGTCCTGGTTTAGTCCTGGTTTAGTCCTGGTTTAGACCTGGTTTATTCTATGTTGAGTCCTGGTTTAGTCCTGGTTTAGTCCTGGTTTAGACCTGGTTTAGACCTGGTTTATACCTGGTTTAGACCTGGTTTAGACCTGGTTTATTCTAGGTTGAGTCCTGGTTTTGTAGTGGTTCAGTTCTTCTTTAGTCCTGGTTTAGTCCTGGTTTAGTCCTGGTTTAGTCCTGGTTTAGTGCTGGTTTAGTCCTGCTTTAGTCCTGGTTTAGGCCTGATTTAGTCCTGGTTTAGACCTGGTTTAGTCCTGGTTTAGTCCTGGTTTAGTCCTGGTTTAGTCCTGGTTTATTCTAGGTTGAGTCCTGGTTTTGTAGTGGTTCAGTTCTTCTTTAGTCCTGGTTTAGTCCTGGTTTAGTCCTGGTTTAGTGCTGGTTTAGTCCTGCTTTAGTCCTGGTTTAGTCCTGGTTTAGTCCTGGTTTAGTCCTGGTTTAGTGCTGGTTTAGTCCTGCTTTAGTCCTGGTTTAGTCCTGATTTAGTCCTGGTTTAGTCCTGGTTTAGTCCTGGTTTAGTCCTGGTTTATTCCTGGTTTAGACCTGGTTTAGTCCTGGTTTAGACCTGGTTTAGACCTGGTTTAGTCCTGGTTTAGTCCTGGTTTAGTCCTGGTTTAGTCCTGGTTTATTCTATGTTGAGTCCTGGTTTAGTCCTGGTTTAGACCTGGTTTAGACCTGGTTTATACCTGGTTTATACCTGGTTTATACCTGGTTTAGACCTGGTTTAGACCTGGTTTATTCTAGGTTGAGTCCTGGTTTTGTAGTGGTTCAGTTCTTCTTTAGTCCTGGTTTAGTCCTGGTTTAGTCCTGGTTTAGTCCTGGTTTAGTCCTGGTTTAGTGCTGGTTTAGTCCTGCTTTAGGCCTGATTTAGTCCTGGTTTAGTCCTGGTTTAGTCCTGGTTTAGTCCTAGTTTAGACCTGGTTTAGTCCTGGTTTAGTCCTGGTTTAGTCCTGGTTTAGTCCTGGTTGAGTCCTGGTTGAGTCCTGGTTGAGTCCTGGTTGAGTCCTGGTTTAGTCCTGGTTTAGTCCTGGTTTAGACCTGGTTTAGTCCTGGTTGAGTCCTGGTTTAGTCCTGGTTTAGTCCTGGTTGAGTCCTGGTTTAGACCTGGTTTAGTCCTGGTTTAGTCCTGGTTTAGTCCTGGTTTAGTCCTGGTTTAGACCTGGTTTAGACCTGGTTTAGTCCTGGTTTAGTCCTGGTTTAGTCCTGGTTCAATCCTGCTTTAGTCCTGGTTTAGTCCTGGTTTAGACCTGGTTTAGTCCTGGTTTAGTCCTGGTTGAGACCTGGTTGAGTCCTGGTTGAGTCCTGGTTGAGTCCTGGTTGAGTCCTGGTTGAGACCTGGTTGAGACCTGGTTGAGTCCTGGTTGAGTCCTGGTTGAGTCCTGGTTGAGTCCTGGTTGAGTCCTGGTTGAGACCTGGTTGAGACCTGGTTGAGTCCTGGTTGAGTCCTGGTTGAGTCCTGGTTGAGTCCTGGTTGAGTCCTGGTTTAGTCCTGGTTTAGTCCTGGTTTAGTCCCGGTTTAGTCCCGGTTTAGACCTGGTTTAGACCTGGTTTAGTCCTGGTTTAGTCCTGGTTTAGTCCTGGTTTAGTCCTGGTTCAATCCTGCTTTAGTCCTGGTTTAGTCCTGGTTTAGACCTGGTTTCGTCCTGGTTTAGTCCTGGTTTAGTCCTGGTTTAGTCCTGGTTTAGTCCTGGTTTAGTCCTGGTTTATTCTAGGTTGAGTCCTGGTTTTGTAGTGGTTCAGTTCTTCTTTAGTCCTGGTTTAGTCCTGGTTTAGTCCTGGTTTAGTGCTGGTTTAGTCCTGCTTTAGTCCTGGTTTAGTCCTGGTTTAGTCCTGGTTTAGTCCTGGTTTAGTGCTGGTTTAGTCCTGCTTTAGTCCTGGTTTAGTCCTGATTTAGTCCTGGTTTAGTCCTGGTTTAGTCCTGGTTTAGTCCTGGTTTAGACCTGGTTTAGTCCTGGTTTAGACCTGGTTTAGACCTGGTTTAGTCCTGGTTTAGTCCTGGTTTAGTCCTGGTTTATTCTATGTTGAGTCCTGGTTTAGTCCTGGTTTAGACCTGGTTTAGACCTGGTTTAGACCTGGTTTATACCTGGTTTATACCTGGTTTAGACCTGGTTTAGTCCTGGTTTAGTCCTGGTTTAGTCCTGGTTTAGTCCTGGTTTATTCCTGGTTTAGACCTGGTTTAGTCCTGGTTTAGACCTGGTTTAGACCTGGTTTAGTCCTGGTTTAGTCCTGGTTTAGTCCTGGTTTAGTCCTGGTTTATTCTATGTTGAGTCCTGGTTTAGTCCTGGTTTAGACCTGGTTTAGACCTGGTTTATACCTGGTTTCTACCTGGTTTAGACCTGGTTTAGACCTGGTTGAGTCCTGGTTGAGTCCTGGTTGAGTCCTGGTTGAGTCCTGGTTGAGTCCTGGTTTAGTCCTGGTTTAGACCTGGTTTAGACCTGGTTGAGTCCTGGTTGAGTCCTGGTTTAGTCCTGGTTTAGTCCTGGTTGAGTCCTGGTTTAGACCTGGTTTAGTCCTGGTTTAGTCCTGGTTTAGTCCTGGTTTAGTCCTGGTTTAGTCCTGGTTTAGTCCTGGTTTAGTCCTGGTTTATTCTAGGTTGAGTCCTGGTTTTGTAGTGGTTCAGTTCTTCTTTAGTCCTGGTTTAGTCCTGGTTTAGTCCTGGTTTAGTGCTGGTTTAGTCCTGCTTTAGTCCTGGTTTAGTCCTGGTTTAGTCCTGGTTTAGTCCTGGTTTAGTGCTGGTTTAGTCCTGCTTTAGTCCTGGTTTAGTCCTGGTTTAGTCCTGGTTTAGTCCTGGTTTAGTCCTGGTTTATTCCTGGTTTAGACCTGGTTTAGTCCTGGTTTAGACCTGGTTTAGACCTGGTTTAGTCCTGGTTTAGTCCTGGTTTAGTCCTGGTTTATTCTATGTTGAGTCCTGGTTTAGTCCTGGTTTAGACCTGGTTTAGACCTGGTTTAGACCTGGTTTATACCTGGTTTAGACCTGATTTAGACCTGATTTAGTCCTGGTTTAGTCCTGGTTTAGTCCTGGTTTAGTCCTGGTTTATTCCTGGTTTAGACCTGGTTTAGTCCTGGTTTAGACCTGGTTTAGACCTGGTTTAGTCCTGGTTTAGTCCTGGTTTAGTCCTGGTTTATTCTATGTTGAGTCCTGGTTTAGTCCTGGTTTAGACCTGGTTTAGACCTGGTTTATACCTGGTTTCTACCTGGTTAAGTCCTGGTTTAGACCTGGTTTAGTCCTGGTTTAGTCCTGGTTTAGTCCTGGTTGAGTCCTGGTTTAGTCCTGGTTTAGTCCTGGTTTAGTCCTGGTTTAGACCTGGTTTAGTCCTGGTTGAGTCCTGGTTTAGTCCTGGTTTAGTCCTGGTTGAGTCCTGGTTTAGACCTGGTTTAGTCCTGGTTTAGTCCTGGTTTAGTCCTGGTTTAGTCCTGGTTTAGACCTGGTTTAGACCTGGTTTAGACCTGGTTTAGTCCTGGTTTAGTCCTGGTTTAGTCCTGGTTTAGTCCTGGTTCAATCCTGCTTTAGTCCTGGTTTAGTCCTGGTTTAGACCTGGTTGAGTCCTGGTTGAGTCCTGGTTGAGTCCTGGTTGAGTCCTGGTTGAGACCTGGTTGAGACCTGGTTGAGTCCTGGTTGAGTCCTGGTTGAGTCCTGGTTTAGTCCTGGTTTAGTCCTGGTTGAGTCCTGGTTGAGTCCTGGTTTAGTCCTGGTTTAGTCCTGGTTTAGTCCCGGTTTAGTCCCGGTTTAGACCTGGTTTAGACCTGGTTTAGACCTGGTTTAGTCCTGGTTTAGTCCTGGTTTAGTCCTGGTTTAGTCCTGGTTCAATCCTGCTTTAGTCCTGGTTTAGTCCTGGTTTAGACCTGGTTTCGTCCTGGTTTAGTCCTGGTTTAGACCTGGTTTAGTCCTGGTTTAGTCCTGCTTTAGTCCTGGTTTAGTCCTGGTTTAGACCTGGTTTCGTCCTGGTTTAGTCCTGGTTTAGTCCTGGTTTAGTGCTGGTTTAGACCTGGTTTAGTCCTGGTTTAGTCCTGGTTTAGTCCTGGTTTAGTCCTGGTTTAGTCCTGGTTTAGTCCTGCTTTAGTCCTGGTTTAGTCCTGGTTTAGACCTGGTTTCGTCCTGGTTTAGTCCTGGTTTAGTCCTGGTTTAGTCCTGGTTTAGTCCTGGTTTAGTCCTGGTTTAGTCCTGGTTTAGTCCTGGTTTAGTCCTGGTTTAGACCTGGTTTAGTCCTGGTTTAGTCCTGGTTTAGTCCTGGTTTAGTCCTGGTTTAGTCCTGGTTTAGTCCTGGTTTAGTCCCAGTACCTGCAGGTCTTGTACACTTTGGGGCAGGGAGAGTTTGGGGCAGTTTTCGTCCATGTAACTTTGTTTTTCTTCTGCTTTTGTCGCCGCCTCCTCCTCGACCATCGCCTGCCCGACCTGCAGCAGCAAAGTCTGATGCACAGGAAACAACGAGACACATTCAGACAGGCCCGATACCCGATACCGATTCTGATACCGATTCTGATACCGATTCTGATACCACGATGATAATAAAAACTCTCTTTATTTAGACGATACACTGTGATTTTCAACATTAAATCACAGTGTTTTCTTTTCTCTTCCCATGTGTCCTGATATCTGTGTAAACCAGGTCTAAACCAGGACTAAACCAGGACTAAACCAGGTCTAAACCAGGACTAAACTAGGATTTAACCAGGTCTAAACCAGATCTAAACCAGGACTAATCCAGGTCTAAACCAGACCTAAAACAGGCCTAAACCAGGTCTAAACCCAGACTAAACCAGGACTAAACCAGGTCTAAACCAGGTCTAATCCAGGTCTAAACCAGGACTAAACCAGGTCTAAACCAGGACTAATCCAGGCCTAAACCAGGTCTAAACCAGGACAAAACCAGGACTAATCCAGGCCTAAACCAGGTCTAAACCAGGACTAAACCAGGACTAAACCAGGACTAAACCAGGACTAAACCAGGACTAAACCAGGTCTGAAACATTTAACCCTGAAATTTTAACCCTCCCGTTTTTGCTGTGTAGTTTTCATATAGATTAGGATCTGATTTTCAACATTTCTGACAACCCCACTCCAGATATTTTGAGAATCTTTATTTGTCATTTGTTATTTTTTGTCATATAGTTTTTAAGTCCAAAATACATCAACAGCACCAGGAAAATATACTTAGAACAACACAACACACGATGTATTAATACAATATGAGGTCTTTAGAGGTCTGGAAAGTGATTTCTTACCTTGAGGTAGTTCCTTCGAGCCAGCGGCATCTTTGTACTGAAGAAATAATCAATAATTACAGTAATTATAATAATTATAGTCATAGGTGTGGGGATGATACATTTGTTCCTGTCTTTCATAGTGGTCATGTTTTCTGTGTGTCGAGTTTGTCTTTTGTTTTCTTTTGATTTGTTCTTTCTTTATTTTCTGTAAATGCTATTTTTGCATCTCGGACCCAAACGCGATGTTACACCTCAAGAAGCTTCCTTTATAAATAAATAAATGAGATGTATTTTTATATTTTAAGTACAGAAAGTCTTGTTCCTCTACCCCAGGGGTGTCAAACTCATTTTGGTCCGGGGGCCGTATGCACCTACTTTGATCCCAAAAGGGCCGGATCAGAAAACTCAGTTCTCTCTTCAAGTTATTCCTCGAGCAACGCCACTTGTTCCAAACACACTGAGCACAGATTTCCCATTCACCTCTGTCAACAAATAAGAATTAGACTATTTTTCTTGGGAAATCCTGAACTCAGCATCTGCTTTTCTCATTTTTTGACATTTTGCTGATGAGGGTCACGGTCGACAGTCAAAACGATCGTCCTTTAAGAGCGTTTGGAAAGAGGAAAGTCTTCATTTGTGCTGCTCTGGTGGGAGTCGCAACGTACAGAAACGCCGGAGACGCTGCTATGCTAAACGGTGCAGAAAATTAACAGAAAAATCTGAAAATTTTAAGTATTTTAATAGAAAAATCAGCCGAGGGCCAGATTAAAGGTCTTGGAGGGCCGGATCTGGCCCCCGGGCCGCATGTTTGACACATGTGCTGTATCAGATCATTTTACTTGTCAAGAGAAATTGACTCAAATCATGGTTAAACTTTCTTCATTCAAGTCGTCTTAACTTGAATCGATTTTGTTTTTTTTGTGGTGTATTACACATTTCATCACACATTATACTTTTTGTGAAGCCCAGATACTATTTTAGGGTCAGAAAACTACATTTTTCATCCTTCTTAAAAGAGAAGCAAAGTAAATAAGACTTGTAGCTTGGAAATTCAGAATTGTTACTTATTTTTCATTATAATGTCCTAAAACCGTGAGTATTTAAGTCTGCTCGTCAGTTTGTCATTGTAAATATATTATACACTGGAAAAAAACAATATTTAGAGAAGTTAAAATGACTTAAATTAAGAACATTTTACTTTATTTGAGCAGATTCAACCTGACAAGTCACATTATCTGCAGTTTTTTTTTGCGTAATTCAAGCAACATTTGATTTTATTTCTTGTTTTAAGCGCAAAAAGTTGTTGTTTTTCTTATTTTAAGTGTAGAAAAAGGTGTGTTTTTGTAATAGAAGCAAAGAAAATAAGATTTGTGCCTTGGGAATTCAAAATAGTTCCTTATTTTTTGTCTAAAATGTCATAAAACCATCCGAATTTAGGTCTGCTCCTCAGTTTATTGTAAATATATTTAAGTTCGCTTCATTGTTTTTTTTAACATTCTGAAGAAATAATATAATAGAAATAATTTAAAGGTTGTTATAGAAATACTCACTCGGCCATGGTGGACGTCCTGGAGCAGATCAGGCAAATGCACAGGAGCTCAGAGAGGGACTTTTATAAACTCTGGTCCTGGTTCAGTCCCGGTCTGGTTTTAGGTGCAGAGGGTGTGGTCTGGGGTCTTGGGGGGGGGGGGGTCTTGCTGGTCCAGTTGGTGTGAGGAGTTTTCTGCAGTTGTTCTTTGTCCTGAGGGAAACAGCTGAGATGCACTGAGATGCTGTTCAGTCCTATTTATAGATAATTACGGAATAACAACGAGATAAAAGGTGCACTGCGGGACATTTCTAGTCCGTGGAGAGTCCGTCACCTGCTTGTCAAATACAAATCCACTTTATTTATACATTAGAGTGACCAGACGTCCTTATTTACCCGGGACAGTCCCAGTTTTGAGCCCTTTGTCTCCTGTACCAGCAGATTTATCCAAAACCAGTGATTTGTCCCAGTTTTATACAAGAAATGTCCCTGTTTTTGACCAGTTTGATCCCTGCCTTTGTCTCAGTGCAGACGACATGAAGAAATAACTGTTCTAAGTGCTTTTATATCTTCATTCTTTGGATTAAGTCTTGTGACGCATTTTTAGATGAAAAAGCTGCTTATAAAGTTGTTTTCTAACGTTTCCAGACACTAATGAGTGAACCAGGCAGAGCGTTTTGTTTGTTAGACTCGTGGCTGTTGGGCGTTTTACGTGGAAGTTCAGAACTTGCCCCCATCACTACACTAGTTCAGAACTTGCCCCCATCACTGCACTAGTTCAGAACTTGCCCCCATCACTGCACTAGTTCAGAACTTGCCCCCATCACTGCACTAGTTCAGAACTTGCCCCCATCACTGCACTAGTTCAGAACTTGCCCCCATCACTGCACTAGTTCAGAACTTGCCCCCATCACTACACTAATTCAGAACTTGCCCCCATCACTGCACTAGTTCAGAACTTGCCCCCATCACTGCACTAGTTCAGAACTTGCCCCCATCACTGCACTAGTTCAGAACTTGCCCCCATCACTGCACTAGTTCAGAACTTGCCCCCATCACTGCACTAGTTTGTTGCCTTGACAGACTCACTGCCACAGTGAGATCTCCGCTGAGGAAACACTGATCTGTGCCGTTTTTTAGCTTTTTTTCCCCCGGACTTTAGCTTCAAATGGGCCAGAGTTCATCTTTAAGTATAAGCGGGTATTGGTGTGACGTGTGGGTGATGTTGGTTGACATCCTTGGGTTTATTTTCTTTATGAGATTTTATTCATTTTTCATCATTTTTAGCTTTATGCATTTGAACACATTTTATTTATTGTTTTTATCTATGATTTACTGTTTCTTATTGTATTAATTTGTCTGTGCGGCACTTTGAAAACTCTCTGTGTTCATAAAATGCGCTGTGTAAATAAAGTGGATTTGATTAGTTTGTCAATATTAACCAAATAAATACATAAATACAATCATTTCTTTAGTCGGAAGCAGCTCTATTGTCTGCGTTAGATTTGGCAACTCGCACATTCCTAAAATCCTGTGACTGCTTCAGAGTCTGAGCGGAGGAGCCACCTGTGAAAAACAAATGTGCGTCCGAAACAGAAGACGGCAGCTGCGGGTGTGAGCCGGGACTTAACCAGGACTACCCCAGATCAAAACCGGGACCAAACCAGGACTTTACGACCCGCTCAGCTGCTCCGGGTCTGACGCTGTCCGAGATCCTTCCCCCCGACTCTGCTATAAATGACAAAACCGTTCTATTTTTACATTTAAGGAGGAGGAATTGCGCAAAATTTACTTTTATTGGAGCTTTTTCCCTCATCCGAAACATGCCTGGGGAGGTTTAAAACGTCGTCCGTGCATGTTTAAGCAATCTAGGGATCTCTACTTTCCTTCTTTAAAAACGTATTCCACTCTGCGATTTGTGCGCATGTGTTTTTTGCGCTTTAAAGGTGCATTTTGTCACTTTTTTCATTTAATTTCTCCATGTAGATGCTATTGCTTTGTCTGGAATGTTCCGCAGTGTGGCTTTAAACCTTTCTACCTTCACGGAGACCCCCAAAAAAACAAAACAAGTTACAGGTCAGATCTGTGGAGAGGCGACCCCCGCTCGTATTTTTGAGCTCTAAAACCACCTGTAATCGAATAGACGTAAAGCAGAGCTGTTTAATGTCACACCGTGGAACATTCCGGGTGCATCAGAGCAATGACGTCTCCATAGAAACGAGCAGGCGACGGACCCGCAAACCGAAAAGTTACACAGTGCCCCATTTTAAAAGCTGAAGTGTGATAAACGGGGAGATTTTTGGTACTTGGTTACGGGCTGTAAAAGCAAAACAGAAGCTAAAAGTTGCGCAAAAAACGACTGTTTATATGTAGAAAAGTGACTGGGGAACAGCGTATTTATATAAAGATTTGTGAGTCATGAGTTCAATCTGACTTTTTACAGAGAAATACCAAAAAATACCAAATCTTCTGCTCACTCACTCGCTTCTCCTTTCTGCTGTCGTCCCATAGATCAAATAAAAACGTAATAAAATGTGACTTTAAGCTAGTCGAGACTTTAGAGAAGCCGTTTCCATTCTCCTTCTGTTATTATTAGGTAACACTTCATAATAACCTTATTTAGAGA
Organism: Odontamblyopus rebecca; assembly: GCA_030686955.1. Lineage (NCBI taxonomy): Eukaryota > Metazoa > Chordata > Actinopteri > Gobiiformes > Gobiidae > Odontamblyopus > Odontamblyopus rebecca. The sequence continues at coordinate 40,362,830 of CM060655.1, forward strand.
CTGCAGCTCGTTGTGCTGGGTTTTTTTTGCGTGTGTGTTTTGCACTGATCATCACCTGCACTGTTATATTCTTGTAAATCTGTAAATGTTTGTGTTATATTATAGTTTATTGTTCCCTACGTTATTTTAATCTATTTTATTTGTTGCATGTTCAGTGTTTGTCTACGTTTCGCTCCAAATACCGCAGCAATTTCCTAACGTTGTGAACCCGTAAATAAGTTTTGCAAAATTGAGGGAACTATTTTTATCTTTTATCTTATTGTATTTATTTGATTCTAACGACAGGCTCTTGGTCGGTTGCGTCTGTAACAAAGAACATTTCCCCCCCGGGGATAAATAAAAGTGATTCTGATTCTGTTCACTCACATGGCAATAAAGTGTTTCTGATCCGGATTAGCCGTAATAAAGCATGAACAAAGACTTAATACACATAACAAATACTTAATTAAGCGTCATTCAGGCTTAATAACTACTTAATTGCTACCTTAATTAGCATTTAACTTGCACTTAATTAATCGCATAAACGCATATTAAGTACACATTTGAGCATTTATTATTACTACTACTACTACTGCTACTAGTAATAATAATAATAATAATAATAATAACAATAATAATAATAATAATAATAATGATTAATAAGCTATGGGAGAATGATTTAGTACTAATGCTATGATAATTCAGGCAGCTATTATCTGTTAGTTAAGTCTTTTTGAGCGCTAATTATGCTTTATTAAGTATTTGTTAACCAAATTCTAAAGTAATTATAATTGTTCATGATTTATTAAGGCTGAATAAGGTGTCATTACTATAAAGTGTCACCTGTTATTATCGTATTATTATCAAATTATCAAAAAAAGTGCGTTTCGAACAAGAAGTGAATAGACTTAGTGTTTTTTTTAAGATAAATATTGAGTTTTACGATGGACAAAATGTTAAATTCTGAAATGTTTTTTTATAGTTCATCAATAAATACCAGAAACAAACATAAAACAAGACTCATGATCACTCTGGACTCACAGCTCAGAGTGAAAATACATCTGAAAGTTTGTGTTTTCACTCGATAAAAGTTCTTCGTGTGACAAAGTCGTGTATTTTCAGTCACTCCTCCGGCTTTTTGGGGCCCTGAAAACGACAACAAAACAAAAATGAACAATTATTAGAAGCTATAAAAGAAATATTATTTGATTTTAGAGGGAAAATGTGACGAAAAATCAGCTTTTATGACATTCATGACATATTTAAGTGGCATATTGTTTGATTCATGAATGTTCGAGTAATCCCGTATTGTCCTGTATTTGAGTGATGAGAAAATGTCCGTTTTCACCGACCCCCTGTCCCCGCCCACTGCTCTGGACTCACTTATGACGTGATTATTCAAAATATTCAGACTCCAGACATTTTTCTACAATAAAAACACCTAAAAAGTAAAATTCTGGTGCTTTCTACGGTGAATTTTCTCTCTGAAAATCATTGGAGCCGAGTCTGTTATTATATTACTGAAGGATTAAACCAGGACTAAACCAGGACTAAACCAGGACTAAACTGTGACTGAACCAAGACTAAACCAGGACTAAACCAGGACTAAACCAGGACTAAACTGTGACTGAACCAAGACTAAACCAGGACTAAATCAGGACTAAACCCGGACTAAACCAGGTCTAAACCGTGACTGAACCAGGATTAAACCAGGTCTGAACCAGGACTAAACCAGGATTAACCAGAACTAAACCAGGACTGAACCAGGACTAAACTGCAACTGAACCAGATCTGAACCAGGACTAAACCAGATCTAAACCAGGTCTGAACCAGGACTAAACCAGGTCTGAACCAGGACTAAACCAGGTCTAAACCGTGACTGAACCAGGATTAAACCATGACTGAACCAGGATTAAACCAGGACTGAAACAAGATTAAACAGGACTAAACCAGGTCTAAACCAGGTCTGAACCAGGAATAAACCAGGTCTGAACCAGGTCTGAACCAGGACTAAACCAAGACTAAACCAAGACTGAACCACGACTAAACCAGAACTAAACCAAGACTAAACCAGGACTCAAAAAAGTTCATTTTAAAGTTACAATAAAACAGTTAAATACTTATGTATGTACGTTATATTTTAATCCTAAATCCTTAAATAAATCAGTAAATAAGTCCAACACGTATCTTTTAAACAGGTCTTAATCTCCTCTCACCTGCAGCTCCTCCATGACCCGTTCAAAGTCCTGGGTCCAGTCCAGGAGCTGAACCAGAGTCCGGACTCCCTGGACCAGGTCTCCCTGCAGGACCACGTCGTGTGACCTCCGTCTCCATAGAAACGGCCCGACGAGGTCACGGTTCACGAGCAGCCGAGGAACCGACGGACGCACCGCACCGGCCAGAGACGCGAACGGCTCCACCTGCAGGACGGGAGGGGAACTGTGAGCGTTTCAAATACGATTCAGCTGAGAAACATATGAGTAACAGCTCCGACATCGGCCCCACCAAACGCAAACCTACACAAAAACTGTCATTTGCGCTTCGTTTGTGCTGCAAAAAGTTTCATTTGTGCTGCTTTAGTTTTGGAGAAATTAACGATTCTTTTACAGGTCAATTTGGAGTGAGCGAGCGCCACAGGAAGCTTCAAAATGCTCTAAAACGCCCGAAATGGAGTCAATAGTTTGTTCTTCGTTTGTGCTGCAAAAAGTTTGGTTTGTGCGATTCTGGTTCTTAAGATATTTGCAGTTTTATTTTTGGCCGATGACGTCGTCCAGAACCTCAAAATGTGAAATAGAGCTCAAAACAGACAGAAAATTATAGAAAACGTTTGTATTTCGTTTGTGCTGTGACAGTTTCATTTGTACAAGTTTATTTCTAAAATTATTCATGATTATTTCTGCGGTAATTATTGGACGTGATTTCTGCTCAGCTGACGGCGACAAACTCCACAAAACTAGTGAAGAGAAACGATCTGAGGCCGTGAAAACGTATGTAACGGTCTTTAGTCATTTGCTTTTCATTCATATTTTATAGAATAACAGACTTTTCCTCATGAAATCATCTCTATATTTGAATCCGCGACTCTGTGCGGCGTCACCTCCAGAGACGTTCCCATAACGAGCAGCAGATCGGCCAGAGGAAAGTCCGTGAGGTATTTGAGGAACATGGGAGGAAGCTGCTCTCCGAAGAACACGATGTCAGGTTTAATGACCCCAGTGCAGGTGGGACATTCTGGTATCGCACCGGACATGACCGCGGGCTGAAGAGAGGCAAAAAAAGAAAAGGAAAGTTTAGTCAAAGTCACATTAGAAAACACTCGAAATATTCTTAAAGGGGACATGGTGTGGAAAATGGACTTTTAAAATCGCTGTACCTGATTTTTACGGTCTTAAAAACATGAAAAACAGAACTAATTCATTTTATAAACAGTTTGTAATTGTTCTTTCTAACTTATTTTATGCATTCAGAGCCTCTAATTAATTCACCACGATGAGTTTATAAGAACTTTTCACAACTTTCAGACACCAGTGCGGAGTTTTGCATGTCAGTAAAGCTAACAACCAGCATTCTAACATGAAATTCCTGATTATCGGACTCTAAAACGCTTTATAATTAGATGCAGACAGCACACAGTGGACTTATTTTGGCCTCAAGAGCTGCTTATACATTTTTTTCTGACCTGGGGCAAGACACATTTTAACCAAAACACATGGGGGCAAAACACACATATGGGATTTCCTCATTTACTTAGTCAAAGTTGTATCGGTAAATCTTCGTTTTCACCCACTGTTGTGTGTCTCTGTCTGTTAGTTGTGTGTTTTATTGTAAATAGTGTAAATATTCGCTTATTGAGTACAGTTATATTTTGTTATTTTTGTGTATTAGGCTCATTTTAACTTCTGTCATGGGACTAAAGATGAAAAATCGGCTTCCTGGCAAATTCTGGCATATTTACAGAAATGTTCATTAAAGGTGCATTGTGTGACTTTTCTGGTGGAGGGTCAGTCACCTGCTGTTTTCAATGGCTACGTCATTGCTCTGCCTGGAATGTTTCACGGCGTGACATTAAACGGCTCTACTTCACATTTATTCGATTAGAGGTGGTTTTATGCCGCCCCACAAAGGCAAAAGACCTTTATTCACCAGAGTGTGAAACAGAGAAAAATGGAAAAATGACTTCAAAGTTTCTGTTTTGTCCAGACAAAAGTACAATAGCCGGGGGTCCCAAAATTTGACAACTAGTTGTTATAGTGAAGAGATATTTGTATGTGAAAAATATTGAGCTCAAAATTTAACATTGACCCTTATTTGGCAGTTACTGTACCCTGCCTTTGTATCATGTGGCGAAAATAAGGAGTTGTGCAAAGGTAAAAGGCAGTAACTGTGTCTTTTACTGCCTTTTGTCTTTGCACGACTCCAGTAACAGTAACTGTGTCTTTTACTGCCTTTTGTCTTTGCACGACTCCAGTAACAGTAACTGTGTCTTTTGTCTTTGCATAACTTCTTATTTTTGCCACATGATACAAAGGCAGTGTACAGTAGCTGCCAAATAAGGGTAAATTTTGAGCTCAGTCATTTTCCTGATATTTATTCACATGATAAAGGAGGTCTCAAATACCCCCAAGATTACATTAAGTCATTTTTGACCAAACATGATGTTGCAGTGTTCTGCCTTTGTAAGGCAGGAGAGCTCAAAAATACCTAGAATAACAGGCATTCTGACTGAAAAACAGGCCTCTGACGTGTAACTTGGTCTGGTTTGGTGATGAGGATCTAAAGGTTTAATACCACACTGTGAAACACTTCAGACAAAAAGCAATAACATCTCCATGAAGAAAAGCATTTGACTGTCCCAGAAACAGCTAAATAATCTAAATAAAATCCGTCTGCCCCCTGCTGGCTCACACATGTACTCACTCTGATATCCTCTCCGCTGTACTCTCTCCGACACACGGTGCAGGTCGCTGTGGAAAACGTCCCGTGAGCCTCCACCAGCTTCTCTGCAGGAATCCCGGCCACTAAGAAGAAAACGCAATGAACCCACTACATCGAACGGTCGAATGGTCCTCTGAGAAATCAACTTGAGGCATAAGCGCTCTGCTCAATTTCTATTTTAGCCTCCCCCATTTCTCTGCCCACTTTTTTGTATCTTCATAAAAGTACGTTTTGTACTTCAAGTGTTAAAATGTCATGTGGAGCGACTAATAACAGCAGGAATTCTGTGGCTGGAGTTTAATAACAGACAAAGTCGACTTGGGTGAACGGTTCTTTAGGCATTTTTTTTTTTCATTTTCAGCATTTTCCAGGGCAGTAGTTTGTTCATTAAACACAAGCAGGCGACTGTCATATTGGAGCGAAAGAAAATATCAATATGCATTAAAAATCTAAAGAAACGCAACAGTTTGTTTCTATACACTTCATATTACTCACAACTTAGATTAATATTCCAACCACGTTTTAGAAAATAAAACCATTTTAAGGTTATTCTCGGTCGCACCACATGACATTTTACACTAAAAATGTTTAATATAAATGTTAAACATATATTTATGCACCTGACGCTGTAAATATTTGAAAAAGTTTAATAGAAAGTCATTTTTTTTATATTTTAGAATTTGCCTGTTGAAAATTCTTATACGTCATTGACCCTCTTATATTCTTATATGTCATTGAAACTCTTGGTCTGAAAAAAGAACCTCATAACATAAAGTGTCGGAAGAGCAAATGATCCTCATTAGACTAAGAATAATACTTCTTTAACAGCATGAACTTAGTCGATTGTCTAATCCATAGTCGTCCATTTACTGTAAACTCTGGTTCACTCACAGCGCTCCAGTCCGTCGATGTTCTGCGTGTAGAGCCGCTGTAGCAGGTGTTTGTCCAGCAGGAGGCGGCAGAGGGCGTGGGCCTCGTTGGGGCGGTAGTTGCCGGGGTACAGCTCTTTGGCCAGAGTGAAGAAGGGTTTGGGGTTATGGTGGAAATAATCCAGTTCAAAGATGGCCTCGGCGTACGGCAGGTCGTACTGCTGCAGGTTCGAGTACAGCCCACTGCCCGGAGATCTGAGGACAGCACGAACATTAGAGCTTTATTGGGTTATTCAGCTTCTCTTTCCACTGCGAGTAATTATATACGCGAGAAAAACTTCATGAAAGTGACACTTTTCTGGTTGTTCAGGGAGATGTTGTTGCTTTGCCTGGAATATTCCACAATACAGCACTAAATTTCTTCATGATTCATATTAAAGGTCAAATCTGTAGAGGGGAAAACCTGTTTACAGCAAAAACGTATGTATTTTTGTGCAATAAAATGACCTATAGAAAAATGTATGATACAGAATGTAACTGTGGAACATTGTGGGAAAGGAATAACTGTGTGTAAAATACATTTTTACTTTTATTTGAGTTATATTAGATAAAAGCAAGAGTACGTTAATTTACAAAAAGACATTTAGATTAGACATTTTGACTTTCCAGCAGTTAATTTTTATTTTTCTACAGGGAGGAAGAAAATGCACTCCACACTCCACTGAGAGAGATCAAGAGTCTAACACACAACCTCCTCACTCAGATAGGATAACCACTCTGCCACAGTAACAGAGGGAGGACATGCACTCTTCTCTCCTTCTGACCTGAAGTCTGGGATGCCGCTGGGTGTACTGATGCCGGCTCCCACCATCACGATCACTCTCTGATATTTCTGCTGCTTCAGGTCCAGAGCCAACTGCTCCAGGGTCAGCTCGGAGTCTGAGGAGCCTCGAGAGAAGAACCAACGCTGGGCTCTGGGGAAGAGACACATGTTAACCTCTGCACCATCTTACTTAGTATTTTTAACTGACCTGGTTATAATAATATAATAATCTATTAATAAACAATCTGAATGAAAGTGAATTAAGGATTTCACTCTGTTTTGTCATGGCGTAAAATTGTTACTGAAAATACATAGCTTGTTAAAGAGCCAATTTTGTGTTCTATACATTATAATGTTGTTTCCTCAAAAAAGCCATACCCAGAGTCATGTTTTTCACCCACAAACCCTGCATATTTAGGCTGTGTTTGTCTCTCAAACAGAAAACACTGTTCATATATTAGATACTGGACACTGGACATTGTACAATATGTTTTAAAACTCTACCTTTCAAACTCTACCCTTTTCAGCCCTGGAACTGACCATCTTTACTAAACAAAAAGTAAAAGATAGCTCATCTGTTAACCTCTTAACTGTAGAGTAGAACTGACCTGGTACAAGGAGCTTTGAGCAGTATTCTTCGGCCTAGAAAGAAGACATAACTTAAGTATTTCCATAAAAGCACTTACTGAAAGATACTTATACTGATACTGTCAGACTTTACAATGAACACTGCTAACTCTGCTGCCTGTGCAATACTGGGACCCTGTGCAATAATGTAAGATAGTAATTTATTGTATATATAGTTTTTAGATTGCAATTTATTGTATATATTGTCTTAAGATAGCAATTTATATGATACATAGTTTTATAATCCTTATCTTTATAGATCCTTATAGTGTTTGTCTATTTTTAACTTAACTGTACTCTATTGCTGCTACTGTTTCTTGCTGTTCTCTTTACTGTGCGTTGCAACACTGAAATTTCCCCATTGTGGGACAAATAAAGGATATCTTATCTTATCTTATAAATCAGCCCTTCTTCTTACCATGTTTTAAACCAGGAGATAAACAAAGTCTAAAGCAAGTTGATAACATGACTGAAGAGCCCAGCACTGACGCCATGAGTGAATTCAACAGAATGAATTAGCCTCCTTTACTGTGGGTCCTCATGTCAGAGGAGAACCTGAAAGAAAATTACAAAACATGTGTTAATCAAAGATCTTGCACTAAAATGCAGTTTATTACAGAAACAAGCGACACCAGCTCACCATTACAGCGTCTATATCACTGACTGTCCCGTTTGAACACGTCGTTATTAATGTATGATATGTTTTCTTACAAATATCTTGCAGAAATGATCTTGTGGGTTTGTTTAAATGCCACTGACCTTCCTGTGACGCGATGACGTAAGACGCTGTTAGCCACATTAGCATTTTCTTTTACGCCGCATATATTTCGAATTAAAAATGAAGATTTTATAGTTTCGTTTGACTTGAAAATTGTATTAATTTTTTTTTTTTTAATTTCACGTCGAGTTTAGGGTTAATAAATCAGTGTGAAGTCGTTTTTTGTCCAGCTGGAGGCGCTAGTTTCTGAAAAAAAGTTTATTTCCCGTTTAGTTCCCAATAGCGCATGCGCAGCCGGCTCCTCTTCTCAGTAGAAAATCGGACCACACTTTTCTTGTTTTATTGCTGAAAATAACAGAATTTCGCCAAGATGAAAGATGTTAGCGGGTATCTCAAGCAACAACAGAGCTGCAGCCCGACCCCGGAGATGGCAGCGGAGTGGCACGGCCTGGAGGAACTTTATAACAAAAGGTAAAAGTGTCAGAAGCCGAGTGGAGGCTAGGCTAAGCTAACGGCAGCTCATTCATTTGAACGGCGTAGCTGAGTCACTGGGCTAATGCTAAGCTAATGTTTTTTTGACAAGCTAAAACCATAAACATTAAAACATAAACGTAATCTGTAAATAGGTCTTTCATGTAACATGAATTTATGAGTGACACGAATCGTCTGGTGTTTCCCTCAAGTGTTTTAAGAGATGTAAAATTAAAAGACGTGACATTTATTTACTGTTATTCCAGCTTTGTCATCATTAGCAGTAACTATATTCGTACATTTAGGTAAAATGAAAACTGTAGTAGTTGTAGTAGCAGTTTTAGTAGCAGCATATGGGAAAAAAAATATGAGTTCAAGTAAATTAACAAGTCTAACTATCTAAATCTACAAAAAGAAACTGTCGATCCAGTGTCTGATGATGGTTATTCCAGTGATCCTGACTGAAATTCAACAAAAATGAACAAATGTGTGAAGGAAAAGTGCTATTTCCTACTTGTATCTTTGTTTTTACTAATTTGTTATCCGGTTAGGGTTGTCAAAAGTATAGAAAATCAAATAATTGATACTAAAACAAGTATCGGACACTTGATACTCTTTTTTTTTTTCTTTTTTTTTTTACAGGTGTCAATACTAAAAAAGACAGAAATGAAGCTTTCTTGAGGATACTTACTTTAAGGATACTTTGTAATAGAAAAGAAAGTACTATGATTTAATGTTGGAAATAACATTTTATTATCTAAATAAAGAGTGTTTTTTAGTTTAATTTTATTATAATTGTGATATCAGAATCTGTACTGAGCTTCTAGTCTAGTCCATAGAATCCAAATCAAGTTGAAAATAGTATAGTAATAGTATCGTGACAACAGTGCATTCAGTTGCACAGATGAGACACTATATTTTCTAATGTCTCTTGTCTGTTTTATTGCAGGTTGTGGCACCAGCTCACATTGAAGCTCACAGACTTTGTGAAAGACCCTTGTTTTCAGTCTGGAGATGGACTCATTCAGGTCAGGACCAAATATTATAATTTTCTCTGCATCCTGTGTATTCTAATCACCTGATCTAACCAAATGCTTGTTTTTTAACAGCTCTATGACAACTTTCTCAGTGACTTTGAACACAGGTAACATTATTATTTTTGCCCATTTGTTTATTTGTAATATGTTGACGCTTACAAGGAAATGTCTCTCTGTCTTTTTTAGGATAAACCCTTTGTCTTTGGTTGAGATCATTTTATTTGTGGCTCGTCAGATGACAGGTATTTCCAGTTTAAAAATGAAGAGATATGGGGTTTTTTTTTATATTAAAGGACATTGTATTAATGTTATTAAACTTACTGCTGTTTCAGATCCTAAAGATGCGATTACATTTTTAGAGAAAACAAAGGAAAAAGTGAGTTTTATTATTATTATTTAGGTTATATATTCATGTTTAAAGTTGCCTGTAACAGGTTCTACTGTCTATAATGGCTCTGTACACCGATAATGTGATTTTACCCTGTGTTTAACTGAAGGTTTGTGTTCGTTTCAGGTGAAAAGCAGCGATGAGGCAGTGATTCTGTGTAAGACGTCAATCGGGAGTCTCAAACTGGAAATCAACGACCTCCCAGCCACAAAGGTAACTACGCCAGCAGTAATACATTTTAGGTCCCTATGACTTTTTTAAAGGACAGTACAGGTTAAAATATGGATGAAGAGTGTGTGGAGACATTCAGGAAGTTGCCAAATTCTACTGTATTTGCACTTTAGGCCCTCTTTGTTATAATATTGTATACTTTTTAGTTAAGTTTTTGGAGCCACAAAGGTATAAACTAAATCAGAACCATGCTAATCTGTGTTTAAATCATAAAATCCACAACCACTTCATTTATATAGCACATTTTACAAGCAAAACCGTTTCCAAAGTGCTGCACAGAGATTATGAAATGAAGATAGCAAGAAGATAAATTGCTAAAATTTGACTGTACCACTCCGGAAACAATAAAACCAGTAAAAATCAAATAAAAGCAAAACTATAAAAATCATAAAATGGCAATAAATAAGTCAAATAAATGAAAGACACAGGACCACACAACTGAAACTTAAAAATGTGGGACTGCAGATGGTGGTGGCATTTTGCGAAATCTGGTCCTAAGCTTTTTTTTAAACCTTTTTTATACGTTTGACTAGAATAGAATAAAATAGAAAGCCTTTATTGTCATTATACACAGTTTAAAGAGATGAGAAGCTGCTCCTTCACATAAAAATTAATAAAACTACAAGCTAATACACATGAACTACTCTACAATAAAACTTGTACAAAACCCACCAGGGGTACACAGACAGACAGGCACTCCTGATAAACGAAAAAACGAAAAGAAATTATTACAAAATGTAGAAATATACTGGATCAAAATAAAGGGCTCATATTACACTATTTTCTGATTTGTTCTAATGTAGTTTCCACATCACAAACAGACCTGGAGTTGTGTTTTTGTTTCATTCAGACATGTTTAAGACACAAACCCTGCAGATTAGGCCTGAGTTCTTCTCTCAAACACAAAAAAACCTCTCTGTTCCACCTTGTGATGTCATGTGGTAATACATGAAAAGCCCCACTGTGTTTTCAAACTCCACACACCTTCACACGAATGCTGCAGCTCTGACCCTGTTTCTGTTTCCGTTTTCTCTCTGCAGAAGATCATCGAGGAGGTTGAGGAGACTCTGAATAACCTTCCCGGGGTGACGTCTGTGCACGGGCGCTTCTACGACCTCTCCAGTAAATACCACCGCATCATGGGCAACCACGCCAGCTACTACAAGGACGCGCTGAGATACCTGGGCTGTGTGGACATCAAGGACCTGCCAGGTGAGACCGGAGGAGAATCTGAGGTTCACTACGGATCCTCTGCAGCTGATGTCATCCAAATTCCCTGAGGCTGTGATGCTGAACTGCTGAACTGAAGGCACTGCTCTGTCAGAAGCTCTGCCAGGCTTAAATCTGACCTTTGTTTTGATCTGAACATAAGAGGCAGTGGATTTTATGTTTGAAAAATGGCCACATAACATTTGAAATCTTGCATGTAGGAACCATAGTTTAGAATAGTTCAATAAATGCAGCAGTGAGCGGGGATTTTTATATTTTATTACTTATTTTTCTATTTTATCTTGACTTGTACATTTACATTTATATAATTATGCCTTAGTTGACACCTGCCTCTTGCTCTTACTCTTTGTTATTATATTATATTGTGATGTGTGAGCTCCTGTGTGTCCGAATAATTAAATTTAATTTGTGGATCGATAAAGTTTGTGTAAGTCTAAGAACAAGAGGTAGGTAAAAACACATTTTCTGACCACTCAAGCCTCCTATGCAGGACAAAACAGAATTACTCAATAAGGCAACCGTGTTATAACATGTTTAAAAGCCGATTTAAAGCCGATTTTTCATAATGTCCCCCTTTTAAAATGTTTTTATTTCAGATTCAGAGAAACAGGAGCGAGCGTTCACTCTGGGTTTGGCCGGACTTTTGGGCGAAGGCGTTTATAACTTTGGCGAACTGGTGAGAACACGCAACACTACACATTTATTTATTACACATTTATCAGGTGAAAAGCCTTAATTAGGTTTGTCAAAAGCATCAAAAATCAGTTACTAATCAGTATTAAAACTAGTATTGAAACTAGAGAATCATTTGAGCAGGTTTCCATATTTAAAAATGCCCCATTTACAGGACAAAGTTTTAGCATTTCTGAATAGTTGTCTCAGTTTGCATAAAATCTCATGGCAACATAAAGAAATCACTATTACTTTACAGGTCTGTCGCGATAATTACTATATCAACCTCTTGTTCATGATAAACTGTTGGTTCATTCTGCTTTTAAGGCCTTTTGAATGAAACTGTATATTGAAAAATAGTTTCACTGTTCTTATTCATCATGATATTTCTCTCTAGCGATATTATATCATGCTTCAAACTGTGTTGTCGTGACAGGCCTACTGTTTAGTGTCTGAAAATGACATTCTGTGACAAAAAAGAGCATTTATTTGTCCTGCTTTGGCATTTCTACACTGCAAACATTTTTAAAAAAAAGAACTGAAAAGTTGTCTTGAATCAAGGAGTCTGATTTAATAAAAACAATTTTGCACAATTACAGAACTGCCTGCCACTGTTAGTGTCGTCTGTCCCTAAGATGTGACATAACGGTGCATACAGAGTTTTTATAAGGCACAGGGATGATACAGACGCATAAGATAAGACCCAGCCTCATCCGAGAACAAGTGCACACAAGACACGACACGACAATCAGGAGAATAACAGGCTGCGATTGATATAAACATTAGATTCATGAGGAACACTAGGCCAGAGTGTTGTACAGGATCACAGCGAACAGTCAAACTAGTTACAAAAACCAAGGTGTAAGAATCAAGAGGTTGTGATAACTTTGCTTAACAGTAGATATGTGATGTACCTTTAATGAACCCAGTAAACGATCAGTGATGTAAATATTTCCATAATAGTCCTCATCGTAGTATTGGTTTGGGTTTTGAGCCCTGAGCCTATTCACTTGTAGAGTTTGAAATATTAGTATCATGACAACACTCGTCCTAAAACATTTCTTTTGTCGTTGATTTCAGCTGCAGCACCCGGTCCTGGAGTCTCTGAGGAACACAGACAAACAGTGGCTCATTGACACTCTCTTCGCCTTCAACGCCGGAAACGTGGAGAAGTTCCAGGGATACAAGTCTGCGTGGGGACAACAGGTGAGTGCCACGGCTCAGAGCTCACCTGCACTTTTCTCCATTTTGAACAAATTATCATTGTGTTTACAACAAAAAATACGTCTTTTTTAGTAGTAATAGTTTATTTTCTTCAGTCATGTCTTGTCATACTGAGTTTACGTTGTGAAAAAGTGAGGCTGCCTTACAAAAAAAGTCCTTTAAAAAACACGTCTAAAATAAAAGCAACGCAACTTCAGTTCATGCATGAGTTCAAAGAGCGTTGCCTTCAGTGCAAAATTTGGAAAAACTTCACCAACTGCAAACAAATTTCGACTTGGGACCAAAAATGTAAAAGAGGAAATTGCTTCTGCAGGGCTAAAGAATCTGAACCAACATCAACATCAGAAGAGAAGTGAACGGGAGTGAACAGCTCAACCTGAAAACGGAACAAAAAGAGCTCCGCCAGCGGGGCAAAATACGCCCGTACTTTGAATTATTGTATATAGAATTAAGTTAGAATTTGTCAAACCTAGTTAAAGATGAATAGTTGGTGCAGTTTGGAAGTTTGACATTCCTAGGTGAGACGGTTGTCGAGTTAGAGCGCGGACAAGAAATTGTCCACAGACAGACAGACGGACAGACAGACGGACGGATAATCAATAGGGAAATCTGGCTCTTGCAGTAGGAGTATGAGTATGACATCATCACATTCTAGAATCGGAATTCCACCAATCAGATCGCAGCAACAGAACTTAAAGACACTACAAAGCTTTAATGTGTCAAAGCTCAAAGAAGCAGAGAATGTGGGTTGTTCTCGCTTTCAGCAGCAGAACATTTGAGAAGAGAGTTCAGATCTACGGCACATAACATAAAAGGACAGAGATGGAAGATAAAAAGACAGAGATGGAAAGAGGCTTCACTTTCACTGTGAGAGGGCACAGAGACAGACGTGTCTCTGTGCAAAGATATCCATTTTCAAATACAAAACCAAACATGAACACTGTGTTCGAGGAATTGAGGAGGGAGCGGAAGTTGTGCGATGTTTTGCTCAACGTGGCCGGCGTGCAATTCCCAGCACACAAACTGGTTCTGTGTAGCTGCAGCACATACTTTAAAAGCCTCTTCACTAACTGGTCCAGCCCTGACTGCCAGGTGTTTGAGATCTCCAATGTGTCAGCTGATATCATGAAGATTATCCTGGACTACTGCTACACCGGGGTGGTGCACATCACCCAGGAAAACCTCCAGGAGCTCTTTATAGCTGCTGACTACTTAGATGTGAGCGGCATTACCGAAGTCTGCTGTCAGGTCATGAAGGAGCAAATGTCCCCCAGTAACTGCATCACTGTATGGGGTATCTCAAACAGGTACTACTACCCCCAGCTGAGGAAACAAGCCTTCTTATACGTCCTGAAGCATTTCGAAGAGGTGGTGACCAGCTCTGAAGAGTTCTTCCAGCTCTCCAGGGAAGACCTGTGTTCAGTCATTGATGATGATCGGCTGAACGTGAAGGAAGAGACCACCGTGTTAGTGGCAGTCATCAGATGGATTGTACATGCTCCTGAGGAAAGGAACCACTACTTGGCCGACCTCCTACTAAAAGTCCGTCTGGGTCTGATCCATGTTGATTACTTCACTCAGTGCATGAATAGATATAACCTGTCCCACTACATTCATAACTGGAAGATTGTGGAGGCGAAGATCAGAAAGGTGATGTTGGATGAAAGCGATAGGAGGTACAATGCCTCCCTGCCCCCCACTCGTCTAGCCACTCCAAGGCTGCCCAGTGCGGTGCTTATGGTTATTGGAGGCTCTAGCCCAAACAGAACAACCAACAGCATTGAAGTCTATGACAACCGCACCGATCGCTGGGTGGGTGTGGCTAATGATGACTGGACTCCAAGAGCCCAGCACGGCACAGTGTTCCTTAATGGATCTGTGTACGTGATTGGAGGGTTTGACGGCAATCACGAGCTCAACACTACCTGCAAGTACGACCTGGCAATTCACACGTGGCAAGAATTAGCACCCATGCATTCACGTAGGAGCGGCGTTAGTGTGACTTTGCTGGATGGTTTGATCTATGCGATAGGCGGGTTCGATGGACTGGACAGGCTGAAGACAGCCGAAAGGTACTTGCCAGTGACCAATCAGTGGACCATGATTTCACCTATGAACGAAAAGAAGAGCGATGCCAGCAGCACAGTGTACAATGGAAAGATCTACATTTGTGGAGGTTTTAATGGTCAACATCGCCTGGCATCAGCTGAGACTTACAACCCACTAACCGAACAGTGGACCATGATAGCAGATATGTCCACCATGCGCTCTGGGGTCAGAGTCATCGCCTATGCCAATGAAATCTACGCTGTTGGTGGGTTTAATAGATATTCCTGTGTGAACACTGTTGAAGCCTATAACCCCGCAACCAACACGTGGCGCCCCCTACCCAACATGTGGACCGAGCGCAGCCACTTTGGCATCGAGGTTGTTGACAATCAGCTATATGTTGTAGGCGGGTACAATTGGGGCACCATTCGTTGTGCTGAATGTTTTGATGCAAGGACTGGAGTTTGGACTCAGGTGCGGGACATGGAGATCCCTCGTTATGACCTGAGCTGCTGTGTGGTGTTTGACCTTCCCAACATGGCCGACTTTGCCCCGCCCTGCCCTCCTCCTCATGACGATTCCACTGAGGAGTAGATGCGCACTCATTTAAATAAAAGCATCTATTAACTGCAAAAAAGTGTTCAGTTTTGTTGTTTTTTTATACACTAGTGACAGTAGCTCATTTGATATAGTGCTCGTCCTCTGATTTGAAGGTTGCCAGTTCGAATCCCGCTCTCAACATACACATCATTGGGAGAGTGATCAGATCCTCTGGCCCACAGGTTGGTGGTTCGATTCCAGCTCCCAAAGAAGAATGCTGTTGTTGTGTCCTTTGGCGTGGTTCCCTGATGTAAAAGTGCTTTAAATGCATTGAAGGTGGAAAAGCTCTATATAAAATGTTACCATCAAATAGACTTTTTCCAGGTATTTGGTATGAAAAAGAGCTCCTCCAGCGGGACAAAATACGCCCGTACTTTGAATTATTGTATATAGAATTAAGTTAGAATTTGTCAAACCTAGTTAAAGATGAATTGTTGGTGCAGTTTGGAAGTTTGACATTCCTAGGTGAGACGGTTGTCGAGTTAGAGCGCGGACAAGGTAATGTGTAGTTGTCTTGTATTCTCTCTCTCCCGTTGCCTAGCAACCGCTGCAGCTGGAACTGTGTGTCACCTTTGAACTTTAAACTTCAAAGCTTTGAAGTGTCCACGGACGGACAGCACCATACCATAATACGTCCCGTTTTATCACGGGCGTATAAAAATGAAACTATAAAATCCTGATCTGTTTCTAGGGCTGAAACAATTCGAGTTAATCGATTAAATCGATTAGAAAAATGCATCGATTATTTCTTTTTGCCTCGATGCTTCGTTTTATTTTCATACGCTCGGCGATGGCCGGAACCTTTTGTGGTAGAGGTAAAGTTTCTGCACGACCACTGCACTTCACTGTACACACAACAGCGCGGCGCCCATGGATGTGTAATAAGAGCAGAACCTCATCCCCCTACGCCGCGCTCCTCATCTCTGCGCGTGGATTGTGTCTTGTCACTTACACTCCGTGGACCGCGCTTCCTCCTGTGCCTCTAAACCAGAACTCCCACCAAGACTAAGCCAGGTCTAAACCAGGTCTAAACCAGGTCTAAACCAGGTCTAAACCAGGTCTAAACCAGGTCTAAACCAGGTCTAAGACAGGTCTAAGACAGGTCTAAGACAGGTCTAAACCAGATATAAAACCAGGACTAATCCAGGTCTAAAACCAAACAAGAATTTGCAGGAGGTGGTTGCTACATTCATGTAGTTTTAAAAATCATGACAATATCAAGTAATCCAAAGTATTCAGATTACGTTACTCACTTTAAATAATTTAATTGATTATGTCACAAACTACATTTTGGGGAATGTAATCTGTAATC
Source organism: Odontamblyopus rebecca (assembly GCA_030686955.1). NCBI lineage: Eukaryota > Metazoa > Chordata > Actinopteri > Gobiiformes > Gobiidae > Odontamblyopus > Odontamblyopus rebecca. The sequence continues at coordinate 40,379,995 of CM060655.1, forward strand.
TGTAGGGGAACATTTTAAAAGTCACCTTCTCAACACTGATGCTACAACATGTAAACAGAACCGTACATTACATCAAGTGGAAAAGAAACCGTGAGGTAAGTCAACCTTAGCCCAGCGATAATTACGTTTTTCATGTCCAAAACACGTGTATCTGTCAGTGCAGGTGGTGTGGACTTAACATGTGCAAAGTAGACGCAACAATAACAAACGATTACTCGATTATTCAAACAAAATAATCGACAGAATAATCGATTACTGTAATAATCGATAGCTGCAGCTCTATCTGTTTCTCTACATTGAGTGAAACTTTGAGGTTATTTCAACAAGAATTTCCAGAATTATTGGCCTGTGAAATGATGTCGAATATTTTGGGACACCCTGTTTAGCTTGTTTGGTTTTTAAAAATGAAATCAAATTGAGCTGGTGTTTTCCTGTGATTAAAGTGAGTTGTGTTTCTGTTTCAGCCTGACCTGGCGACACACGAAGCCAAACTGATGCAGAAGATCCAGCTGCTGTGTGTGATGGAGGTGAGACCCTGTTGAGCTAAACGTCCAGGGTGATGAGGGTGAATTTCTTGCATTTTAAACTTGTTTTGCTTTTTCCAGATGACGTTCACTCGACCTGCGAACCACCGGCAGCTCACGTTCACAGAAATCGCTCAGAGCGCAAAGATCCCGGTCAACGAGGTCAGTGAGAAAAAAACAGGCAAAATAAAAGAACTTAAACGGTGTAAAATGCTCTGGTACAGACGGTTCACTGATCCGATCACAGCGCAGCTTTGGGATTAGGGTGGAGTCAAAGGTGAAGTGCCCAAACAAACCGAAATGGCAGCGCTAATGGACGTACTTGAGCCTATTTTAGGAGAAACAGACTATTTTGTTGTTGGAAAATGTGCAGAGGGAGGCGCTGAGTGCATTTGTGGAGGTAGATATGTCCGCATAAGGACAGGGGGCGCTCTGGGACAGTTCTCTATGAGCTTGTGTCCTGTGAACGTCGGTTAAAGTTGAACTCCGGCACGTTTGAAGCTAAAGTCCATTGCTAGAGGCGGTCGAATACAGTCAGAAAAACAAACGAGCATACTGATGGGGGCGAGTCCTTAACTTCCACGTAAAACAGCAATTTGCTTCAGACTGAAGAAGCTGAACACCACTTTAACCCATCTGACAACAGCCACGAGTCTAACAAACAAAACGCTCTGCCTGGTTCACTCATTAGTGTCTGGAAACGTTAGAAAACAACTTTATAAGCACCTCACACTTCCCTCTGCTGATTTGCCACTGCACCAAAGCCCAAAAGACTCGATCGCCGACTCCAGAAGCAACAAGTGAAGATCGACGACTGACGGTGAAGAAGAGAAACTGAAAGTTGCTGAAAGAAAATGGTTCGGGAATGTATTTTTTTTAGTGTTTTCAAAAAATAGAATTAGAAACGATATCGGCGATCGAGTCTTTTGGGCTTTGGCCTGTGCAGTGAGAAATCAGCAGAGGGAAGTGTGAGGTGCTTATAAAGTTGTTTTCTAACGTTTCCAGACACTAATGAGTGAACCAGGCAGAGCGTTTTGTTTGTTAGACTCGTGGCTGTTGTCAGATGGGTTAAAGTGGTGTTAAGCTTCTTCAGTGTGAAGCAAATTGGTGTTTTACGTGGAAGTTCAGAACTTGCCCCCATCACTACACTAGTTTGTTGCCTTGACAGACTCACTGCCACAGTGAGATCTCCACCGAGGAAACACTGATCTGTGCCGTTTTTTAGCTCCTGACAGAATTCCACCTCCTCTAGAGACGGACTTTAGCTTCAAATGCGCCGGAGTTCAACTTTAAAGGCCATTAAACACCCTCCTGAAGCTTTACTCCTGCCCGGTGGGTTGGGGGAGCGGAGTGGGCTCTTACTGCTGACCGACAGCCACAACAATCCTACTCGGGGCGGAGCCACAGAACAGGACATTTATCTGTCTGTAAACTGGATTAAATGTGCAGAATATAGAGTGTCTGACCTTTATAACGAGGTAAAACATGTCCACACGGAATATCTGCCCACATCAGCAAGATTTAGACCGATATCCAATAAATACCCTAAACTTTACTTTAATAGTTGTTCCTGTGTTGATGTGTTTGTTATACATGTGTGCTCAGGTGGAGCTGCTGGTGATGAAGGCCCTGTCCGTGGGGCTGATCAAAGGAAACATCGATGAGGTGGATCAGAGGGTCCACATGACCTGGGTCCAGCCGCGAGTCCTGGATCTGCAGCAGGTCTGGACTGGTTCACGCTCTCCTCCCTCAAGAAAACACAGCGAGCTTTATGTTTTTTATTGAATCCTCTGTGTTTCCAGATTAAGGGCATGAAGGAGCGTCTGGATTTCTGGTGTGGAGACGTGAAGAACATGGCGATGCTGGTGGAGCAGCAGGCGCACGACATTCTCACATAAACCCGTCGCTCTCCTGTTTATACTGTCTGAGTTTCCCTCTGTACATGCCTCCCTCTCACAATAAATGTGCCCCACGTTTGGACCCAGCGAGTTCTGTTCAGACCCCCGAGACCACTTTGGCTTTACGAGAACCACCAGATCTAACCCAGGTCTAGAACAGGACTATTCTACAGCTAAAACAGGTCTAGAACAGGACTATTCCAGGTCTAGTCTGGGGCTAAACCAGGTCTAGAACAGGACTATTCCAGGTCTAATCTTGGTCTATAACAGGTCTATTCCAGGTCTAGTCTAGGGCTAAACCAGGTCTATAACAGGACTATTCAGGTCTAATCTAGGTCTATAACAGGTCTATTCCAGGTCTATAATGGGACTATTCCAGGTCTAATCTAGTCCTGTTTTAAACCAGGTCTAAAACAGGACTATTCCAGGTCTAATCTAGGTCTATAACAGGTCTATTCCAGGTCTATAATGGGACTATTCCAGGTCTAATCTAGTCCTGTTTTAAACCAGGTCTAAAACAGGACTATTCCAGGTCTAATCTAGGCCTAAACCAGGTCTAAAACAGGACTATTCCAGGTCTAATCTAGGGCTAAATCAGGTCTGTAACAGGGCTATTCCAGGTCTAATCTTGGTCTATAACAGGTCTATAACAGGACTATTCCAGGTCTAATCTTGGTCTATAACAGGTCTATAACAGGACTATTCCAGGTCTATAACAGGTCTATAACAGGACTATTCCAGGTCTAATCTAGGTCTATAACAGGTCTATAACAGGACTATTCCAGGTCTATAATAGGACTATTCCAGGTCTAATCTAGGGCTAAACCAGGTCTAGAACAGGACTATTCCAGGTCTAATCTTGGTCTATAACAGGACTATTCCAGGTCTAATCTAGGTCTATAACAGGTCTATTCCAGGTCTATAATAGGACTATTCCAGGTCTAATCTAGTCCTGTTTTAAACCAGGTCTAAAACAGGACTATTCCAGGTCTAATCTAGGTCTAAACCAGGTCTCTAACAGGGCTATTCCAGGTCTAATCTAGGCCTAAACCAGGTCTGTAACTGGTCTATTCCAGGTCTAATCTAGGCCTAAACCAGGTCTAAAACAGGACTATTCCAGGTCTAATCTAGGTCTAAACCAGGTCTCTAACAGGGCTATTCCAGGTCTAATCTAGGCCTAAACCAGGTCTATAACGGGTCTATTCCAGGTCTAATCTAGGCCTAAACCAGGTCTAAAACAGGACTATTCCAGGTCTAATCTAGGGCTAAATCAGGTCTGTAACAGGGCTATTCCAGGTCTAATCTAGGACTGAACCAGGTCTGTAACTGGTCTATTCCAGGTCTAATCTAGGACTGAACCAGGTCTGTAACTGGTCTATTCCAGGTCTAATCTAGGACTGAACCAGGTCTAAAACCGGACTATTCCAGGTCTAATCTTGGGCTAAACAAGGTCTAAAAGTGAAGGATCGCCACATTTCAACCTTCAATCAAAAGAAAAAGTAAAAAGTACAATAATAAATAATTGTTTGACTAAAGTAATCACCGCTTGTAGCCCTAAAAGTGTCTGAGTTAGACTTAAAAATACCAAATCGTGTTCGTTTGTGTCTTCGTAAACTTTATTGGTTTGTAACTGAAACAAAAGTCAGGTACAATTTAAGGCATTTAGACTTTTTTAGAACGTAAATGGCATCAAATACTAAGCCAAAATCTTAAAATATGAAATAACAACACATGGAACTTTAAAATATTGATGTTTTATGTTAGATTTGCCCTTGTGGACTTGTCGCCCTCTGGTGGTGAACGGTGTGAACGGCTCCATCTCTGGGTTTGTCCTGGAGCCTGATTTTTCTGCATCATTTCACGTTTTGTGTCGTGAAGTGATGCAGAAAAACGTATAAAACCAACACAACGGGAGAGTTTTTAGAGAGATATTACGGGAACTTACGGACGATGCCAAGACTTGACCAGACATCCCTGTTTACCCGGGACAGTCCCAGTTTGGAGCAGATTTATCCCAAACCAGTGATTTGTCCCAGTTTTATACAAAAAATGTCCCTATTTTTGACCAGTTTGACCCCTGCCAACAGTAAAAAGAGGCAAAAACTGTCATTTGTTTCAGTAAAATACAAAAAATCAATTAAAAAATTACTAAAACACAAAGAAAATGTGATTATAAGTGTGATAATTTTCCTTAATTATGCACTCGTTTCACAATTTTATTATTATCAACCACATACGTTTTACACATACATATATATACACATATATATACATTATATCTATATATCTATATCTATCTATATCTATCTATATATATATATATATATATATATATATATATATATATATATATATATATATATATATATATATATATAATCCTGCAGAATTCTACATTTTCATAAAAATTATCGAATCAAATCCACTTTATTTCTACGGCACATTTCATAAACAGTTTCCAAAACGCTGCACAAATACATATTAATATCAACAATAATAATATAATAATGATAAAATAAACACTCAGATTTAATGACACTAACAATAAAACCACTAAAATAAAATAGAGTAAAAACCATAGAATAGTAATAATATATTATTATTGCTGTCATTATCTTTTTGTATTTTATTTTTTCCTGTAATTTATTTATTTCATTGCATGTGTTTATTTTATGATTGTTTTTATGTGTTTATTTTATCATTTAGAACTTTTTGCACTGAGGCAAAGTGCAGGACACTGAGGCAAAGTGCAGGACACTGAGGCAAAGTGCAGGACACTTTCTCTTTGTAAATGCCCAGAGTAAATGTGCCTGACTTTGGCTCACCTCCAACTGGGACTTCTCAGTTTCGTACTGTAGCACAGGCAACACAAGTTGCACATGTAATTATTTCTAAAGTGCTTTGTGGCCGCTGTGTTTTGTTATTGTTTATCTGATCAGCTGATCGCCCCGTCAGCTGAGGCGCCTAATCGTATATATCTGCGCACGTGTGAGCGCGCGCACGCCGCCCCAAACTCACCGCTGTGCCGCTGGCGCTTGGCCGGGACCTTGGACCTTAAACGGACTAATCGAAACGAACCGATGGGGACCGAGAAAAAAGGAGCTGAGGAGCAGAGCGTCAGGACCCAGCGCAGCGGGTGAGACCGGTCCAAATACTTCACCTTAACGCGCTGACGAGCTGCGCAGGTGAACGCGCTCCGCCGCTGCGGCCCTGTGGATTTACTTTTTTTTCTTGAGAGATTTTTGGGGATTTACGTGACTTTTTTGTGTCGATCTAGGACGGTTTCGAACTGTTTTAACGAGGGCTTTGAATTAAAGTACACAGCCTGTGGATAAGTCGACCTGTTCTATTTTTAGAAACAGAACAGTGGCGGGCGACTGAGACGGGCTCACGGGCGACCGGGGGCCCGCGGGCATAGGGTTGGTGACCTCTGCTCTACTCCTTCCCTTTCCTCCTCTCCCCGTCTCTTCCTCTTCTCCTTTCCCCTCCTCCTCCTCCTCCTCTCACATGAAAATATCATAACCTCATCAACCTTTCATTATGTTCACTGCAAAAAAGCTTGACCTAAACATTTAAATCTATCAGAAAATGACTTAAAAGTAGTGAAATAATTTTATCTTAAAGTTATCTTAAAATAAACAACCTCTAGACTAGAATGAAGCAGTCTCAGAACTAATAAGTAGATAATAAATCTGAAAACAAGATGAAAACCTGATATAAGTGCTAAAATCTTGGCCAGATCACAGAAATTTACAGTGTTTTTGTTGTTTGCCACAAATACCTGGATTTGTTAGAGTCGCTTGGTCTCATTTTGTGGAACATTCCAGACAAGACCACAGCATCTCCACAAGGAAGAGAGGAGAGGAGGAAGGTCACAGGATCGACTCCCGATGAAGCATTTCTGGGTGGAGTTTGCACATTCTCCCTGTGTCTGGGTGAGTTTCCCCCTTCAAAATAAAACAAAACATGCACAACAGATCAAATCCTCCAGCTAAAGTCCTGACCAAGACCAGCTCAAGATCTGGAGATGGTCCCACTGCTCCTGACAGATTTAACAGAGACACTGAGGATGGATCAAATACAGAGGACAAATTTCTCTGTTATCCACTCCCTGGTCCTGAAGCAGTTCTGTTTTATGATTTAAGTTTATTGAGGTTTTCCATAATCTGGTCTGTGCCCTCAGTTTCCCTCAGTTTCTTCAACCGCCCCCCCCCCCCCCATTCCCAAAGATCTCTGCTTCCTCATTCAGACTCTGATCTCGCTCCCAAATATCAAATACACAAAACAAAATGGACTCAAAATAAACCAAATGGTCACCACAATAATAACGAAAAACAACGATAAAACAGATCAAAACCAAAAAGTTGTTACAACAACATCTACAGGAAATGTCTATAACGCAACAGTATCACTCTCCCCTGCATTTTAGGTCGCTCTTTATTTTATTTGGTTAATTGTAACCCAGGGTAAAAATCTCACTTTTATGTTATATATATTCCTGCTCCGCCCTTGTTCAAAAACGCAACACCTGTACGTACCCCATTATGTAAATCACGTGACCGCGATCACATGACCGCGATCGGCCAACCGAGTAGCGAGGAGCGAATATCTAAGCTTGCTCTGGCTTCCTCCATTCAGATGCGTGGGGGAAAGCCGGATGACAGAGCTGTTACAGGTAGTGATGTCCAAATGAGGCTTCATGGGGCTTTGAACCTTTTGGGACTGTTGTGTTGGAATTTGGTTCATTACTCGAAGCTTCACTGATTTGAACGTGGGTGTCATCTGCTGGCGCATTGGTTGTACTGCAGCCATGCAAAAGGTTGATGGCCCTCGTGTGCTCTTTTACTCTGTATTGTTTGCCTCTTTGTTCCTCTTTGTCTTTGTGTGTGTGTTTGCCAATAAAGACAATCATTTCCCCCTCTTGAGGGTCAATAAAACATATATTTGTAAATAAAACTGAAGCACACTTCAGTTCATGTGCTGCTTTTCCTTCTTGCTCCATCCTACCAAATATGTAGATGGTCCACTTAATTGTCATCCACCCATATTAAAAACATGAAGAATGGGGGTGGGGATGGGCTTAAGGTGCTTAGGTGAACTGGGGTGCTTATGCATTTTTATTCAAAAACAACAGTTTCTGCACAGTAGAGGGTTTGAGCCAGTTTCTGTTTTGTGTGTGAATAGGAGTTGACAAATATGTTAACTTATAACCTTGTTCAGCGGCAACATTTCAAAATGCTCCCAGACTTGAGATCTCTTCCTGGTTGGTTCCATTGCAAAGCAAAAAGAAATTAAACCGACAGAAGAATGAACGCTAATCAAATCAATCCAAATGGTATTGACCAGACAGGCAACGCATCGCATTGTTTCAGCCATTTTAAACACAACTGAGACCCGTGTTCAAAGCCCCGCCCTCTGAACCAAACCAGTCAGCTGATTCAGTCTGAATGAAGCAGTGAAATGGGTCAAACGTCATCAGTCACGTGATTTGAAGCGCGCTCCGGAGCAGTGCTTCAGAAAAAAACCCTGGCGAGTTTTGGGGCGTGGTTCGAAGCCCCGTGTCAGAGGGAACATCACTAATTACAGGTTCGTACTCCAAACAATTATCTATTTTAGTTTAGTATCACCGTGCATCAAAGCGGAGAAAGGAATTGGTGAGTCTGAATGGTTGTTTGTTTGTTAGCATGCTAATGTTGGCGCGCTAAAGTAATGAACCTGCCGCTAGCATTAGCGGCTAACGCTAACATGTGGCTTCATGCAGCCCTATGCAAGTTATGTTGTGTGTTTAGCTTGCATAGCCTGAGCGGGCTGAATGCTCATGTCTGACTTTGGATGTTTGTGGCTCTAGGTAGCCAATGTATTGGGTTTATGTTGCCCATCCATCCATCTTCTCCCGCTTAATCCGGCTGGGTCGCGGGGGCATCTTGCTGCCCAATCCTCATAGCACCTGACCGCCCCTATGAACCCCTCTGCGGGTGGTGAGCCCACAGGAGGGTGGACATTATGGTCCTTGATGTTAGTTCATAGGGGGTTTATCTTGTATAGTGTTTAATTAGCACTTAAACTGATTGGGTAAATCCACAATTTGAAGTGTTCATTCCAAATAATGGATGTTATGCAGTTGCAGTGTACAAATCACGCACATTTGTATCTACAACTACCATATTTGGTATTTCTTTGATTATTATTAATTATTTTTGTGTACACATGAAGCTATTAGCTATAGTTGGTTAGTTAGTATGAACACTGACAGTGCTGTTAATTCAATGCAGGCCAGGGGACCCATTTTGGGTTCAGGATGACGAGCTACTGAAATACGGCTGGGAGCCTGAAGAACCTGCATCTATCTAATCCCTTCTACTGGTCTGGTAGGAGGCTATCGCAGCCTATGCTCTTCCCACCATCTCATCACACTGACACACACAACCACACACACTCCTTCCCCTGTTAATGGACATTTGCGCCTGGACATTATCTCGAATATATGGACAATAAGTCACAGGCTCTACCTACTTTTTAAAGCACAGTTCATTTTTACAATATAGTTTTATTCTGAATTAAAGCTCTCATGTAAACGTGGCATTTGAATTTAAAAGTGATTTAAGTTTAATCTCGTTTCTTCTCCTGCAGAGCCCGGACGGATGAAGACGTGGGAACAGGATAGAACAGGGTAAGACGTTATTACGTGTAATAGAGCGGAAACGTCATCGCTTTGCCTGGAAGCTTCCACAGTTTGACATTTAACTCATTCACTTAATAAAATGTGCTTTTATTGCTCAAGAAATAGCCTCTCCACAGATATAACTCAATAATGCCGTACTGTGGAATGTTTCGTTTACAGTTTACGTGCGTGCAGCGGGAGAAATATGTACATAAATATGTAGAATGACCAGATTTTCATAATAAAAAACTGGGACACTCTCAGTTTGTGGTGGTGAGTAATAAAAAAAACAGTGAAACGAGTGCGTAATTATTAAAGAAAATGGTTCTGCTCTTTAATTTTGATTGTTTTAAATGTTTAATAATGAATTGTTTAGTGGATATTTTAGTTCACGGAGACACTGTTACTGATGAAGTGCTGTTGTTAGAGTTGGTTTAATGTAAATAGTTTCTTTTGCACAAGGACTGCAGATGGAAAGAAGCTTGATTGATTCGTTTTCATTTCGTGTTTGTGCCAAGACGGAAACGATAATCACACACATACGACACACACACTGTAAACAACAGAAAAGCACATTTCTCGAAAAGGAACAAGAAGAAAAAAAACTTATTAACTCAAAAATGATGTGGTTTCTTATGTATATTTACAAATATTTACATATAGCAAATTAAATGACATATTATGGCCGTACAAAGTACTAATAACAATAACGAAGGAACAGAAGTTTATCGTTTATGATCATGTCAAACGTCAGGATTTGAGCTTATCTGAGCATCTTTTCTTCCGGAGTTTAATGTTTTCTGTGCACTGTCCTTGTTTTAAATAAATAAATAAAAACAAAACAAACATGTGAGTCAGTATAGTCACATTTTCTTTGTGTTCTGGTCGTTTTTCAGCTGCTTTTCTGTATTTTATCTCAAAAATTGACGATGTATGCCTCTTTTTACTGTTGGCAGGTGTTAAATTGATGAAAAATAGGGACATTTCTTGTGTAAAACTGGCTCAAATCAGGTGTCTTGGTTAAATTTGCTGGGCACAGGGCTCAAACTGGGACTGTCCTTGAGTAAATAGGTGTTTATTTTCCAGTTTCTGTGCTGCTTTGGACTTTGGTTGGGAGGGGACTCTGTGTGCCTAAAATATAAGGCACATTAGGCACCGTTTAAATTCACCTCAATTAAAATACCAGACTTTTCGAAGTGAATGAGAAGAAATAAAACTTAAAAATTGCAAAAAAACAGATCTGTGCACTTAATTTTATATGAACAAAAGGTTCCTTTTGTTTTGATGAACAGTGTAATCTGCTTGTGTGTTACTGGCTGTGCAGTAACTTTAGGAGAAGACTCGAGTCCAGGGAAAAGTCTTCAGGAAATCCACACACGCCGACCAACACCTGCTTTTTGATTCACTCCATGAGTTCTTCATACAAGCACAGAGGGAGCAGCGGCCAAAATGCACCTCCGGCCACTGTGCGGCGCTATATCTTAGGTCTCTCTGGGTTGTTTCCTATTTAACACCTGTAATTAGAGATACCAGGGGCTGCAAAGTGATGAGGAACAGTCTTTTGACCGTGTTCATGCTATAATAAAGGAATATTTGAGCTTTTACTGGAGTTTTGGGCTCATTTATATGAAAACACTCGTCAGAAATGCCTTTTAAAATGTGCATCCCAGAGGCTTGTGTGGCAAAGGGCCACACTGGCCCTACAGAGGGAAAGGTGGAAGAACATGTGCAGAAAGTCCTCTCTGCTCGTGGACGTCTAAAATGGACTTTTAAAGCTCCGATATTACGTAACATTTCCTCTTGTGAGCTTTAGGTTAGAATGTTTTGACCTCATTGAAAACACTCCTGGAGTTGTGATTTGTTTTATTCACACATGTTTGATTCTATCCCATCAATTATTATTTATGTTTTTATTTCTCAAAACTACCACAAACACATTGACCTGGTGATGTGGCCTGCTTGTTTCCATGGAGATGGTAGTATTAAATGCCACACTACAGAACATTTCAGGAACATACTGAGAGTGTAGTGGTGGTGAAATCCATATTTCCATAATTTGATCCATATTTCCACACATTTTTTTAATTTAATGCATTTTTTACGTAACTTTTTGGTTGCCGTCTGCTTGTTTCTACGGATATGACGGATGTTCCACAGTGTGAAATTAAACAGCTCTACCTTACATTTATTCAATTACAGATGGTTTTATAGCTCAGAAATACCAAGAAAAATAGGCATTCTGCCTGAGCGGGGTCGCCTCTCCACTGATCTTACTTGTAACTTTCTCTAGTTTGGTCTCCATGAAGATAAAAAGGTTTAATGCCACACTGTGAAACATTAGCGACAAAGCAATGACATCTAAATGGAGAAAATCCTGTCTCCATGAGCTCTCTCCAGTCTGAAACCTCCAGATTCACTCATGTTGCTGCAGGTCAGTGACAGAGAGATGTTGTTCTACCCAGAGACAGCAGGGGGCGACACCTGACCACCCGAACGCCCCATAAATACACCATTAACCACCGCCTGCAGAAATGTGTTTGTATTTTACACGTACAAATCTAGAGAAGAGCGTGAACTCATTTTCTCTAAATCAGTTAATTTTATTTGTATCTTTCTATTTGTCTGTTGTGTCGTCGAGATTGTAATTAGTTAAAATGTAACTTCCGGTTTTCTTATGGTACACCTTTATTTTGAAGAGCTACTTCCTGTACAGCACGTTAGCATTAACTAGGTTCACATCGATAAAGAAGTTGAAAAAAGTTGACACGGATCCGAATTAACATGTTTTTTTTTGTATTAGCGTCCCCTCTGAAAAGATATAAGGTACGTTTTAAGTCACAAAAACGAACAATTGTCATAATTTATTTACCTAAAGTGGATGTTATTTTCATTTAGCTAATGCTTGAAACACACGTTAGCCCAAGAGTCATTCGTTTAGCTAAAATACAGGGTTCCCGCGGTCATGGAAATCCTAAAAAAAAAAAATCATGGAAATGGAAAATGTCAGGCCTGGAAAAGTCATGGAATTTTGTAAATTCAGTGGAAGTTTTGTAAAAGTCATGGAATTTAGTATCTTTAATGCAGCTACAGCTTTCTGTTAAGCTCTCATGGGGCTGTGATGATTAATAATAATAATAATAATGCATCAGTTTTATACAGCGCTTTTCTGGACACTCAAAGACGCTTTACAGAGCGTTATTCATTCACTCCAGACCCGGTGGTGGTAAACTACTATTGTAGTCACAGCTGCCCTGGGGCAGACTGACAGAAGTGAGGCTGCCAATCTGCGCCATCGGCCTCTCCGACCACCACCAACACTCACACACACCACTTTCATACTAGGCAATGTGGGTGATGTGCCTTGCCTAAGGACACAACGACAGTTTTTGCCACTGTGGCACCTGGAATTCCCAGTGTCTCCCTTCCAAGTACTAACCAGGCCCTGCTGAGCTTCTGAGATCTGACGGGATCAGGCTTTAACAAGCCAAATTTTTGTGGCCATACTGGACGTTTGCGCAGTCGCTCCAGCAGGACAAGACACAATAAGATGTTTTGTTTAAAATAGACACAATAAATGCACTGACAGGATTTTGAATGTTAAAAAACTATAATACCAAACCATAAGGTGAGTGGGAAGTGTTCACATTTATGTTTAGCTCTAAAAGTCTGCTCAATTCTACACGTGTATAAATAAACCTTACCTTACATGTAGGTGGTGTTTTGGTCATGAAAATGTCATGGAAAATTCAGTGAATTTTTGATGACCAAAAGTGAATTTATTTCAAAAAGTTTTGAAATTTTGTCAGTGAAAGAGTGGGAACCCTGAAAATACAAATAGTCCTGCTTAAAAACGACTCAAACACACAAAAAAATGTGACCATACTGACTCACATGTGCATCATGAATTGTCTCTGCGTGTCCGTTTTCCGTAATTACAAACTCGTTTCACAATTTTATTATTACCAACTTTCAGCATAAAAAACTGGGACACCCCCAGTTTTTTGGTAATAATACAATTGAGAAACAAGTGCATAATTAAGAGAAACTGTTCTGCAGAGACCATTCATGACCAACATGAGTCAGTATAGTCACATTTTCATTGTGTTTTGATCATTTTTCAGACGCTTTTCTGTATTTTACCAAAACAAATGACAGTTTATGCCTCTCTTTACTGTTGGCAGGGGTCAAATTGTTCAAAATAGGGAAAACTGGGACATTTCTTGTATAAAACTGAAAAAAAAAAAAAAAATGGAGATGTCCCAGATTTTTATTTTGATATTCATTATAGGTTAGCCATTAGTTAACTTATTACAATTTTCCAATAAGCTAACGTTACGGTTGTTTTGCCAAGGTGTAACAGCACTACATTTAAGATTGAAACAGTGATTTTTATGTTTCCCCAGATCAAGTCACAAATATGGACGTGTGTTTGCCAGATGTATTTCCAGTGAATCTGAAAATTGTCAGTAAAGCGCCAACCTTCATTCAGGGAGTATGTTCAAACTAGAAAAAGAGAGACTACTGTTCAATTTGAGGCCACATGGAGGGATACACTTGGTAAATTTAAAGCTGCATTGTGTAACTTTTCCATGCCAGTGGACTACACCCAAAAGCATCCATTCTTACAGAGAGTGGGTGGGCTCGCCTCTGCACAGATTTGGCCTGTAACTTGTCTAATAATCAGCGCTTGTCTAAATGGAGTCACATAAGTTTAATGTCTTATTGCAGAACAGGAAAGCTACGCAGTGTATCTTTAAGTGTCCTTCATTTTTACAGATGTACGTGTCAGAATAACAGAATATTATAACTTAATGCTAGTGGACTACACCCAAAACTCTTGATTTTATTGTAAAAAAAAAAAAGAAAAAAAAAAAAAGGAAGTAAATCCCAGTTTAAAATGGGAATGCCCCCTGGTTTCCCTCGGAGGCGCTGGAGGCTTAGACTGCTGCCTCTGCGACCTGGCCCCAAAGAAGCGAAAGAAAATGGATGGATGACATTGAGAAAGTAGCAGACGCGGCAACTAAACCATAAACCAGAATAGTGTTGGCACGATAGTGAAATATAACACTTGACTTTGACACTAAGGAATGGGCTCGACACTCAAAAACACTTTTTCTTTAGACAATATACTGTGATTTTCCACATGAAATCATCGTACTTTGTTTTCTATTCCAGTGTGGTCTTATATCAGTGTAATCCCTCGTGGTCCATGGGCACATACGAGTCTATTTACTCTTATACTTGTCTGATATAAAGTGAGATTATTCTAAAGACATTCAGGAAAGGTTCACCTCTGTCCTGTCAATGTGACTTTTTATTATAGAAACCTGCTCAAATGAGTATCTAGTTTTGATGGATTAGAATCTGGTTTTCGATACCTGAATTCACCTGTGTCAATCTTAAACCATCAGCTGTTGCATTAAGATGCTAAATATATGGAAAATGTGCTATCACGTCTCTGATTTTAAGCTGCAGTAGGCGTTATGACAGATAGACTCCATATCTAGGTACGGTAACATTATTTCTACAGTGCTTTTCACAGACACGTGTCCCCGAAGATGCTTTACAGAGCATTATTAACAGAGTGTTATTCATTTACTCCACACTGAGTGGTGGTAAACTACTGTTGAAGCCACAGCTGCCCTGGGACAGACTGACGGAAGTGCGGCTCCAACCACCATCACTCACACACACTTCACTTTCACACCTTGTTTTGGGTCGATGGTTTTGGGTCGATGGGGGAAACTCATCCAGACACAGGGAGAACATGCAAACTCCACACAGAAAGGCCCCGACGACCCGGGGATCGAACCACGAACCCTTTCGCTGTGAGGCATGAGTGCGTAATTAAGGAAAATTGTTATGCAAAGACCATTCATGATGACCATGTGAGCCAGTATAGTCATATATTTTCTTTGTGTTTTGGTCATTTTTAAACAGATTTTTTTGTATTTTATCTAAACAAATTACCGTATTTTCTGGACTATAGAGGCACCTGCATATAAGCAACATCCACTCTATTTTTAAACAAAATTTAAAAAAAAAGATATACAAGCCGCACCGGGCTATAAGCCGCTGATATCCATGTTTAAAAATTAGATATTTACTGCATATACAGAACAATTTTGTACTGTAAATGTACATTTATGTACCTGAACAGATTCTTTCCGAACAGTGACTTTTAACACGGCAGCAACTGTGCTGATTAAAACGGGTCAAAAACAGAAAAGAACCGGTAACTGACCTTCATTTCTCCTGTGCAGTGAAACCACAAGTCACTTTAATCATCTCCGCCGAAACCATTGAAGTCGTCTTCTTCAGTGTCGGAGTTGAACAGCCTCAGAAGCGCTTTTACCAGTTAGTAATTTGTCGTGCTGTTATATCTGCTCAATAAAAAGTATCGTATTCGTCTTTGCATTCATTTTCCGTCTATCTTGTTCTTGAAATTCCGGTTAGAGCGCCCCTAGTGGTGGAAGAAAAATCCACAGAATAGCCGCACCTTTGTAAAAGCCGCATGGTTCAAAGCCTGGGAAAAAAGTAGCGGCTTATAGTCCAGAAAATACTGTACAATTTATGCCTCTTTACTGTTGGTAGGGATCAAACTGGTCAATAATAGGGACACCTGGGACATTTCTTGTATAAAACTGGGGCAAATCAGTGGTTTTGGTTAAATCTGCTGGGACAGAGGACACAGGACTGAAAACTGGGACTGTCCCGGGTAAATCGGGACGTCTGGTCACCCGCACCGCACCGTCTCTGAGTTTCGAGGCCCCGCCCCTCCTCCCGTCGCGCGCGCCTGTGTACCTGCCTCCACCCGCACGTGCGTTATGCAAATGAGCAGGTGAGTGGAGCCGGGCTCGCGGGGCTCGTGCTGCACTCGGGGCCTCGCGGAGAGCGGCAGCAGATGCGCGTGGAGCGGTGCGGGAGCCGGTGATGACGCGCGTGGAGAGGCTGTGAACCGCGGGACTGTGACCGAACCGATGGAGCCGCGAGCGGGACTCACGAGGACGGACATCGCGCGGGCTCTGCTCCTCGGACTCGTGCTCGTTTATCAGGGTAAATCCAGGTTTTTTACATTGCATTTTACAGAACCTTCGCACACTTTGTTATTCCCATATAAGTCATATATTGCACAGTGTAACAGCGCATTTACTGCTTGAGTAGACGTCCCTGTTTCCTCTGCGTCCCCTGTCCCAGCACATTTATACAAAACCATTAATTTGTCCCAGTTTTATACAAGAAATGTCCCTATTTTTTAACAATTTGATCTAAACCCGGACTACATCAACTCTAAGATAGTCAATTGTCAACAAGATTACCAAAGTCAACGAGATTAGCCGCGTGAGGCACTTTTAAGACAGCAAATGTTTAGTTTTATGTGTCGCCTGGACTCAGAAAACCAAGTACAGCAGCTTTGGTCAGTCCTCAGAAAAGCTGCTACAGATATGTATCTAAGCTGAGATGGCATTGGTGTAATAGTCGTTATAATTGTACACATTTTGTATCTGCATTATTTTATGTTCTTGTATTTTTCTTTTATTGTATGTGAATTGGACTGTCTGTAATAAAGTTATACATCTAAACCACATAATCTGATCCCAGCCAACAGTAAAGAGGACCATTAATTGTCATTTGTTGAGCCAAAATACAGGAAAAAGTACTTCAGATTGTGACTGACACGAGAATCCACAATGTTACGTGAAGAAATGTCCTTGGTGTCTCTATTTTTGATCAATTTGATCTAAACCACTACTAAACTAAGACTAAACCAGGACTAAACTAAGTCTAAACCCGGACTACATCAGGTCTAAACCAGGACTAAAACAGGACTATCACAATTTTTGACTAATCTGATCCCTGACAGTAAAGAGGAGCATAAATTGTCATTTGTTGAGCCAAAATACAGAAATCCATGTTTGTGAGCATAAAGCAAAAAAAAAAAAAAAATGCAGTGATAGAAGTTCCTCAGTTTATGACTGACACAAGAATGCACTATTTTACTCACTCTTTTCACAATTTTATTTATACCAAAAACCCGGGTGTGTCCCAATGTAAAATATTGACAATCTGGTCATGCTGTGCTTGAGTAAAAGTTGTGGTTCCTCTTCCTAATGTGAGCGACAAAAGCTTTTTGTGACAATTTATGAACATTTGTGTTTCTTCTTCTGCTCCTTCAGCTATAATTTAGTTTTTCTCATTGTGGATTATCACTTGAAAACACCGGATTTTGTACAGTATTTATTGTTGCGTATTGTAACTTCCAATTAGGCAGTAAATCTGGTGTCACGCCCTCGTAGTTACTCTTACTTAAGTAGTTATTCCCCCAAACATTTCACTTTGCTTTAATTGTTTGGAGCACTATTTGTACTTTTTTTTACTTTTAGTAATATTTTTTTTATTCTTACTTGAGTTTGTGCACAGCAGGCCTACAAACTAAACAGATTTGACTATGAAACACCTCATTCTAACCCAGTGGCTGTGTTTCTGACTGTGCAGCAGTGATAATAAAGGAGATTATTATGGCCCTCCCCCATACTCTTAAATACTCCCCTATTCTAAAAAGAACACTGACTAGACATTGGCATAACAAAATCTCACTTGTTGCTGCTGTTATTCTTATAAAAAGTAACTGCACTGTTCAAAAAAGACTGTTTAAATATGAAATACAGGCAATAAGTGACTTTCTAACTTCAATAATTGTACGTATTTTATGTATAAAGTATTTATGCCACCATAGACTGAACAAAATCTGTGGGAAACATTGTGTGACTAGTTTATTTGTAAGTTAAACCTTGTACTAACCTAGTATTAGCCTAGTTTAACAGTTGCTGCGTGTAGTTTTGGCTCTGACAGGTAAATGGGACCAGTCACTTCTCGCTCCGTTAGTTTTGCTGCAGCAGGTGTCGGTCTGGAGCTCTGGGGAGGGGGGGGACCCAGAATCAGGTGCTTCTGTTGGGGGATGGTTTCCAGAGCACTGCCCGAGGACCACGACTCCCTGGTCCTGTTTATTACACCGGCATAAATGAGACAAGTTTATTATTTTGAGCGGATTAGTCATTAATTATATAGACACGATCGCATTTTAGCTCAATGAATTGGATTTTTTTGTTTGTTTTGACAATTATTTTGATTCATTTACAGGTGATTATTGGTTCATAGGTCCTAGATCATGCAAAATGTACTCTCGTGCGAGCTCCAGACCGTGTTGGAATGTTATTAGCTCATCAAAAACATCTCTGAAGTTGTGTTTTGTTGCATTCAGGCATGTTTAGGTAACCGTTTATTATAGTTTGTCTACATCTCCATAGCTCAAAATGCTCTGTTCCACCTTATTTTCAAGTTAGCAGCTCCTTTTACCTTTTTTTTCTGTAAAAAAAAATAGGCAATTCTAGGGCAGGAATTATAATGGAGCACCTCCTGTAGTACCACAAAGTGCAGCATTAGAACATAGATCAGAAAATATGTGTAACATGGGGCCTCCCTTGATGTAATTGATTAATTTGGTTAGATTCCCTTGTTGATAAGTTGATAATTTTGTGTATTTAATGTCAGGGAAACACTGACGCACTGACACTAATAATTTAAAATGCAGTAAAACTAATTAATTTACAGTTATTCATCAGTATTTCATTGAATCGAAGTTGATTTTAAAGCACGACTTTGCCTTTCAGCTTGTTTATCCTGGGGCGCAGAGAGAGTCAATCTACAACAAGAAATCAGCAAGTGAGTACGAAGCCTCAAAACGACTAAACGAGACCAGATACAAACCAGAACTTAGTCCAGACTAAACCAGAACTTAACCAAGACCAAACCAGAACTTAACCAAGACCAAACCAGAACTTAAACAAGACCAAAGCAGGAATGAACCGGGACTAAACCAGAACTTAACCAAGACCAAACCAGAACTTAACCAAGACCAAAGCAGGAATGAACCGGGACTAAACCAGAACTTAACCAAGACCAAAGCAGGAATGAACCGGGACTAAACCAGAACTTAACCAGGACCAAACTAGGACTAAGCCGGGACTTAAAGCTTCAGTTAGTGCTTTGTTTAGAATGTTCCAGTGTTGCATGAACCGTATACATCTCCAATAGTTGAAGTTATGAGTTACGAGTCGGGTCTGTGGAGAGGGGACTCCACACACAGTTAGAATAATATTTTTCGCTGTATTTTATGGGCAATTAGAAAAGTATATTGAACAACTATTCCTGCGTCTGCTGTTACAGAGTGCAGCTTTAA
Organism: Odontamblyopus rebecca; assembly: GCA_030686955.1. Taxonomy (NCBI): domain Eukaryota; kingdom Metazoa; phylum Chordata; class Actinopteri; order Gobiiformes; family Gobiidae; genus Odontamblyopus; species Odontamblyopus rebecca. The sequence goes on from CM060655.1 coordinate 40,399,318, forward strand.
CTAAACTTGGACTGAGACAGAACCAAGAAGACTTAACCTGGACCAAACCAGGACTGAACTGAGTCTAGACCAGGACTAAAACCGAGACTAAACCGGACCTGGGTGTTGGGGGTAGTGTCTGAATTGGGGATGTTTTTTGTGGCGTGTGAACAAACGTGTGGTTGTTCTCTTGCAGTGGAAGTCTGGGGACAAAAGCAGAGAAATGGGACACCACGGCCCTCGGAGACCAGGTAAAACCAAGACCCAAGTCCAGACTCAGACCAGGGCGGAGCCAGTACCCTCCCACTAGGCACAAGAGCCAGGAAAAATATGAATACAGCAGAATTAGCTAAGAATAATCAATAATCAGTATCTCAGCAAAACAAAGGTCTGTAACTGAGTGGAATTTACAGTGTTTTGAAAGTAAAATTGTTCGATTTTTGTTTTAACTTTCCTTAGTTTTCCTGTTTTTTGCCTTTAAGTAGATGGTAAATTAAGTAGAGATTATTAATTTGACTATAGCAAAAAAATGAATAGAAATTTGGGTATGTTGCAAATCTGCGATAACTGGAAACAAGTGCTTGCCAAAGGTTCTTAGGAAGGTTCTGCCTCTGCTTTAACCGGCACTGGGGAAATGCAGCCGCTGTCTCGGATTAGAACTTGATCCAAACAGTTTGTCACATATTTGTGAAACTCGGCGTTAAAGGGTTAAGTTATTTTTCTTTAATTTAGTCACAGGGTCAGATGGAGTAGAAGATACAGAGGAAAGGGTCAGATGGAGTAGAAGATGCAGAGGAGAGGGTCAGATGGAGTAGAAGATGCAGAGGAGAGGGTCAGATGGAGTAGAAGATGCAGAGGAGAGGGTCAGATGGAGTAGAAGATGCAGAGGAAAGGGTCAGATGGAGTAGAAGATGCAGAGGAGAGGGTCAGATGGAGTAGAAGATGCAGAGGAGAGGGTCAGATGGAGTAGAAGATGCAGAGGAGAGGGTCAGATGGAGTAGAAGATGCAGAGGAAAGGGTCAGATGGAGTAGAAGATGCAGAGGAGAGGGTCAGATGGAGTAGAAGATGCAGAGGAGAGGGTCAGATGGAGTAGAAGATGCAGAGGAGAGGGTCAGATGGAGTAGAAGATGCAGAGGAGAGGGTCAGATGGAGTAGAAGATGCAGAGGAGAGGGTCAGATGGAGTAGAAGATGCAGAGGAGAGGGTCAGATGGAGTAGAAGATGCAGAGGAGAGGGTCAGATGGAGTAGAAGATGCAGAGGAGAGGGTCAAATGGGGTAGAAGATGCAGAGGATGAGAGAAGATGCAGGTCAGAAGGTACAGAGAATGAAGAGGAGAGGGTCAGATGTAGAGAAGAGGGTCAGAAAGTACAGAAGACGCAGGGGAGAGGGTCAAATGGAGTAGAAGAGGCAGAGGAGAGGGTCAGATGGAGTAGAAGATGCAGAGGAGAGGGTCAGATGGAGTAGAAGATGCAGAGGAGAGGGTCAGATGGAGTAGAAGATGCAGAGGAGAGGGTCAGATGGAGTAGAAGATGCAGAGGAGAGGGTCAGATGGAGTAGAAGATGCAGAGGAGAGGGTCAGATGGAGTAGAAGATGCAGAGGAGAGGGTCAGATGGAGTAGAAGATGCAGAGGAGAGGGTCAGATAGAGTAGAAGATGCAGAGGAGAGGGTCAGATGGAGTAGAAGATGCAGAGGAGAGGGTCAGATGGAGTAGAAGATGCAGAGGAGAGGGTCAGATGGAGTAGAAGATGCAGAGGAGAGGGTCAGATGGAGTAGAAGATGCAGAGGAGAGGGTCAGATGGAGTAGAAGATGCAGAGGAGAGGGTCAGATGGAGTAGAAGATGCAGAGGAGAGGGTCAGATGGAGTAGAAGATGCAGAGGAGAGGGTCAGATAGAGTAGAAGATGCAGAGGAGAGGGTCAGATGGAGTAGAAGATGCAGAGGAGAGGGTCAGATGGAGTAGAAGATGCAGAGGAGAGGGTCAGATGGAGTAGAAGATGCAGAGGAGAGGGTCAGATGGAGTAGAAGATGCAGAGGAGAGGGTCAGGTGGAGTAGAAGATGCAGAGGAGAGGGTCAGATGGAGTAGAAGATGCAGAGGAGAGGGTCAGATGGAGTAGAAGATGCAGAGGAGAGGGTCAGATGGAGTAGAAGATGCAGAGGAGAGGGTCAGATGGAGTAGAAGATGCAGAGGAGAGGGTCAGATGGAGTAGAAGATGCAGAGGAGAGGGTCAGATGGAGTAGAAGATGCAGAGGAGAGGGTCAGATGGAGTAGAAGATGCAGAGGAGAGGGTCAGATGGAGTAGAAGATGCAGAGGAGAGGGTCAGATGGAGTAGAAGATGCAGAGGAGAGGGTCAGATGGAGTAGAAGATGCAGAGGAGAGGGTCAGATGGAGTAGAAGATGCAGAGGAGAGGGTCAGATGGAGTAGAAGATGCAGAGGAGAGGGTCAGATGGAGTAGAAGATGCAGAGGAGAGGGTCAGATAGAGTAGAAGATGCAGAGGAGAGGGTCAGATGGAGTAGAAGATGCAGAGGAGAGGGTCAGATGGAGTAGAAGATGCAGAGGAGAGGGTCAGATGGAGTAGAAGATGCAGAGGAGAGGGTCAGATGGAGTAGAAGATGCAGAGGAGAGGGTCAGATGGAGTAGAAGATGCAGAGGAGAGGGTCAGATGGAGTAGAAGATGCAGAGGAGAGGGTCAGATGGAGTAGAAGATGCAGAGGAGAGGGTCAGATGGAGTAGAAGATGCAGAGGAGAGGGTCAGATACAGTCAGATAGCTGCATTGCCAGCGCAGGGATTTCCTGTTCGCGTGTGGACAGACACAGAATGCACTCGTCCCTTTGTGAATATTCAGTTCGTGAGTCTATCTGCGCTCACATCGGCCTCCGTCTCTGAGCGAGGCGTGAGAATGGCCTCCTGTTTCTCCCGCACACGTTCACACTTAAAACGGGTCAGAGACGAGCCGCTCTCTGGGACCAGGCCTAGATATTTACATGTTTATCTACAGGCTACGCGTCAACAACAGCGGCGCAGGATACTCACACGTTTTACACGCTCTGGCTCGTCTCGTCAAACGCTGGTTTCAAAAGAATAACATTGTTTTTTTTTGACAAATATCTAAAGCGGTGTTGTCACGATACTAAAAGTTTCAACACGGCAAAAAAGATTAAGATATAAACACTTAAACCTATTAGAAAATGACTTAAAAGTAGTGAAATTATCTTGGTGTGTGGACAAATCATTTTACTTGACAAGTTATCTGAAAATAAACAACCTTTAGACTAGTCTCTCAACTAGTAAGTCGATAATAAATCTGAAAACAAGATGAATAACCTAATATAAGTTTTAAAATCTTGGCCACATCAGAGACATTGGCATTGAAACTCATTTGCAAAGAGTAATAAGAGGGAATAGACTCAATACTCAAAACCCGATTCTGTTACCACAATGATTTAAGATTTAAGACAACGAGGAGCAGCGTGTTACTTTTATACCAGGGTCCCAACATCTGAAAATAGTTCTTTTAAATCTGACAACCTATTAGCTTCAAAACATTTAGAGTTATTTCTGTTTTAGTTGAAGCTAGTCCCTCCTAACAGTAATAGTAGTGTTTGTTTGCCCTTGGATATGGTGATGCTCACAGTGTAGTGATACGGAACAGTGATTATTTGTGCATTTAGACAAAAATAATGCTCAAGTTAGCATTAGAATTCTCACTGATCGTAGTGTAAATGTATTTATTTAAGGGTGTAACAACATAAATCTGGTGATATCGTATCGTCAGAGGTCTCACAATAACATCGTGGAGCATCACAATATATCGAATCCCGAGTCTCTTTGCTTAAATGAACAGTTCTGATGCAGAAATAGCTAAAAAACAGAGGGAACTACATAGACCATGATCCTTTGCTCCGTTTCAGTGCAGACGACATGAAGAAATAACTGTTCTAAGCACTTTTACATCTTCATTCTTTGGATTAAGTCTTGTGAAGCATTTTTAGAGGAAAAAGGAGCAGATTCACAACAAAATATTGTAAAAAATATCATACGGTGAGATGTTTATGGTGAAAATATCATACAGAGAAATTTGAATAAATGCACCAAATGAACTGGTCAAAGCGTTTTAGCGTCAGTCTTGTTATTATGTAGAATATCGTAATATCGTGAGCTTTCCCACGATATCACAATAAATATCGTACCGTGAGGTTCAGACCGTGACCGTATCGTATCATGAGACTTGGATTTCACTACACTCCTATTTTTTACAGATAAATACTTAAAAATAACAAATCTTCAGCTCACTCACTCAGTTTTCTTTTCTGTATTTGCCTCATAAAAATCCTTATAACCTAAATAAAATGATTGGTCGACTAATGCACATTTTGTTCGACTAAGACGCTATTGACCGATTAAAAGACTTAAAGGTTTTTTGATTGATTTATTCGTTTTTATTCCAAGTTTGTGCCAAGAAACAATAATCTTACATATACTACATACACGGGAAGAAGAAAAACTTACATGAACTCAGCCCTGTTCATGACATAGTTTAAAAAATGATGTAGTTTCTTACGCACATGGATCGTGAAACTTTGCAGATATTTGCGTTTAAGGTGCATTGTGTAACTTTTCTGGTCAAATGCTTTTCTCCGTCTTCAGGGAGGTCAAACCAGACAAAAACCACTGTCAGAATGCCTCTTTTTCTACGTATTTTTGAGCAACAAACGACAAAACCAAAAAGACGCACAGAGCAGCTTTAAGGCTTCCAGTCCGAGCCACGACTTACGTTTAGTTTTTGTAAAGTCCCCTCGCCTTAAAAAAAAACTCCTGTGAAAGTACATTTTGCGTCGGTGACTGGTTGATAAAAATCAGATGAAACTCCAGACAGCTCCATGTTCCAGATCTGGTCTCCTCTGAGCCCGGTGCCCTGTTCCCACATCACCACACCCTCACAGACAAACCGTCCCAAACATGCAGCACTTATTTCTCATTCATAAACACCAACAATGAGCGAATTGTGACTCTGACAAAAAGGAGAAAATTGTGGGTCAGAAAACAGCCTGGGATTGAAACGCGATGCTCCGTAGTTTCAGTATTTTCAACAATAAATCAGACTTTAGTTCAAAGCGTTCTGGACAGTAGCTACAGAACAGAGAAAAACTAAATTGTGAATCCTACTTTTGTGTGTTAAACAGTTGATTGTGCTTGATTTTTTTTAAATGTTTTGTCTATTCCTCATGTAAAGGCCCTGGATTTTGGTATTTTCTGATCTGTGTTATATTATTTCCCCATCACAAACAGCTGGAGTTGTGTTTTGTTTCATTCATTCACACATGTTTAACACACAAACCTGCATATTTAGGCTCTGTTCCACCTTGTGATGTCATGCGGTGATACAGGAAGTGCTCCATTGTGTGTGTGTGTTTTTATTGTGGAGACACTTTTTTATTATTTAGGGTTTTTTTTTACAAACGAATAAGTGTGAAGAAAAACAGTCTTTGCCCTTCCCCCAACCAAACAACACATATTATACATATCCATTATACACAGACATATACATACATATATGTACCAGGGGTGTAAATTGCCTTGAGTCTGACGATACGATACATATCATGATACGCACGTCACGATTTATCCCAATACTAAAACAATGGATGATATATCGCAATTTATCACTTATTTCTTCTAATAATATTGTCAACTACACCCTCACAGGAACCAAACTGTATAAACTATAATTTATTACCTTTTTTAAATCATGAGAACAATGAATGCGAATGAATTTTTGTGAAAAATATTATTTACAAAATCGATTCAGATGCATTTTGAATTGATTCAAGGCTTGTTCAAGTATCACGATATATCGCAAGTATCACGATATATCAGTGAATCGATTTTTTTCTACACCCCTAATATTTACATGTATACGCATACATATATATGTGTATATATAATGTGTGTGTGTGTATATATCTATACATGTATACATATAAAAAAAATAATAACAATACGAATAGTAATAGTTACACTCTTAATCATGAAATGTTACTGTAAATGGTTAGAATAGAATAGAATAGAAGGTCTTTTATTGTCACTCTACATATGTACACATTATACACATGCACAATGAGATTAAAAGCAACTCCCTCTCCAATACAGACATATACATATATACAGACATATACATATATACAGACATATACATATATACAGTCATATACATATATACAGTCATATACATATATACAGACATATACACATATACAGACATATACATATATACAGACATATACATATATACAGTCATATACATATATACAGACATATACACATATACAGACATATACATATATACAGACATATATACAGACATATATACAGACATATACACATATACAGATATATACACATATACAGACATATACATATATACAGACATATACATATATACAGTCATATACATATATACAGACATATACAGACATATACACATATACAGATATATACACATATACAGACATATACACATATACAGACATATACATATATACAGACATATATACAGACATATACACATATACAGACATATACATATATACAGACATATACATATATACAGTCATATACATATATACAGACATATACACATATACAGACATATACATATATACAGACATATACATATATACAGACATATATACAGACATATACACATATACAGATATATACACATATACAGACATATACATATATACAGACATATACACATATACAGACATATACATATATACAGACATATACATATATACAGACATATATACAGACATATACACATATACAGATATATACACATATACAGACATATACATATATACAGACATATACATATATACAGTCATATACATATATACAGACATATACAGACATATACACATATACAGATATATACACATATACAGACATATACATATATACAGACATATATACAGACATATACACATATACAGACATATACATATATACAGTCATATACATATATACAGATATATACACATATACAGACATACATATATACAGACATATATACAGACATATACGTGGTACATTTACACTCAGTATACAATAAAATAAATCAGTAAGATGAGACACCCAAGCCTACACCAGGTGCTTTAAATGCTGCACCCAATCAAACACAAAAATACTGCACTGTTTCTCCAATATTGCACAGTATTAAATATTGCACTATAACTAAACACCACACATGATCAAATATATATGAAATATCAAAAATTAATCCGTTGGTCCTAACACCTTTTCATACAAGTACTAACGTATATATAAATATATGTGTATACATACACATACATGCAGGCTTTTGTCTCATAAATTCTCCCTTTCACTGACCTAGTTCTGATATTCCAAACCGTCTTATATATGAGCAGGTCGTCTGTACGTGAACATTATTCATTCATTTTTGAACTCCACACACCTTCACCTATAATAAAACTGACCTGTACATAACCTGGATTATGGTATATACAGAATGTATTTCTCTCCACTCACTCAGCGCTCGGCCTTTGTCATGCTCTGAGTGACAGGCACATTTAACCAATCTCAAAAAAATCTCATGTAATTTTTACTGCTAATGAGTATAAAATAATAACAACATGATATCAATGAAACAATACACACATTACATTACGGCTGTGGTTCATGTGTGAAGTGTTTCAGTTCATTTAGTTCAATGATTCACAGCTCAGCATTTTTGTTCAGTGAAAATAAGAGCAGAACTTTCTCAGGCTTTTATATTTTATAATATAGTCAATCTACTCTTAATAGACTAATAATAGACTACTACTTAACAGACTTAATAGACCACTAGGGGAGTTACCATCAGACTTTATCTTTTTTGATGATGATTTGATGATTTCTTTTCCTCCTGTGTCCTGCCCTGCTTTTTTTATACACTACGCCGTCCCATCCTCTTTCTGGACACTCAAAGTATGTTATATTACATAGAAATATCTCAGCGTAGTGTTTTCTGAGTAAAACTTATGCGAAAGAGTCTGAGAAATCGTGTGATCGTGCATATCGCGAGTCGCGTCGTGTGTGAGTGCATTTAATTAAAGCCGCTGTGAAGCCACAAGCGATTCTGAAGTAATTAAAAGTTAATATTTTTGTCATTTCTGGGTCTATCAACATAAAATAAAAAGTGACTGAAAGATAGAATCCACCTCTGTTAGAATATTTCAGCTGTGAGTCCCTGTGGAGCTGTTTTCCTGCTGCATCTGAGGAGGACGCAGCGATAACTGTTTTCCTTCCGGACCAAAATAAATGCGCATGGAGGAACACGTGCACATCGACCAAACACGTGTATCGAATCGTGACACCAGTATCGAACGATTTGATATTATATTGAATATCGTTGCATCCCTAGTGGTCAGAAAATACACCATATTCTCCACACCTGATCCTTACTGTGTTACCATCTAAACTCAGTTCAGTCTTATATTTAACACAGGCTTTTCCAGTGTGTTTTTCCCTCCTGTTTCTGCTCGAGCCACAGGAGCCTGATGCAGGTGCTGACAGTAAATATTGGGTGTTGAGTGGATCCTCTCAGTTTTGGTCCAGTCTTTGAAACTGTGAAACTGGATCTTTGCGAGTCCTGAGATCTGGACTTTAATCTGTCAGCGCCGTAACCCTGAGAGTCGCACGAACGAGCCAAAATTCACATTCACACCAGAGTCACGCCCACAACCATCTGGGAACCGGGTCAGAATCTAATCAGACATATTTTAGATTCAATTTAACAAGACTGGCCGTTTTTATCTGGAGCAGGGGTGTCCAAAGTGGGGCCCACGGAGGTCTAATTTGGCCTGTGAGGGGTGGATTATGAAGAAGTATGGCGTTTGAATTAATTTTGAGCTAAAATTACCCATTTCAGTCTATTCCCTTAATAAGAACAATGATTAACTCTCGAAGACCTACGTTATCGTATACGATACCGAGGAATATGTTTCTATAACCACGCAGAACTTTGTAACGGTAAAAGACAGAAACTTCCTTTTCCCCTCTGAAAGTGCAGACATAGAGGTTTCCGTACATTTCTGCGGCTTTATCCTACGTCACACTCACGCTGTGTGATGACGTGAGCAAAACGAGTGTCCAACAGGAACTTTGTTTTCCCCAAACTCATGCGCTCCGTCCATTTTGATCGAGCCAAACTTTGCCAAAGAGTGAAGTGAGTCAAGATGGTCGACTCCTCTGACTGTGTGTGTTTATAACGAGGGAAAAAGTCGCTCTAAGTGGAGTTAATTCTCACACACATGGAAAATTACACATCTTGGTGTGTGTAATTGTGCATCTCTTTCTATTTTAATTTGAAAGGTTTATTTAACTCAAAATGAGCAAATCCAAATGTAATAAACGCCCTGGAAATGCATTACAAGTGATTTGGCTCTGTTCTATGCTCCGGCCCTGAACTTTACAGGAGCTGTTTCCATGACTGGCACCAGAAAAGTAATGGAGCGATTACACTTTTTTTTGTTTTTAGGGCAATAAGGAGATTTTTAATTTACTTACCGACTTGATATTTTGGATTTTTGTAGCTAAGGCCCTAAATTAAGCATTTTTTAAAATTCCAAAAAGTTGTTTCTACATGTTTGCTGTGTGTTTTGTATAAAAGAGCGTGAATTTTATTTTCAGTTTTTTTTTTCATCTCTATTTCTGGTCCTGTAGCTTTTATCACAGCCTCATGACACAACTACAGCAGCAGATTGTGAAATAACAGGTTGGACTGAACAAAAGGAGGTAGAACACTTCATTAGGGGTAAAAGGGGCAGTTTTAAAAGCAAAATTAAGAAAAAAAACCCAGGCGAGGAGAAATGTACTAAAATTTCCCTTAGGTCTTCAGGGGTTAAAGACAATTTTCAGACACTTTTTTTTTTACATATTTTGACTGCACTTGATAAAATATATGATAACACAATCACTGACAAGTTATTTTCTAACCACACAAATTCCTGTAATATTATTATGTCTGGATTTTTCTAATAAATACCTCTCTCATTCTCTCTCCTTAAGGTCCCTCCAGTGGAAATACCCAACAAAACAGCTCATACAGATTTGAATATGTCTACGTTCACTTCAGAGAGCTCCACAACCTCTGACCAATCGCACATCGGCGCCACAAAATCTGCCCAATCACAGAGGACTTTACAAACTAACTTTAGCCAAACGATAGGTCCTGCAACTCTACAATCTGAGTCAAGAAGTCAAACTACATCTTCAGTGGACTTAACCACCTCTAAACCTTCTTCTGTGCAACAAACAACGTCCAAAAGTGCGAATACAAGCAGAAAACCCACCGCAGTGTCTATGGAAGCAACAATGAGCCAATCAGAGGCAAGAATAGAACCCATCGCCAAGATACCAACGATATCAAGACAGGAAAGCGAGTCTACGAGCAAATCTACACAACTTGAATCAACTGTAACATTGCCTATACCTACAGCGGCAGGAGTTGCTCGTGAACCCGCTATAGAAGCTGTTGGAACCACAAATTCACCGAGGCAAGCAGCTAATACTGTAACTACCACTGCAACGATATTACCTGCGGCAGAAATGCATCTCACAAGCTCAACAAAGTCAGTTTCTGGGTCCAAAGACTTTCAATTCATGACCAGTGCTAAAACTCAGAGCACAACCGAGGATTTTAGTCATTCTGAGAGCCATAAAACTGCAGCCAGCCACTCGAAAGTGTCCACACAGGCGCAATCAACCACCGACGGCCAATCGAAACAGACGACAACACGAGAGAACCGATCAAACTCAACGACAACACCGCAGAACCAACCACGGAACCAATCAAACTCAACGACAGCACGACAGAACCAATCAAACTCAACGACAGCACGACAGAACCAATCAAACTCAACGAAAACACCACAGAACCAATCAAACTCAACGAAAACACCACAGAACCAATCGAACTCAACGAAAACACCACAGAACCAATCAAACTCAACGAAAACACCACAGAACCAATCGAACTCAACGAAAACACCACAGAACCAATCAAACTCAACGAAAACACCACAGAACCAATCAAACTCAACGAAAACACCACAGAACCAATCGAACTCAACGAAAACACCACAGAACCAATCAAACTCAACAAAAACACCACAGAACCAACCACAGAACCAATCAAAACAGACGACAACACCGCAGAACCAACCACGGAACCAATCAAACTCAACGAAAACACCACAGAACCAACCACAGAACCAATCAAAACAGATGACAACACCACAGAACCAACCACAGAACCAATCAAACTCAACGAAAACACCACAGAACCAATCAAACTCAACGAAAACACCACAGAACCAATCAAACTCAACGAAAACACCACAGAACCAATCAAACTCAACGAAAACACCACAGAACCAATCAAACTCAACGAAAACACCACAGAACCAACCACAGAACCAATCAAAACAGACGACAACACCGCAGAACCAACCACGGAACCAATCAAACTCAACGAAAACACCACAGAACCAATCAAACTCAACGAAAACACCACAGAACCAACCACAGAACCAATCAAAACAGATGACAACACCACAGAACCAACCACAGAACCAATCAAAACAGACGACAACACCACAGAACCAATCAAACTCAATGAAAACACCACAGAACCAACCACAGAACCAATCAAAACAGACGACAACATCACAGAACCAACCACAGAACCAATCAAAACAAACGAGAACACCATCAGCGGAAACTACAACTACAAAAGGACCAAACCATACTACAAAGAACCAATCACAGAGTGGCACAGTTCAAACTAGCCAATCAGATAACAGTGCTGAGGTGTTACTAGGCAGAACAATAATATCAGCCAATCAGAAATTTAGAAATTTAACAGAAGCTACGAGCCATTTTACAAACCAATCCCTGCAGAGCACACACCGCCAAAACATAACACAACACGTTTTATCAGAATCGCACCAAAGTGAGACGGAGAACGCCAATCAAACGTCGCATCATAACTACTGGGACCAGTCAGATGATTTCGAGGAGGAGGAGGGCGGGACGAACTCTTCGGTTTTGAGGCGACAGTTTAAAGAAGCCCTGAACACCAACTCCAGAAGACGGCCACGTAAGTCTGAGCGATTTAAAGTTAAAATACCTCAAATGACCAATGATCTCTAACACCACCTGAGGGATCTCATTGGAAAGTCTTAAATAGTGTTCAATTCCTTCTCCGTGGAGGTCAAGGTTTACAGCGTTTCCCACAAGTGTTTACTGCAAGCAAACAATTATTTTATTTTATTCAGTACAATATATAGAGAATAATGTGATTTTGGCTCTGCTGATAAAAAAAATGACTAAATACAGATATAATATAGTTACTTCTGTATGTTTAAGACAATACTCCAGGCATTAAGTATAATTCATTTGACCAGTTTTTGTTCAGATTCAAAAATTAGACTATGGGGCCACCGTAGTCTCCTCTATTATTGGGAAATTATTCAGGGGTGGGATTTAAAAAGTTCTTCCCAATCATTCAAACTTAAATAAGAAGACATGTGAAATGTGCATTAAGTGTGCCGGATCACATAAATGGAAACACTACCTCCTCGTATAGAATCCACGGCTACGACAGGTGTGTGACTGGTGCAGGTAAAGGGGGAGGGGCTTGTTTCCCATTGGCCACAGCTCACTGACCCCAAACCCCTGGGGTCCAGACCTGATCCAGTCCAGGTCCAGGGCTGCTCCTGGGTTCAATGGAGCACATAAAACCGCGGTGCGTTCACTGACCATGAGGGCTTTTTGACAGCTGTGGGCCAGAGGAACACCTGAGGCCACCAGAAGACTAAAGGGGCTCAGGGGTGGACTGTTTAAGCACTCTGAGCAGGATATGTACCACTGTGCGGCCACAGTTGTTTTTTACTGAATTAATTAATTAATCACTGTATTTACACAGCGCCTTTTAAGACTCCCAAAGCGCTTTACAGTTCATTATTCATTCACTCCACACACTCCACGTGGCCATACCTCCTTGTCAAAACCTGATCCTGTCAGATCTCAGAAGTTCAGCAGGGCCTGGTTAGAACTTGGATGGAGACACTGGGAATTCCAGGTGCCAGAGGGGGGCGCCAGTGGCAAAAACTGTCATTGTGGCAAGACACTTCACTCCCATTGCCTTGTATAAAGTGCTGTGTGTGTGAGTGTTGGTGCTGTTGATTGGCCTCACTTCCTTTAGTCTGGCCCAGGGCAGCTGTGGCTACAATAGTAGTTTACACCACAGTGTGGAGTGAACATAGAGTGTATAAATGAGTGGACGAAGTGAGTGCAACGTCTCCACAGCGTCAGCGTCGCTCAAATGAGGCTCACGATGCCACGGTTACAGGAGCGAATTTGGAACCAGGCTCTATGCTATGAATAGCATTTTTTTGACAGACAAAATAGCGGAGAAAAAAAACATTCAGGATCCTGTGTCGCGGGTTCATGTGAACATTTTAAGACCAAAATGACGAGGCCACAGCACCACAGAGGAGTGAGAAGATCTGTGTGAGTCAATGGGAAAAGGGAGAGAAGGAGCCGGAAGAGCCTCCTGGAGCACTTCCTGTTTGGCACACGGCGGCTAACGAGTTAGCTTAGTCCACTCATATATACGGACTATGGGAGTGAATGAATAATGAACTGTAAAGCGCTTTGGGTGTCTTGAAAGGCACTGTATAAATGCAGTGATTAATTCTTAAATGAATTACACACTCAGTGGTGATAGTCTATAGTCTACTATTGTAGCCACAGCTGCCCTGGGCCAGACTGACGGAAGTGAGGCTCAAATCTGCACCATCATCACACACACACCACTTTCATACCAGGCAATGGGGATGAAGTGTCTTGCCTAAAGTCACAATGACAGTTTTTGTGACTGGCGCCCCCCTGTGGCACCTGGTGTCTATCATCCAAGTCCTGACCAGGCCCTGCTGAGCTTCTGAGATCCGATCAGACTTTGATGAGCTGGTCTGGCCACAAATGAGTGAAATACAGGGCACCGCACAATATTTAATCGATACAGCTCAACTATTCCCCCCGGAAGTAAATTTTCCCTGTATTTTTCTATTAGGCTTCAATCAGCTCTGTGGTAATTATCATAAGACCTATAATTTTATGTAAAATCTGTTATTGAAAAGTCTGGGAAAATAGAAAATGTACTTTGGGGGGGAAGGGTCTGAGCTGCCAGATGAATACTGGGGAGAATCAGGACACAGGAGACGTTTATTACACTTTTTTTTTTTTTTTAATTTACATTTGACTCCTCAACCGCTCAATAGTCCATCCGTCCAATTTCTCCCGCTTATCCGTGGCTCGAAATAGTGTGTGTGACAAATGGATTCTGCAGTAAGGGGACACTCCCAGGACGACAGCAGATGATGATTAAAAAAATGTCAAATGTCGTGTGTATCATAACCTGATTGAATTTACTCAGAGCCGGGGTTAAACAGAGAAGAGGCTTTAGTCCGGCGTTAGTCATGACATTCTTTTTAGTTCACAGACTATGACTACGTCTCATGACTACAGTTTCACTGATATTGGCTTTCTCAGCTTTATTACAGGACGGTTTCTGGTTGAAATGCCGTTTTTTGAATTGACGTTATTCACTTAATCACAGCACGGTCCAATCTGCAGAAACAGACACTGCAGACATGGTACAGGATGGGCTATATATCCACAACATGAATCCAAGACAGTTATTTGCACTGACATTTAAAATTGTAATAATTTTCTTGTGCATTTTTGCATGGATTCACCGTTTTTGATTATAAAAACCCGAATAATATACACATGTAACAGGATGTCAGTGTAATGCCTCAGTTATGGAGGTGTTTTCCGTAGCAAATTAAAGGTTTTAAGTCGATTGGCTCCGTGAAGTCGCCCCCATCAAACACAAACCTACACAAAAACTCTGTCAATCGTTTGTGCTTCGTTTGTGCTGCAAAAAGTTTCGTTTGCGAAATAAGATATTTGCAGTTTTATTTTCAGCCGATGACGTTGTCCAGAACCTCAGAATGTGAAACAGCCTCAAAACAGACAGAAAATGACAGAAAATGTTTGTATTTGGTTTGTGCTGTTTTGTGCTGTGATAGTTTCATTTGTGTGAGTTTATTTCTAAAATTATTAATTATTATTTCTGTGGTAATTATAGGACGTCATTTCTGCTCAGCTGACGGCGACAAACTCCACAAAACTAGTGAAGAGAAACGATCTGAGGCTGTGGAAAAGTCTGTGTTATTACAAAATATGAATCAAAAGCAAATGACTAAAGACCGTTACATAGTTTTCCTCAGCCTCAGGTCGTTTCTCTTCACTAGTTTTGTGGAGTTTGTCTCCGTCAGCTGAGCAGAAATGACGTCCTATAATTACCACAGAAATAATAATGAATAATTTTAGAAATAAACTCACACAAATGAAAATTGTCACAGCACAAACCAAATACAAACATTTTCTGTCATTTTCCGTCTGTTTTGAGGCTGTTTCACATTCTGAGGTTCTGGACGACGTCATCGGCCAAAAATAAAACTGCAAATATCTGAAGAACCAGAATTGCACAAACAAAACTTTTTGCAGCACAAACGATTGACTCCATTTTGGGCTTTTAGAGCGTTTTGAAGCTTCCTGTGGGTCTGACCCCAATTTGACTTATAAAAGAATCACTAATTTCTCCAAAACTAAAGAAACACAAACAAAACTTTTTGCAGCACAAACGATTGACATAGTTTTTGTGTAGGTTTGTGTTTGATGGGGCGACTTCACGCAGGTCAATTGGCTCTATTCACACTTAACTGAGGAGGGTTGGAAACATGGATGACGACTTACGGTGTAGTTCCCGACTGATAAAACCGTAGATTCAGCAGCAGCGTCTCCACAACCTGTCAAAGCTTCTGTGGAGGACTGGACTCTAATCACGTCTTCAGTGTCACTTACAAGCAGCTGGTCGTAACTCTTGATCTGACGAACCTAACGGAACGCTACAGTGACATCTTTTACAAATTATAACACACAAATTAATAGCCAGTTTATAAAAGGAAAAAAAAAGAAAGAATACAGTGGCATCTATATAATGAAAACCAGGCCATTTTCTCAGTTTTTCGAGATTTTGTCAGAGTTTCTATCGTCAACAGAGAAAGGAAGTCGTCATCCGCATGTTTCCAAACGTGTTCTGGTTTTGTGACGTCAGCGTGAGCAGAGACGAGTTTAACCCCTGAAGACCTAAGGGCAATTTTAGTACATTTCTCCTCGCCTGGATTTTTTTTCTTAATTTTGCTTTTAAAACTGCCCCTTTTACCCCCTAATGAAGTGCTCTACCTCCTTTTGTTCAGTCCAACCTGTTATTTCACAATCTGCTGCTGTAGTTGTGTCATGAGGCTGTGATAAAAGCTACAGGATCAGAAATAGAGATGAAAAAAAAAAACCCAGAAAATAAAATTCACACTCTTTTATACAAAGCACACAGCAAACATGTATAAACAACTTTTTGAACATAAAAAATGCTTAATTTAGGGCCTTAGCTACAAAAATGCGAAATACCAAGTCTGTAAGTAAATTAAAAATTATTTTTTTATTGCCCTAAAAACAAAAAAAGTGCAGTGGCTCCATGACTTTCCTGGTCCAGTCCTGGAAACAGCTCCTGTCAGGACCAGGGCCAGAGCCACAGCACTTCTGCATTTCCAGGTGTTTATTACATTTGGATTTGTTCATTTGGACTGAAATAAACCTTTAAATAAAAATAGAAAGAGATGCACAATTACACACACCAAGATGCGTAATTTGCCATTTATGTGAGAATTAACTCCACTTAGAGCGACTTTTTCCCTCGTTATAAACACACACAGTCAGAGGAGTCGACCATCTTGACTCACTTCACTCTTTGGCAAAGTTTGGCTCGATCAAAATGGACGGAGCGCATGAGTTTGGGGAAAACAAAGTTCCTATTGGGCACTCGTTTTGCTCACGTCATCACACAGCGTGAGTGTGACGTAGGATAAAGCCGCAGAAATGTACGGAAACCTCTATGTCTGCACTTTCAGAGGGGAAAAGGAAGTTTCTGTCTTTTACCGTTACAAAGTTCTGCGTGGTTATAGAAACATATTCCTCAGTATCGTATACGATAATGTAGGTCTTTGAGGGTTAAATTGTTTGGTGGAGTATCAAGTGTATCTTTATCTGTGCAGCTGGCCCGTGTCGGTTCGCCTGTCTGAACGGAGGCCAGTGCGTGAACTCAGAGTCATGTGACTGCAGTTTGTACCAGGCCACGGGACACAGGTGTCAGACAGGTAAGGCCCCGCCCACTTTACGGACGGCTAAAACAATCCCACGATATTCGGATGGTCAGAAAACATTCACTGTATTTAAGTTTAATGCAGATTCTTTGGTTGTGTCTCAGTGCCGAACCAGGGCTTTGAGCGGGAGATGACCTGCAGGAGCTGGGGCCAGTACAACTTTGAGACTTTCGATGGACTTTACTTCCACTTCCCCGGACGCTGCACCTACACCCTCCTCCGAGACTGTGAGGAGGGCTCCGGAGTCACTGTGCAGGTACTGAGAGAGACCTGCTTTAGACTGGGTTTAGACCTGCTTTAGACTGGATTTAGACTGGATTTAGACTGGATTTAGACTGGATTTAGACTGGGTTTAGACTGGATTTAGACTGGGTTTAGACTGGGTTTAGACCTGGTTTAGACCGGGTTTAGACTGGGTTTATACCTGGTTTAGACCTGCTTTAGACTGGATTTAGACTGGGTTTAGACCTGCTTTAGACTGGGTTTAGACCTGCTTTAGACTGGATTTAGACTGGGTTTAGACCTGCTTTAGACTGGGTTTAGACCTGCTTTAGACTGGATTTAGACTGGGTTTAGACTGGGTTTAGACCTGGTTTAGACTGGGTTTAGACTGGGTTTAGACCTGCTTTAGACTGGGTTTAGACTGGGTTTAGACCTGGTTTAGACCTGGTTTAGACTGGGTTTAGACCTGGTTTAGACTGGGTTTAGACCTGGTTTAGACTGGGTTTAGACCTGGTTTAGACCTGGTTTAGACCTGGTTTAGACCTGGTTTAGACTGGGTTTAGACTGGGTTTAGACCTGGTTTAGACCTGGTTTAGACTGGGTTTAGACCTGGTTTAGACAGGGTTTAGACCTGGTTTAGACAGGGTTTAGACTGGGTTTAGACCTGGTTTAGACCTGGTTTAGACCTGGTTTAGACTGGGTTTAGATCTGGTTTAGACTGGGTTTAGACCTGGTTTAGACCTGGTTTAGACCTAGTTTAGACTGGGTTTAGACCTGGTTTAGACTGGGTTTAGACTGGGTTTAGACCTGGTTTAGACCTGGTTTAGACCGGGTTTAGTCCTGGTTTAGGCCTGGTTTAGACCTGGTTTAGACCGGGTTTAGTCCTGGTTTAGCCCTGGTTTAGACCTGGTTTAGACCTGCTTTAGACTGGGTTTAGACTGGGTTTAGACTGGGTTTAGACCTGGTTTAGACCTGGTTTAGACCTGGTTTAGACTGGGTTTAGACCTGGTTTAGACCGGGTTTAGACTGGGTTCAGACTGGGTTTAGACCTGGTTTAGACCTGGTTTAGACTGGGTTTAGACCTGGTTTAGACTGGGTTTAGACTGGGTTTAGACTGGGTTTAGACCTGGTTTAGACCTGGTTTAGACCTGCTTTTGACCTGGTTTAGACTGGGTTTAGCCCTGCTTTAGCCCTGCTTTTGACCTGGTTTAGACTGGGTTTAGTCCTGGTTTAGCCCTGCTTTTGACCTGGTTTAGACTGGGTTTAGTCCTGGTTTAGCCCTGCTTTAGACCAGCTTTTGACCTGGTTTAGACTGAGTTTAGCCCTGCTTTAGACTGGGTTTAGACTGGGTTTAGACTGGGTTTATACCTGGTTTAGACCTGGTTTAGACCTGGTTTAGACCTAGTTTAGACCTGGTTTAGACTGGGTTTAGACCTGGTTTAGACCTGGTTTAGACTGGGTTTAGACCTGGTTTAGACCTGGTTTAGACTGGGTTTAGACCTGGTTTAGGCCTGGTTTAGACTGGGTTTAGACTGGGTTTAGACCTGGTTTAGACCTGGTTTAGACCTGGTTTAGACCTGGTTTAGACCGGGTTTAGTCCTGGTTTAGCCCTGGTTTAGACCTGGTTTAGACCGGGTTTAGTCCTGGTTTAGCCCTGGTTTAGACCTGGTTTAGACCTGGTTTAGACCGGGTTTAGACTGGGTTTAGACCTGCTTTAGACTGGGTTTAGACCTGGTTTAGACCTGGTTTAGACTGGGTTTAGACCTGGTTTAGACCTGGTTTAGACCTGGTTTAGACCTGGTTTAGACCTGGTTTAGTCCTGGTTTAGTCCTGGTTTAGACCTGGTTTAGACCTGGTTTAGTCCTGGTTTAGTCCTGGTTTAGTCCTGGTTTAGACCTGGTTTAGACTGGGTTTAGACTGGGTTTAGACTGGGTTTAGACTGGGTTTAGACCTGCTTTAGACTGGGTTTAGACCTGGTTTAGACCTGGTTTAGACCTGGTTTAGACCTGGTTTAGACCTGGTTTACACTTTGTTGTTTATACCTACCCTAGATTTATATTTTGACTGGTGTTTAACACATTAAGTCATTCAAATTGGTGCATTTAACATAGACACATCCACTGGAACATTAAGTTTAGATCTGCAGTGTGATGCGATGCTCTTTAGGTGATGATGGAACATAAAGTACTTAAGTTTGCTGTAAAAATGTTTACTCTGTGCTCACTTGGGCCGTTTGTCACAGTTTGGACCCTGGTCTAAGCTGTGCCTGTGTTGAGAGAGTTTTCCCAGTGTCATTTTGGGCACATCAATGATACTATTTACCATGACTCCACATTATTAGAGGCACATATTAAACAGTGTTGTGTGGAAACAGCCTGTTAGCTGTTAGCTGATCTGCTCAGATTAGGCCACTTTCTGAGATTAGAGTCAATTACATTAAACCCCAGAGAATCCACTGAAGACCGGACCAACAGAGCAGAACCGAGTCCTGGACTAGGACCAAAACCAGACTCAGAGGGATTTAGACTCACTGCAGGAGAGATGCACTGACCCCAGACCAGCCACCTGTGTCCTCAACTGAACTGAGAACTTGTATAACGGTTATAAACATAAGAATATTTAGGGTTTGTTTGTTTGGGGAAATTGAATTCTGCTGATTTCCAAAAGTCCTTGTTTCTTGGCATTTAAAGTAGTAGTAGTAATAGTAGTAATAGTTTATTTGGTCATTTTTCAGCACTGCAAAACAAAACAAAACAAAACATAGGCTACAACCCCGTAGATCGTGACCAAAAGGGTTTAGGCTTAAGTAGAGATGTCCCGATCAAGACATTTTGGCTTCCGATCTGATCCAATTTTTTTAAGGAGTGCTTTTTACGATACCGATCTGATTCGATACCTTTTTTTAGCTCTGATTGCGCGGTCGTTGTAACGTTGTGTCGTGAAGGAAGTTCATACCATGTTAAAGTGGCTCTGCTGGTTCCTCCAGGAGAAACTGTTTGTTTGCAGCGATTGCGTCGATGTTTGACTCTCGTTTTGTTGTCGTGAAAAGTCCCACACAGCAACACACAGAACTATAATAAAATCTGGAAAATGAATCCCAGATGGCGCCCTGTTATTTACAATGGTCTGTGCTCATTGGCGCATGACCGCAAAAAAGATTTTCATTCCCGCATTTATTTCCTTGTTTGCAGCCCAACGTTAGAAACGCTGTCCTGACCGATCAGAGCTCGAGTTGCTTAAGCGGAGCTAGCGTGGCTCAGAGCGGGGCTAGGCTAACTCTGACAAAGCTAATTTTTAGGCGCTTTGACGATTAAATTTTCAGTTTATATTGTAAAAATACAGTAGAATTCCTACAAAATCCGACCTTTATCAAAGCTGTGGACGCCCTGTCAGCCGAACACGGGCAGTTTGATTTATCAAAAAATACATTGTGCTTCTATGGGAGATGTTTTCTTGGGCTGCAGCTGTAATATCTCGCTTGGCCACACATCCATCTGCGGTCACGGATAGAGGGGGCGGGGCTTATCCAGCTCTTATTATACATCCACGGAGCAACATGGCGGAGTTTTGATTTACAGCTGCCGTAAAGCGCATCAATGCCACAAAAACATGTGAAACTGGATCAGTCCGATCACGTGAGTGAATCCAATACTGTCCGATACTCATAAAAGAGCCGATACCAATACTGAATGTTGGATTGGGACATCCCTAGGCTGAAGTAAAAAGTACAAATAACAGAAAACCGTATTAAACAATGACAGAATTCCAAGAAAGAAAAGCCGTGTATGAACAGCAACCACATTTACGACACAAGGACACATGTTTATCTGTATGGATATGTGTGCGAGTGAGCTATTGGTGATAGTCGAAAAGCTGTCTACAACCTTACATTTTTTGTGTGTCCTTAAATCCAAATGTCTGTTTTTATGTTTTTTCAGGTTCACAATGATCCAGACTGTGGCTCCTCGGCCTACAGCTGCCGTCGCTCCGTCAGTCTGTTCATGAACTGGGACGGAGAGATCAGACTCAACGCTCACAACGTCACTTTTAAAGGAGAACGGTGAGTTTTAGTGCGAATAAAACTAGAGACGAACCAGCGACGTTTTCGTTTCCTGCACTGTGGCTTAAACAGGACGTAACGCTCAAAGCTTTTTGTTTGGAGCAGGTTTCTCTCCTCACACAATCGACTTTAACTTAAAATAGTTCGTCCATCTCATTTACCCAATGCTCTGTCCTCTGATTTTTTTTCTTAAAGGGATAGTTTGTATTTTTTTTTACTTTTTTTAAAAACACTGCAGCACAGATTTCCGCCTGCCACACGAGCAAACCACAGATGTTTTTGTTTATTTGTTTAGAATCACTAGGCAATGCAAATCCTACATGTATTTACCAATTAAAGGGATAGTTTGGGTTTTTTGACATCAATCTGTACGTCTCCGTCAGCAGAGTCGCATCAACACTGACTCACCTCCCGACAGCGTCTGAGCCGAGTTCTTCCCCGGTTTTGGTGCTGATGAAAGTGTCCGGCAAGTTGGCTGGAGTCATGAAAATAAAATGTTTTTCTTCTCAAAACAACATGTGTTCAAAAGAGCGAAACATTTGCGTCACAAAACGTGAACGGGGAAAAAGTCCGAGCTCATAATCTCTTGGTGCTATTTTCTCTCCGGTCGTATCACTGCGCTGCCTCCAGGTGGCGCCGCGCACGAATCCAACACTTTTTTCAGTAGTTCAGTGTTTACGCTCAGACTGATGACGCCGCGACGCCAGAGAGTGAACGTGAAGCTACAGCCATAAGTATATAAACTTGTATAAGCTATAGAAGAACATATATAAAAAATAGTGTGGACTTGTGATTATCCAGGCTGGAACAACAACAAGGCTGAATCTCCGCACACATTTCACCGTTTTCCTGTCACGGACATTGTTCAATGTGGAAACCAGATTGTCAAAGATAAAAAAAAAAAGGTTTGTGTGTGCAGTGCGCACTTCAGCAGCGACGATTATGTTCCTTCATGCCCAGGACAGAGGACTGAGCACGTAAACACTGCCGAAATACTGAAAAAAGTGTTGGATTCGTGCGCGGCGCCACCTGGAGGCAGCGCAGTGATACGAGCGGAGAGAAAATAGCACCAAGAGATTATGAGCTCGGACTTTTTCCCCGTTCACGTTTTGTGATGCAAATGTTTTGCTCTTTTGAACACATGTTGAGAAGAAAAACACTTTATTTTTGTGACTCAAGCCAATTTGCAGGACACTTTCATCAGCACCAAAACCGGGAAGAACTGGGCTCACCGGACGCTGTCGGGAGGTCAGTCAGTGTTGATGCACGACTCTGCTGACGGAGACGAACAGATTCATGTCAAAAGCACAAACTGTCCCTTTAATTGGTAAATACATGTAGGATTTGCATTGGCCAGTGATTCTTAAATGAACAAAAACATCTGTGGTTTGCTCGTGTGACCAGTAGAAGCAGGTGGAAATCTGTGCTGCAGTGTTTTTAATAAGTTGTTTTAGATGATTATAACATAATGATCCACTGGTGTCATAGATTATAACTGCATAGCCACAGGGTTGTCAAAATCAGTTTCTAGTCGACACTTGTGTGTTCAGGCTGGAGCTCCCTCACCACATCCACGACCTGATGCTGGAGCAGATCTCAGATTACGTGTTGGTGTCGCAGCACGGCTTCACTCTGGCCTGGGACGGACTCCGAGGCTCCGTCTACATCAAACTCAGCCCCGACTACGTGAGCCGCACCTGTGGCCTGTGCGGAAACTTCAACGCCGACGTGCAGGACGATCTGCGCACCAGCTACGGTAAAACAAACATCTCCTCTGCATCTTCTGCTTCATCTGAGCCTCTGCTCTGCGTCTTCTTCTGGTCAACATCTGCACTGCAAAAAAGACCTATCAAAAATAAGGAAGTAATACCAATTTTGAGGTAAAAATGCCCTATTTTAAGTGAAATTATCTGGCAGTGCAGTAAGAAATTTTCACTTACCAACTTTTCTTAATATAAGACCAAATACGAATCTTGTTCTAAGCAGAAAACACTAGTTTCAAGTGTTTATGGCAAGATTTTTCACCTTATTGGTTTGAGGAGGAAGTTAAAGAGGCTTAACCTGGACTGAGTTAATATAAAAAGTGCTTAGAATAAGTTGTAATATCGAGATAAGATAAATCAGGATGAATATCTTGAAACAAGTAAAAATATCTCATCTTATTAAGTAAAAAAACCCTTAAAATTGATCTTTTAAGAAGAATCTCCTTAATTCAAGTCAGTTTATCATTTTTTGCGGTGTGATCCTCTTTCATTACTTCTATAAACCTCCTCTTTGGTTTTCCTCTTTCTCGGCAGCTCTAACGTCAGCCTCCCTCTCCCCACATATGCACAATCCTGAAACTAAACTTATATAATACTTGCAGGATGAATACAAAGACCAAAGTATATTGAAATTAGCTGCTGACTTATAATAGTGATTTGATTAGAAATCTATTATTCCGAAATTGTGACTAAAATGTCAGGTAGTATTGGTATTGGTAGTGATATTAAATGTATTTTAGATTTTTTTGGGCAGATGCCGTCAAATTTTCATCTTTCAAATGTTCAAAATGTTATAAAAATTGACTTGAGCCCGTGCAATGAACAGTATTTTTCACTTTGGTGACGTCCTCTTCCCTCAGGAGTTCCCACGGAGGAGATCGAGATGTTTGGGAACAGCTGGCAGGAGGTGGAGCCAAACGAGTCCAGGTGTCCCATAGTGTCTCCAGGATTCCCCTCCCCCTGCTCTGGAGTCCCGGACCATGTACTACAGGCAAGTCCTGGTCCTGGATCTGGTTTAGACCCGGTTCAGTCATTATTTTCAAACTGGCTCTGTTTATATTTGGTTGATACTATAGTGGCCTTTGCTTTAATATTATAAAAAGACATGATTTGTGCTTATGGGTCAATGACGTATAGGGATTTTCAGCAGGCACATGTTAAAATATATAAAAATATGAGTTTCTATTGAACTTTTTCAAATATTTCCAGTGTCAGGTGCATAAATCTGTGTTTAACGTTTATTTTTACTGTAAAATGTCGTGTGGTGTGACTGAGAATAACCTTAAAATGGTTTTATTTTCTAAAACATGGTTGGGATATTAATCTAAGTTGTGAGTAATATGAAGTGTAGAGAAACAAACTGTTGCGTTTCTTTAGATTTTTAATGCATATTTCTATTTTCTTTTGCTCCAATATGACAGTCGCCTGCTTGTGTTTAATGAACAAACTACTGCCCTGGAAAATGCCGAAAATGAAGAAAAACGGCTAAAGAACCGTTCACCCAAGTCGACTTTGTCTGTTATTAAACTCCAGCCACAGAATTCCTGCTGTTATTAGTCGCACCACATGATGCACGGTCGCACCACATGACATTTGAACACTTCAAGTACAAAAAAACATGCAGAATAACTCAGGATTTCTGAACAGTGATTTGGTTCCATGGAGGTCAGAGGTGCTACAGAAATGTGCTGAATTATTATGAAATTTGAACCTTTTTAACTGAGGAAAACGTAACTGGACAGAAAATTTCGGCGTCACATTTGGCGTTAAGTTGTTCGAGCCTTTTAATAGTAAAGTACGTTCTTGATTAGACCTGGTTTAGTTTTAGTTTAGACCTCGATAGTCGTGGTTTAGGCCTGGTTTACATCTGGTCCAGTGTAGTTCAGACCTGCTTTTGTCTTGTTCTGGTTCAGACATAATTTAGACCTGGTTCAGCCCTGGTCCAGTCCTCGTTTAGACCTGGTTCAGTCCTTCTTTAGACCTGGTTCAGCCCTGGTCCAGTCCTTGTTTAGACCTGGTTCAGCCCTGGTCCGGTCCTTGTTTAGACCTGGTTCAGTCCTTCTTTAGACCTGGTTCAGCCCTGGTCCGGTCCTGTTTTTGACCTGGTTCAGTCCTTGTTTAGACCTGGTTCAGTCCTTGTTTAGACCTGGTTCAGCCCTGGTCCAGTCCTGTTTTTGACCTGGTTCAGTCCTTGTTTAGACCTGGTTTAGCCCTGGTCCAGTCCTGGTTTTTTAGACCTGGTTCAACCCTGGTCCAGTCCATGTTTAGACCTGGTCCAGTCCTTGTTTAGACCTGGTTCAGCCCTTGTTCAGCCCTGGTTCAGTCCTTGTTTAGACCTGGTTCAGTCCTTGTTCAGACCTGGTTCAGACCTGGTTCAGACCTGGTTCAGACCTGGTCCAGTCCTTGTTTAGACCTGGTTCAGTCCTTGTTTAGACCTGGTTCAGCCCTTGTTCAGCCCTGGTTCAGTCCTTGTTTAGACCTGGTCCAGTCCTTGTTCAGACCTGGTTCAGACCTGGTTCAGCCCTGGTCCAGTCCTGGTTTTTTAGACCTGGTTCAACCCTGGTCCAGTCCTTGTTTAGACCTGGTCCAGTCCTTGTTTAGACCTGATTCAGTCCTTTTTTAACCCCGTTATCTTCTGTCCTTGTCCACAGAAAGTCCATGAGGTTTGCTCTCTTCTGCTGGAGCCTCCGTTCTCAGACTGTCACGAGTTTGTGAGTCCTCTGTCCTACATGGCCTCCTGCACCAACGACCTCTGCCTGTGAGACCTGCTTTTACTTCACATTCTGTTTTAATACTTCTTCACATTGTTCCTTTTTCCAATTTTTACTAAACGAGACAAAACTTGAGACTCGGAGTCGTACACGAGGCATTCAAAAAGGTCCTGACGCCATTTTTCAACATCAGTGAACCTGTTTCTATTATTAAACTGTCAGATCCATTTGGGATTTGCATTGAATAAAATGTAAATTAATGATGTACAGACAGTTTGCCATAAAAACATCACCTGTTCTCGTCCTGCAGCTCGGGTCCAGTGGATGAGATGCTGTGTTTGGTGCTGAGTGAATACGCTCGAGCCTGTGCCCACGCAGACCACCCCCTGCACCGGTGGAGACAGACCTTCCCCCTCTGTGGTAATGCGTCAGATGCCCTCCCATCCTCTTACCTCCCTGTGTATCAGATGTGCCCCTTTATTCATAGAGATGGGGGCAGATGAAATCCTCCGTGAAGTCGCCCCCATCCAACGCAAACCTACACAAAATCTGTGTCATTCGTTTGTGCTTCGTTTGTGCTGTTTTGTGCGGCAAAACTGCAAATATCTTAAGAACCAGAATTGCACAAACCAAACTTTCTGCAGCACAAACGAAGCACAAACGATTGACATAGTTTTTGTGTAGGTTTGCGCTTGATGGGGGCGACTTCACGCAGATCAGGTGAAATGTGCACATTTGATCTGTAGGTTTGGGGTTTGGTAAAGAAATGACCTGATCTAGTCTGACCTCTGAAGCTGAGCGGAGTTAGACCTGGTCAGTTCTGGGATGGGAGAGCGCTGGGAATGTCACAGAGAATTCTCCAGTCTTCCCAGTGACTCTTCACTCACCTTTCCTCCAGTGCTGAAGTATAAAGTATGAACGAGAGTGTGTTTGTTTGTAGCGTGTATGTTCGTAACATGATCAAGGATCACATTACATCACATTTTTGGATATTAATTATGACTGTTTATATTACACTTATAGGGCCAATGATTTTCTGCTTCAAAGATGTGCATTTTCCGTTTCAGAAATTTAGAATTCTGTTTAATTTCCATTTCATTGTGACACATTTGATAATTCTGTTGACAGTGTTGGGAAGGTGACTTTTAAAATGTAATCCCCTACAGATTACAGATTACATACCCCAAAATGTAGTTTGTAACGTAATCCATTAAATTACTTAAAGTGAGTAACGTAATCTGAATACTTTGGATTAGTTGATATCGTCCTGTTTTTTAAAACTACATGAATGTAGCAACCACCTGCAGATTCTTTGGTTTTAGACCTGGTTTAAACCTGGTTTTAGTCCCAGTTTAGACCTGGTTTTAGTCCTGCTTTAGACCTGGTTTTGACCTGGTTTAGACCTTTTTTAGACTGGGTTTAGACCTGGTTTAATGCTCGTTTAGTCCTGGTTTTAGATGTGGTTTATACCTGGTTTAGACCTGCTTTAGGCCTGGCTTAGTCCTGGTTTAGTCCTGGTGTTAATTCTGGTTTAGAGGCGCACAGGAGGAGGCACGTACCTTCTATGGGTTCACACAGCTCACACATCTATGCACCAAAATTGGAAAAAGACGTCTGCTACACATCAATTATCAGTTTTAAGTGACGTTTTTTCAAATATTTTAAAGAATTCAGGTCGATTTTTGTGCTAAATTAAAGAAATGTAGAAATTCCGCTTCACGCTGATGATTCCACGTTTTCCGTCCGTTTTCCGCGATCGTGGAAAATCATTGACTCTACACTTAACATACATATAAAGGACACTGTCTCCTTAGCCCATCTGAGAGAAGCACCTCAGCTCTGTGCATCTGGAGGCAGTTAGTGTTCTGGACGTTATCTGTCCCTCGTCCTGTTGTATTTCCCCCGCACTAAACGGGCTGTGCTGAGCGCCCTGAAGGATGCACAGAGAGTCAGTCAGTGCCGCCCTGGTGGTCAGAAGAGTCACAGAGCTGGAGTTACACTGGTGTCTCTGCCCCTCAGAGCGTCCCTGTGCCCCCGGCCTTCAGTGGAGAGAGTGCATCAGCTGCTGCCCCCAGACCTGCCGCCAGGAGAAGAGCTGCATCGACAGCAGACTGGCCTGTGTGGACGGCTGCTACTGCCCCGAAGGTACTGAAGACCTGGTTTAGACCTGGTTTAGACCTGGTTCAGACCTGGTTCAGTCCTGGTTCAGACCTGGCTTAGACCTGGTTTAGTCCTGGTTTAGTCCTGGTTTAGTCTTGGTACAGACCTAGTTTAGTCCTGGTTCAGACCTGGTTCAGACCTGGTTCAGTCCTGGTTTAGACCTGGTTCAGACCTGGTTCAGTCCTGGTTTAGTCCTGGTTTAGTCCTGGTTTAGTCTTGGTACAGACCTGGTTTAGTCCTGGTTCAGTCCTGGTTCAGACCTGGTTCAGTCCTGGTTTAGTCCTGGTTCAGCCCTGGTTTAGTCCTGGTTTAGTCCTGGTTTAGTCCTGGTTCAGCCCTGGTTTAGTCCTGGTTTAGTCCTGGTTTAGTCCTGGTTCAGCCCTGGTTTAGTCCTGGTTTAGTCCTGGTTCAGCCCTGGTTTAGTCCTGGTTTAGTCCTGGTTCAGTCCTGGTTCAGTCCTGGTTCAGTCCTGGTTCAGACCTGGTTTAGTCCTGGTTCAGTCCTGGTTCAGCCCTGGTTTAGTCCTGGTTTAGTCCTGGTTCAGTCCTGGTTTAGTCCTGGTTTAGTCCTGGTTCAGTCCTGGTTCAGCCCTGGTTCAGTCCTGGTTCAGTCCTGGTTTAGTCCTGGTTCAGTCCTGTTTCCTCTTCCTCAGGCCTGGTTCTGGAGTCCGGCTCTTGTGTGCTTCCGTCTGAATGTCCCTGCGAACACCACGGCCTGATGTTCCCGTCCGGACACACGCTGGACGACCGCTGCAACTCCTGGTCAGTCTGTCACTATGGAAACAGCACATTTAAAGCTCTACTGCGGAACTTTTCTGGCGGAAAGAGCTTTTGTTTTGCCTTGAAGCTTTCACATTATGGCGTTTAACATATCAAATAAATATGTTAATTTTTTCAAATACAGGTGTTTTATTGCCACAAAAATACCTTGAAAACCTTATCTCCATAGAGACGATCAGGTGGTGGACTCTATCACAAATGTTTCGTAGTGTTTTTTTAACCTCTTGTGACCCTGCGGCCTCATATGAAGACGTTTTTTCCTCTTAGCGCCAGGATATTCAATTTGTTAAAACTTTCACCCATTCGCCACATTGAGGGACTCTGTCCATTTGATCTGGTCACAATATTTCACCAGACCTGGTTTAGTCCTGGTTCGGTCCTGGTTTAGTCTTGGTTCAGACCTGGTTTAATCCTGGTTCAATCCTGGTTTAATCCTAGTTCAATCCTGGTTCAGTCCTGGTTCAGTCCTGATTCAGTCCTGGTTTAGTCCTGGTTCAGTCCTGGTTTAGACCTGGTTTAGAAATGGTTCAATCTTGGTTTAGTCCTGGTTTAGACCTGGTTTAGTCCTGGTTTAGACCTGGTTTAGTCCTGGTTCAGTCCTGGTTTAATCCTGGTTCAATCCTGGTTCAGTCCTGGTTTAGTCCTGGTTTAGTCCTGGTTCAGTCCTGGTTTAGACCTGGTTTAGAACTGGTTCAATCCTGGTTTAGTCCTGGTTTAGACCTGGTTTAGTCCTGGTTCAGTCCTGGTTCAAACCTGGTTCAGTCCTGGTTCAAGCCTGGTTCAGTCCTGGTTCAGTCCTAGTTTAGTCCTGGTTCAGTCCTGGTTTAGACCTGGTTTAGAACTGGTTCAATCCTGGTTTAGTCCTGGTTCAGTCCTGGTTTAGTCCTGGTTCAGTCCTGGTTTAGTCCTGGTTCAGTCCTGGTTCAGTCCTGGTTCAGTCCTGGTTCAGTCCTGGTTCAATCCTGGTTTAGTCCTGGTTTAGTCCTGGTTTAGTCCTGGTTCAGTCCTGGTTTAGACCTGGTTTAGAACTGGTTCAATCCTGGTTTAGTCCTGGTTTAGACCTGGTTTAGTCCTGGTTCAGTCCTGGTTCAAACCTGGTTCAGTCCTGGTTCAAGCCTGGTTCAGTCCTGGTTCAGTCCTAGTTTAGTCCTGGTTCAGTCCTGGTTTAGACCTGGTTTAGAACTGGTTCAATCCTGGTTTAGTCCTGGTTCAGTCCTGGTTTAGTCCTGGTTCAGTCCTGGTTTAGTCCTGGTTCAGTCCTGGTTTAGTCCTGGTTCAGTCCTGGTTCAGTCCTGGTTTAGTCCTGGTTCAGTCCTGGTTCAGTCCTGGTTTAGTCCTGGTTCAGTTCTGGTTCAGTCCTGGTTTAGTCCTGGTTCAGTCCTGGTTCAGTCCTGGTTTAGTCCTGGTTCAGTCCTGGTTCAGTCCTGGTTCAGTCCTGCTCCAGGTAAAGTTCATATCCATATTTTATGAATAAAACCAGTGTATTTCTGTACATTTTTGTCTCTGTCTCCGTTTGGCATTAAAATCTGACACATTTTAAAACCACAGGAGACGAGAGCTTCAGGAAACGACTCAGGAGTCGATTTTACCAACTCCTGAGGCGAACTCTGGAATATTCCGATGAGTCACAGTTATAAAAATCTGGTTCTGCTGTTGGAGAAGAAACTGCTGCCGGCCTCCATTTTGTACCTTGCACTTTTTGCACTTTTTGCACTTCCACTTTCTGTTTTTTGTAACAATTGAAAACCCGAAAAACACATTTTCACGCCTTTGTGTTTTTAACCTCGCTCACTGAACCCAAGCTGCTCATGTTTGGCAAGTTTAAAGCTCGAGATAAACAGCTGATTGTGTTTTATCTGTATTTTACCGTATTTTCCGGACTATAGAGGCACCGGGAAATAAGCTGCATCCCTCGATTAAAGTTAGTTTTTTTTTTTTAAGTTATACAAGCCGCTCCGGGCTATAAGCTGCTGATATCTCTGTTGAAAAATGAGATATTTACTGCATCTACAGAACGATTTTGTCCTGTAAATGTACATTTATGTACCTGAACAGATTCTTTCTGAACAGTGACTTTTAACACGGCAGAAACTGTGCTGATTAAAACGGGTCAAAAACAGAAAAGAACCGATAATTGACCTTCATTTCTCCTGTGCAGTGAAACCACAAGTCACTTTAATCATCTCCGCTGATGCCGAGCTTCAGCAGCAGCAGGTAGAGGTCTGTGGGACACAGCTCCTGCTTCTGCCCGCTGCCGCAGTCTTCAGTCCCGCTCCCGCCCGCGTTCCTGCCCGCGTTCCCGCCCGCGTTCCCGCCCGCGTTCCCGCCCGCGTTCCCGCCCGCGTTCCCGCCCGCGTTCCCGCCCGCGTTCCCGCCCGCGTTCCCGCCCGCGTTCCCGCCCGCGTTCCCGCCCGCGTTCCCGCCCGCGTTCCTGCAATAAGCTTTCAGAATGTTCTTATTACACATCCATGGTCCTGCGCCGCACTGTTTTGTGTTGGTCCCGGGGGTCCCGCGGGTGCAGGGCTCTACAGCCGTTTCCTTCCTGGAGCAACATTGATGCCTTCAACTTAAAACTTACATCATACAAACTCCTTCGTGCTTTTCATGATGAAGGGATGAGGATTTGAAAATAATTACCAGTTAGTAATTTGTCGTGCGTGTTATATCTGCTAAATAAAAAGTAGCGTATTCTTCTTTGTATAAATTTTCCATCTGTCTTGTTTTTGAAATTCCGGTTAGAGCGGCCCGAGCCATGGAAAAAAGTCCACATTAGCCGCTCCGTTCTAAAAGCCTCATGGTTCAAAGCCTGGGGAAAAAGTAGCGGCTTATAGTCCGGAAAATACGGTAATATTGTTGTTTGTTTTTTTTGTTTGTTTTTTTAACATTTTTTAACCAATCGTATTTGTATCATACAGTAAGATCGACCCATTGTCCTCACATGAGAACATAATTTTTTGCAAAAACTACATCCTGTATAAAAAGAAAGTTTAGCTGTTACACTTTTTCGGTCCTACTTATCCCAAAGCTGATGGTTTTGCTTTGTGCTGCTTCTGTCTCCTGCTCCACATACCTTCCTCTTATTGGGTTTAATCAGTGTTATCTGACCTCCATCGCCCCGTCACACCTGTAAATACCTGTAAATACCTGTGCTGTGTTGCAGTACCTGTGTGGGCGGAGTCTGGAACTGCACCGACTACACCTGCCCAGGTGAGTCCCCGCGGGCCGCCCCGTGCCAGAGTCCAGACTACTCTTTAGAACCGGACCCCAGTGAGAGGCTTTGTGCAGGAGCTGTAGTAAGAGCAGGAATTCAGACAACAATTCAGGACCTGCAGGGTTTAAAGTCTGCCAGTTTAGACCTGGTTTAGACCTGGTTTAGACCTGGTTTAGACCTGATTTAGACCAGGTTTAGACCTGGTTTAGCCCTGGTTTAGGCCTGGTTTAGTCCTGGTTTAGGCCTTGTTTAGACCTGGTTTAGTCCTGGTTTAGACCTGGTTTAGACCTGGTTTAGACCAGATTTAGGATTGGTTTAGAAATGGGTTAGTCCTGGTTTAGACCTGGTTTAGACCTGGTTTAGACCAGGTTTAGACCTGGTTTAGTACTGGTTTAGACCTGGTTTAGTACTGGTTTAGACCTGGTTTAGACCTGGTTTAGACCTGGGTTTGTCCTCGTTCTGACCTGGTTTAGTCCTGGTTTAGACCTGGTTGAGATTTGGTTTAGACATGATTTAGTCCTGGTTTAGTCCTGGCTTAGTTCTTGTTTTGACCTGGTTTAGATTTGGTTTAGACTTGGTTTAGTCCTGGTTTAGACTTGGCTTAGACTTGGTTTAGTCCTGGCTTAGTTCTTGTTTAGATTTGGTTTAGTTCTTGTTTAGACCTGGTTTAGACCTGGTTTAGACCTGGTTTAGACTTGAGTTCTGAGCAGTAAAGAAAAATGCAGTTTGTTGGAGTTTTATGCTCTGCCTGAGGAGGAGTTTAGTCTCTGGACCGATGGTCATTTCACTTTCCTTTAATTCAGTCCATGTTTATTTATTTGGCACATTTAAAACCAACTTCAGCCGATTAAAATGCTGCACATAAAACATCCACAAAACAGAAGTTACATTTACATATAAATATATACAGAAAACATTTGAAAACTACAATAAAAACAGTTTCATCAATGAATTTGCAGTCCGTGGTGTGTTCAGACAGTTATGATGTTCATGGAAGTCCTGCGCCTAGTGTCAGTTTTATAAATCTCCTTCATGCAGCAGAGGACATCAGTGTTTCAACAGAACAGACTATGGTGGCCCCCGGAGTCTAAATTCCCCCCAATGATTTAGAAAGAACCACTTCACTGTTCACTGGGCGACCCTACGTAATTAAGCTTTATAAATGAATGTACATGTTGTTTGTTATTGTTTGCAGTCTTCAAACCTGTGTCTTCTGTCTTTAAAAATAGGATTTATTCTTTACTTCTCTGTCCCTGCAGCCGAGTGCTCTGTGACCGGAGACATGTTCTTCCAGTCGTTCGACGGCCGAGTTTTCTCTTTCGCCTCGACGTGTCAGTACGTCCTGTCCAAGAGCCACAACTCCGGACGCTTCACCGTCACCATCCAGAACGCCCCCTGTGGAGCCGTGAGTGAACTGCAGCTTACACCACACGGTCAGATGAACGCAGGTCAGACTCAACCTCTGTGCGTTCTCTGCTTTAGTTTGGTTAGTCTGAGAAGCTGTTCAAATATCAAACCAACTATACCTAAATAAATGTGGAGTTAAAGCTGAACTCGGGCACGTTTGAAGCTAAAGTTCGTTGCTAGAGGTGGTGGAATTCTGTCAGAAGCCGAAAAACGGCACAGATCAGTGTTTCCTCGGTGGAGATCTCACTGTGGCAGTGAGTCTGTCAAGGCAACAAACTAGTGTAGTGATGGGGGCAAGTTCTGAACTTCCACGTAAAACACCAATTTGCTTCAGACTGAAGAAGCTTAACACCACTTTAACCCATCTGACAACAGCCACGAGTCTAACAAACCAAACGCTCTGCCTGGTTCACTCATTAGTGTCTGGAAACATTAGAAAACAACAAGCACCTCACACTTCCCTCTGCTGATTTCCCACTGCACCAAAGCCCAAAAGACTCGATTGTCGACTCCGGAAATAACAAGTGAAGATCGACGACTGAGGGTGAAGAAGAAGAGAAACTGAAAGTTGTTGAAAGAAAATTGTTCAGGAATGTATTTTTTTAGCGTTTTCAAAAAATATAATTCACTCGTAAATAATTATAAACGACATCTGCGATCGAGTCTTTTGGGCTTTGGCCTGTGCAGTGGGAAATCAGCAGAGGGAAGTGTGAGGTGCTTATGAAGTTGTTTTCTAACGTTTCCAGACACTAATGAGTGAACCAGGCAGAGCGTTTGTTTGTTAGACTCGTGGCTGAAATTTAGCGTTTTACGTGGAAGTTCAGAACTTGCCCCCATCACTGCACTAGTTTGTTGCCTTGACAGACTCACTGCCACAGTGAGATCTCTGCTGAGGAAACACTGATCTGTGCTGTTTTTTGGCTCCTGACAGAATTCCACCTCCTCTAGTGACGGACTTTAGCTTCAAACGTGCCCGAGTTCCTCTTTAAGTAACTAATAACTTTATATCAGTAAAAAAACAATTTACACATTATTCACTGTTTTTTTTTCACCAATTCCGGGAATCCTCTGACTTTTCTCTTCCCAATTCTGGATAAAGAAATTACTCTAGTTGTTTAATTTTATAAGGGAAAAATACTAGAAAAAATGTAACTTTGCTGCTTTGGGCCTGTTACCTTACTTTTATTCAATTATAGGTGTTTTATTGCTCAGAAAAACCTTTAAAAACTTTATATCATGGCTTAAATCTCATGAGAGTCAATTTGTGTAATATAGGATCATTATTAAATTGATAATAAGTGTAAGAATACTGTGTTTTATGTTCTGTTGCTTCTCCAAAATGTGGGTGTGTGAAACCAGAGCAGGGAGATGGTGAGGGGTGGTGATCTGAGGACACATGAATCGGCTCTTTCATCACCAAAACTGTCCAAACCAAAAAACCCCAAACACAGGTACAAAGGCCTGAACCCAACACGGCCCCAAAGGCTCATGGGAACTCACTCATGAACTGTCCTTTATCATCTCCAGGAATACACCAGGAAAAACAGCCTGGTAAAAGGTGAAAAGTGAAGTTTAAAGGGACATATTAAGCAAAATCGGCTTTTACAAGCTTTTTAAGCGTGTAGTAACAGTGTTTCCTCATCGTGAGCTTAGATAAAGTTGTATTTTATAATTGATTTCTGTTTGTTTGATTAATCCTGTATTCTGTTCTGAATTTGGGGCTTGATTCCTCTGAGAATTTCTGTTTTCACCTACCCCCTATCCCCGCCCATTAGACTGCGGGTCATACGTCACAGAGCGATTTTCATTGACCATGAATTTGATGCATGTGCGAGACACAGCCCGGGCGCTTGTAGTTTATGTATTTAATAAAAAGTCTGCATCTGCTAAAAATATATTTTGCTGTCCACTACGATTCTATTAATAATATTAGGAAACTATATTCGAGTATCGTAATACTAGAAGCCATATTTACTTATTATTAGGGTTGACAAATATATCGTTTTATTAACAAGTGAAGTAGTTTTTTTCATAAGCTGTGGCCACTGCTGTAACATAAGAAAATCTACAGGATCTGACTGTAAAGAGGAAGCAAAACAATTTGTAAGAAATAAATAAGTCCTGTGTGTGGAGCTGATGTTATTGATGCGAGGAAAACACGAAATAAAGTCGCTCGAAAACATACGGTGAATCCACAATGACCTTCGATAAAGACTGTGGCAGAGACAGAAGTTTTGCAGCCTCGTCTCCTCCTCCTGTCCTCACTGCTCTGAGCTGT
This sequence comes from Odontamblyopus rebecca, assembly GCA_030686955.1. Taxonomy (NCBI): domain Eukaryota; kingdom Metazoa; phylum Chordata; class Actinopteri; order Gobiiformes; family Gobiidae; genus Odontamblyopus; species Odontamblyopus rebecca. The sequence goes on from CM060655.1 coordinate 40,435,249, forward strand.
TTTTATCTTCATAAACTCACAGAGGAGCGAATCGCAGCAGGACTCAGATCTGTCTCACTGTTTAATACATATTTCTGCCGCTGGACTTATTTTCTCCTCTAAAGCTTCGCTCTGGTGCTGCTGCGACATGTAAACAAACAGCACCTCGTGATTACATCATCACCCTTAGAACAGCAGCGATGGGGCGACAAACACGGTCGTAAACACAGTTGCATTTTTTTTTTTTAATTGCACAAAGCCTATCCACTTTTCTATGTTGCTAAGAGGATTAAATTATTATTCAAGGGACAAAAATGTGCGATTAATTTGCGATTTGATCATGAGTTAACTATGACATGCATGAGATTAATCATGATTAAATATTTTAATCTGTTGACAGCACTAGTTATTATTCATCTGAAACATAGAATATATAAATAAAGGTCCTATATTACACAAAATTTAGTGTAGTGAGCTTTAAGGCAAGAACATGACCTCCTCAAAAACATTCTTGGAGTTGTGTTTTGTTTGAGTAACTCTTTATTATTCGTCTGGCTACATCTCCAAAGCTCCAACTACTTTTGACCTTTAGTTCAGTCGAGATCGGCAGTTCCAGGGCTGAAATGATCCAAGTGATTCCAGTGAAGGTGTGTGGAGTTTAAAAACACAGTGGAGCACTTCCTGTACCACCACATGACGTCACAAGGTGGAACAAGGTGTTTTCTGTTTGAGATCTCAGCCTAAATCTGCAGAGTTTGTGTGATAAACGTGTGAAAATGAAACAAAACACAGCTCCAGGTCTGTTTGCCATGAGAAAACGGCATTATAATGTAGCTCAGAAGGTTTAGCACGTTTAATTTAGGTCCTTTAAAGTCGTGTAAGGAAAAGGATCACGAGCGTTTCCTCCCCTGTGGCCTCGATATCACGTCGTGTAGAGGCTGCGGTGCATTCAGCCCCTGCCTGTGCCTCCCGTGTCCCTAATGGAGTCTTATACCTGCGTCTGTGGGAATCGGGGGACGGTTCTGGGGCAAGGCTCCTCTTTTGTCCCTGTCCGGTTCTTCGTTTTCGCGTCTGAAAGAAGCGCTGAGATTATAGAGCGTTTACATCACGATACGATCGACGTGAAGAGACAAATTGCTGTAAGAGGAGACGCGGAGAGGCCAGCGCATTCAGGAGCGGCCATTATGGACCGACTCTGAGCTCCCAGCAGGACAAAGACGGACATAACTGCACAGGGACGCCGACAGAAGGGAGAGGAGATGAAATTTGTAAAAGTTAATCACGGTCAGAATCACAGAGAAGGATTCAAAACGCAGAAAGAGAAAGACGTCCTGACTGAACTTGTGACTAAATCCACAATGCCTGTAGTTTGAGCTTAGGATCTGTAGCTCTGGGATGTAATATACAATTATAAAAAACAATCTTTTACAAAATTATGTAGTCAAAAATGCTATTTAAGTGTTTGTTCCTGCAGCAAAGCATAAAACTGTACTAATAAAATCATAAGTTTATGTGTTTCCTCCTCAAAAACAGAGCCGGAGTTGTGTTTTGTTTCATTCACATGTTTGAGTAACTCTTTATTATTAGTCTGTCTCCATCTCCAAAGCTCAAAACGCTCCGTTCCACTCTGTGATGTCATAAAGTAGGAGTAGTTTTCAAGTGGACAGCTCCCCTTTAGCCTTTGTGCAGCAGATATTCCAGGGGCTGAAATGAGCCAGATTATTCCCTTGAAGGCGTATGGAGTGAAGCAGTGGAGCACTTCCTGTGTTATCACGTGACAAAACAAGGTGGAACAGAGTGTTTTCCGTCCGAGAGAGTCAGTTTTGCGTAATATAGGAGCGTCTTCTCTGAAAAGTACAATTTCTTTAAAAAGTTACTCAGCTAAATGTAACTGAATACTACGCACTAAAGGTGTAACAATAAGGTAAATCTGGTGATATCGTATCGTCAAAGGTCTCACAAAAACATCGTGGAGCATCACAATATATTGAATCCCAAGTGTCTTTGCTTAAATGAACAGTTCTGATGCAGAAATAGCAAAAAAAAAAACAGAGGGAACTACATAGACCATGATCCTTTGCTCCGTTTCAGTGCAGACGACATGAAGAAATAACTGTTCTGAGCACTTTTACATCTTCTACCTGATGAGCCGCCGAGGGAAAACACAGTTTCTGGGTGAATCATGTAGTAAACGAGCTCTACCATAAACAAACCTGTCTAAAACTGGAGAAAAGTTGTCTATGATCAAAGAGTCTGGATTGTTTAAAGCAGTTGTGCCACAGTTACAAAGAAGAAATAGAAAACTAAAACCTGTCTGTCCCTCACGCGAGGTCCGTCTCTCCCTGATCCTGCCTCACAAAACAAAAACAGGCGTTTTACAGTCATCATATCAACATGAGACAGAACATATGATAGTATTAATCTAACAGTCTTCGGAAGGAGACAGTTGTATCTGGGTTAAACTGGGGCATCGATTAGCTGAACTCGCGTGTACCAATAAGTCTAAATGGGAATGAATAGAACAACAACCTGTTGTTTTAACCCTGGTAGATAATGGCTGAACATAATGACCTGCCTTGAAGAAGCCCAGACACAGCAGATCACACCACTGCCTGTGACAATACAGAGATGCTTCAGCACTTTGTGAGTTTACTAATTATCTAAACCCAAACTACAGTAAATATTCTGTTAGCTTAACAAGGCCAGAAATTTTCCATCACACTGTCCACCAGTAAAAATCAGTCAAGGGCTGTCAAACAAATCGACTTCACACTGATTTCACCTAAAAAGTGCCATGTCAAGGATAATCGGGTGCCTCAGCCCGACAAATAACGAGTTTGTTTAAACATGAAAGTTCCATGACCACGATAACGTCGCCTAAACAGACACTACTACAATTAAAACCGCAACAACAGTTCACTAAAAGTAACATGAATGTGTAATTGTAAATCACGTTAAACTCTTAATTGATAATTACAACTGCTGAAAATGCTTATATAGTTATGAGATTCCTTGGCTGCTCGAGGTGATGCTGCCGTCCTGATCCAACCTGCCTCAGCTTAAGGTCGTACTCCTTTGTTCCAAGTCTGGTCGAGAGCTTATTTGATCAAAATTAGAACTGAGACGCCCCTCGCCGTCACATGAACGCGCAAAACCCAGGGGTAGGGGTAAGACAGAGGAATGGGACGCAGCCTAAGTCTTGTGAAGGCATTTTTAGAGGAAAAAGGAGCAGATTCACAGTTTTATATTGTAATAATTATCGTACGGTGAGATGTTTATGGTGAAAATATCGTACAGAGAGATTTGGATATCGTCACATCCCTAATGACAATAAATGTTGAACCACATGACTGGTCAAAGCGTTTTAGAATGTCATATTTATCTTGTTATTCTGTAGAATATCGTAATATCATGAACTTTCCCGCGGCATCGCAATAAATTTCGTACCATGTGACGAGATAATATCGTAAGACTTGGATATGTTTACACCCGTATTACCCACCTCTGTGCGGAGTTCATAATCATTATTAAAGTCGTGTTGAAAGCCTTTATTTGTGTTTTTAAACAAGAATAAAAGTGAAGACAAGACAAGTTGACAAGCCTGTATTTTTTGTTTGTTGCAGAACTTCATTTGTTGGAAGGAATGATTAAGACTCCAATAGTCCACTGAAATAACATTAGGCATCTTCTGCTGGCTGCCTAAAAAACTACACATAATTCGTTCGTTTTTTCGTTTGCCATCTCTTTCTTTCTCTCTCGCTCACAAACTTGTGCCATTTTGTATAGTTGCACGTGATCCTCTCAGACAAATAATGGCAATACATGAAACTTTGACACAGAAAACAAAAAAGAAAGAATAAAAGTGAATCTGTGCTTTATCAGTAGGAACTTCTCTCACCTTATGTGCAGAATCTGGACGGGGCGTGTCTGCAGTCGCTCAGTCTGGTGGTGGACGAGGACCCCAGGACGGAGCTGACCCTGAGCCACGTGGGAGAGGTGTTTCTGGGGGGGCAGTACCGCATCTCGCTGCCCTACTCTGACGGTAAACATCCGCGTATCGTGTGATGCTAACTGGAAGCTCTGCACTGTCTGAGGCTTTGTTCTTAGCTTTATTTTAACCCTTCCAGACCGACGGGAATATGTTTTATATAACCGTGCCTTAACTTTCCAGCCATAAAAGATAGAAACGTACCTTTTTTTTTCTTTGACGAGCTGAATACGAGCTTTGTTTTCCACCCAACGCGTGTCCTTCATCCATTTTCATTCACCGAAACTTTGCGAAAGAGCGTCGTGAGTCAAGATGATCGAAACTTTGAGCGTTTGTGTTTGTAACAACTGAAAAAAGCCGCTCTTAAGTGCAGTTTATTTCTCAAATTAACACACACAGAGCTGATTTGTGCTGTTAAGCAAGCCCCTCACACATAAAACTACAGTAACAAACTCGCATTATCCAACAGTTTTTCTTTTTGTCAGTCACTTTCACCTTTTTGTTAACAATAAAACACCTAAACAGGAACATAAACACTCAGACGGATCACAGACTCCAGAAAACATGCTGTAAATCCATTTGGGTTTTTTTTCTTTGAGTTTTAAGACGATCTTAAAACAGTTTCAAGAGCAAGGACCACGCCAACAACACGTGTGCGAAGAGAAAAGAGTTTATTATATGGAGACGAGTAGGGTCTGCTGGGTCGAGACTTAGGGTGGGGGTTCAGTCTCAATCTTCACATGGCCCAGCAGGACGGGACCTCCCCTCGTAGGCGTCTTATGTCCGGAAGCGAACAGATTTGGGACAAATTCGGGACAAACTGGGTTCCCGGGATAGGCTGCAATTGAGGCGTGGTAGAAGTGAGCTGTGATTCGCTGGAGAGGAGGCGAGGGCGTCTGAGGCGTGGTCCTGCTCCTGAACCTAATCATGTTAACTACATGTTTACTAATGTGTGCAGTGTGTCACCTGGCAACATTCCGCCATAAACATGCATGCAGAACACTCCCAGCCTGATGTCACTGCAGAGTATCAATAATACACATGTCTATGTCTAACCTAACTAGAGGCACTGTTCTTTCTGTAGCTCTTTTACTCAGGTCAGAGTCCTGCACGGGTCTGATTTTGACAAACCACAGCCGCCCGTACCCGTCATACCTCAATCCACACCCAAAATTCAAATCCAAATCCACTTTATTTCTATAGCACATAGAAACAGAGCAGTTTCCAAAGTGCTGCACAAAGATAAAACATAAAAGAAAAGCTAAAATTTGGTCATATCAGCCCTAAAACAATAAAACCAGTAAAATCAAATTAAAGCAACATCATAACAATCACAAAGTAGAATTAAAATGAATAAAATAAAATAGATAAGAGACACAGAGGAGCACACAAACTCACGCAGTGTTAAAAGCCAGAGAATAAAAGTGGGTTTTAAGATGAGACTTAAAACACTGTTCGGACATGAGGGGGCAGAGCGTTTCCACAGTTTAGGGCCGGACACAGATAAAGCCCGATCCCCCCGGGTTTTAAGTCTCGACTTTGGCACCACGAGCTGGAGTTGGCCCTCGGACCTCAGCTTGCGCGCGGGGGTGTAAATTTGGAAGAGGTCCGAGACGTACTGTGGGGCCAGAACACTTAAAGCTTTAAAAACCCGACACGTTTTCCGACAGAACTGAAATAAAATTCCGAACCGAAGAGCCAAAAAAAGAGCCACAACCACACCATGCTGTATAGTTTTTTTGTATTTAATGTTTTGTAAAGTGTCCTTCAGTGTCTAGAAAAGCGCTGTTAAATAAAATGAATTATTATTATTATTACAACTTTATACTCTCCACTCGCTAATTTTCTTTTTAGCTCCTCTGGGATTGTTTTGAACTGCAGGACGTCGCATGTGCGGTTTGAAAATGAAAGTGGCAGAGATTTGTGGGAATGTGCAGCAAAAACGTGTGGATTTCACATTTAATCGTCGTGTTAAAACTATGGCGTTTTTGCATTTCACTAAAACACAGCCCTGTTTTTTGTTCACGCATGATGTTTTGTAAACTGCCAATTAGACCCGCGCTCTCCTGCTTCCTGCTTCCGACACAGCACAACATTTTTCACCCGTTTCATTAAAATTTGCGGTTATTCAGGTATCCGCGGGTACCCGAACCCGTGCAGGACTCTGACTCAAGATATGCTGTAATCTGAGCTTTGTTTTAACACAGTCTGACTATAAATAACTGACGTAGTTTCTAAGGTGCAGTTAAACACGTTGCTAATGTGTTTTATCGCTGTAACTGCTGAACAATCCTCCGTAGACTTGCATGCGGCTCACCCCTAGCGTCACATCACTGCAGAGTATCAGTAGAAACTCTCTGACCCCGCTGGTCTGTGTCCCTCAGAGGTGCTGGAGGTGCAGGAGCTGTCGTCCATGTTCGTCCAGGTGCAGACCGTCTTCGGGCTCCGGATCCAGTTCTCCTGGTCCGAGTCCAGACTTTACCTCCAGCTCGACCAGCGCTGGCTCCAGGACACAGTGGGACTGTGCGGGACCTTCAACGGGAACAGCCAGGATGACTTCCTGTGAGGACCATAGACCTGTTTAGACCTGGTTTACTTGAGACCTGGTTTAGACCCAGTTTAGACCTGTTTAGACCTGGTTTAGACCTGGGTTAGACCTGGTTTAGACCTGGTTTAGACATGGTTTAGACCTGGTTTAGACCTGGTTTAGACGTGATTTAGACCTGGTTTAGACTCAGTTTAGACCTGTTTAGACCTGGCTTAGACCTGGTTTAGACCTGGTTTAGATGTGATTTAGACCTGGTTTAGACCTGGTTTAGACCTGGTTTAGACGTGATTTAGACCTTGTGTAGACCAGGTTTAGATGTGCTTTAGACCTTGTTTAGACCTGGTTTAGACCTGTTTTAGACCTAGTTTAGATGTGATTTAGACCTCCTGTTTAGACCTGTTTAGACCTGGCTTCGACCTGGTTTAGACCTGGTTTAGACGGGATTTAGACCTGGTTTAGACCTGGTTTAGATGCCCTTTAGACTTTGTTTAGACCTGGGTTAGCCCTGGTTTAGACCTGGTTTAGACGTGATTTAGACCTGGTTTATACCTGGTTTAGATGTGCTTTAGACCTTGTTTAGACCTGGGTTAGACCTGGATCAGACCTGATTCAGACCTGGTTCAGACCTGGTTTAGACCAGATTTAGCCCTTGTTTAGACCAGACTTAGCCCTTGTTTAGACCTGGTTTAAACCCTGTTTAGACCCAGTTTAGACTTAGTTTAGACCTGGTTGAGACCTTTTTTAGACCTGGTTTAGACCCTAATTTCAAATATAATTTCAAATGTCTATCCTCCATGGACCATCAGTGTGTGTGAAGGAAATCAAATAAATAACAACTTTAGGCCTCGATTTACCTCCAGGTTCATTCAAAATTCAGCGGCGTTAACCTGGTTCAAGCATCTGCCTTGAAACGCAACGGTTTAGTCCCGGTCTGGTCCTGGTTTAGTCCTTTTTTAGACCAGCTTTAGCCTCTGGTTTAGTCTCTGCTTTAGTTCCCAGTTTAGCTCCTGGTTCAGTCCCAGTCAGGTCCTGGTTTAGTCCCTGCTTTGGCCCTACATTAACCCTTGGTTAGGTCTGCTTCAGTCCTTGTTTAATCCTGGTTCAGTTCCTGGTTTAGTCCTGGTTTAGTCACTGTTTTAGTCCTGCTTTACCGCTGCTTTAGTCCATATTTAGTCCTTGTTCAGTCTCTGGTTTAGTCCTGGTTTAATCCCTGGTTTTGTTCTTGCTTTAGCCCTGGTTTAGTCCTGCTTTAGTCCTGCTTTAGTCCTGCTTTAGTCCTGCTTTAGTCCTGCTTTAGTCCTGGTTCAACCCCAGTTTGGTCCCAGTCCCTGCTCCTCTCTCTCGGTAGAAGCATCTCTTTGATTCTCTGGTTTAGTTCTGGTTTAGTCCTACTTTAGTCCTGGTTTAGTTCCTGCTTTGGCCCTGCTTTAGTCCTGCATTAGCCCTTGGTTACGTCTGCTTCAGTCCTCCTGTAGCCGTTGTTCAGTCCCGGCATTAGCCCTGTTTTAGACCTGCTTTAGTCCTTCTTTCGCTCTGCTTTAGTCCATGTTTAGTCCTGGTTCAGCCCTGGTTTAGTCCTGCTTTAGCCCTGCTTTAGCTCTGCTTTAGTCCATGATTAGTCCTGGTTCAGCCCCAGTTTGGTCCCAGTCCCGGCTCGTCTCTCTCGGTAGAAGCGGCTCTTTGAAGCTGTACTCCTGTTTCATTGACTGAACGGTTGGAGGGCTGAGGGTAATGCACACTGTGATCACGGCTTTACGGAGGCCACAGAGACTCAACAAGGACCCGCCTGTTCTCGAGAACCAGATCTGAACCGGGTCTGAACCGGGCCTGAACCAGGTCTGAACCAGGTCTACGCCGGCCCTAATGGGATCACAGAGGACGGATGTGTCTGACGGCTGTAATGGACTCGGGGGGTGGGCTGCCATTTTTCTGAAGTGCCATAATTTCCAACAAAATCTCCTGTTTTATTCTGCTTAAAAACTGCTCATCCTGTAGTTTAGAGCTGTACAAACATGTTCTGAAGTGCATGGGATTCTCGGATTTAATCATTTAGCAGTTCATAGTTCGTAGTGTTGATTATTTAATGCGCCTTGAGTTTTTTACGAACCCAACTTTAAAACATATATTCCAAATGTAATAGCGAAATTTGTCAGAAATTGTAATTTGTTTTCGTTAGGATGGGGCGGTATCCAGATTTTGATCCCGTTAAACCTTCTCAGCATTTTTACTTTACTATTATTACCGTGACTTATTCAGAATTATTTTGTAGCTGCACCTAAACCCTTCAGAAACAGAGTCGCAGCTTTATATTTGAAGATGAGGCACAAGTTCTGATCAAACCAAACTTCACCAGCGCGTTTCTCCCTCCATTTAATGATCTGGGACTCGCCGAGACGAGAAAAGCGCAGAAGAGGCAGATTCTGGAGTAAAAAGTAAAAGGCGACAGTCCACGGCGTGTGATATTTCCCCCTGCAGCATGTCGTATCTGACAGACCCGCGCTCTCGGCACTCGGAGAAGTTCCCGTCTCCTCCGTGAAAGTCTGACTTCGCCCTCGGGAACTTTCTCCCCTTCAGCGCCTCGTCCCCTCTCGACTCTCGGCTTCAATAAAACGTCTCCGTCGCAAACTTTTGGGCTCAGCGTCGCACACGAAGCGTCAGTCGGGCTTTTTTCTTCTTCCTTGCTGCGTGTGGATGGAAATCTCCGAGCGGAACCACGTTTGCAGAGGAGAGAGAGCGGAGGGAGAAAGTCCTGCTGTGCCGCGTGTCCGAAGCGACTGTGGTGGGATCTCTGGCCTGACGCAGGGTCGTAGCTCCTCAACATTTGCTCCTGAAGCCAAAATGCTCCTTATATTATGTTAGGTCCTTTTGCGCTGCAGATTTTTTAAATGACGGTGATGAAACTGATACCGTTGCTACTTTTTAATACCTCGGTGTATCGTATTACCACCCAACCCTCGTTTTCGTACTAAATTGCACATCTGTACTTTGAGTAAAATTCGGAGTGCATTCATACTCACACACAGACTTTGGGATTAAACTGGGATTTATTTTGGAACTAATCCTGGACTTGACCAGGACTAATTCAGGACTAGAACAGGACCAAACCAGGTCTACAATCTAGACTAAACTGAGTTCAAATCAGGACTCAACAGGGACAATGTGAACGCACCGCAAGGCACAGCAAGAAGTTCAATTCCGGGTTAAATGCAGAGGACAAATTTACCTACGGGGACAATAAAGTGAACTTTAAAGATGCACTGTGTAACTTTTCGGTTGGGAGTCCGTCACCCGCTTGTTTCTATGGATACAGTGTGACATTAAACAGCTCTACTCTACATTTATTCAATCACAGGTGGTTTTATAGCACAAAAATCCCTAGAAAAACAGGCGTTCTGACTGTGAGCGGCGTCGCCTCTCCACAGATCTGACCTGTAACTTGGTCTGGTTTGGTCTCCGTAGAGATAGAAAGGTTTAATGCCGAACTGTGAAGCATTCCAGACAAAGCAATAACATCTCCATGAAAAAAAAAAAGGATCCTCCACCAGAAAAGTTACACAATGAACCTTTAAACTTAACTAAATCAATTGATCTTGTAACCCCAGCAAGAGGGAAAGATCTGCAGAACCTCTCCTGCTAAAAAGCTTGGCCAAAACGTAAGATGTAAACAAAACTTGACAAATTATCTTAAAACAAACGACCCCTAGACTAAAATGAAGCCGTCTCAGAGCGAGTAAGTCGATAATAAACCTGAAAACAAGAAGAAAAACCTGATATAAGTTTTAAAATCTTGGTCACATCAGATAAATTTGCCGTGCGCAGAGGGTGGATGCTTCATCCATCCATCCATCCATCTTCTCCCACTTAATCCGGCTGGGTCGCGGGGGCAGCTTGCTGCCCAATACTCATAGCACCTGACCCCCCTATGAACCCCTCTGCAGGTGGTGAGCCCACAGGAGGGTGGACAACATGGTCCTTGATGTTAGTTCATAGGGGTGCTGCATGCGGATGCCTCATGATTTCTTTAATTCATCTGATTGTGCCCCTCAGTTCTCCGTCGGGGATGATCGAGAGCACGCCTCAGCTCTTCGGAAACAGCTGGAGAGTTTCTTCTGCGTGCGCCGTGAGTCTGAGCACGCCGCAGATCGACCCCTGCGACGCTCACCAACAGGCCGGTAAGACTCAAACAGCAGGACGTGCGATCCTCCTGATGAGTTAAAGACAAATCAGGGGGTAGAAACTGTTCGAGGCTGAAAATGTTCACTTCCGGTTTAGTGCGTTTTCAATTTTAAAGCAACATTCTGTGCTGGATAATGGACTGGAGGAGGTTTATGGTGAATGAGGCTGGAATTCTGTTGGACCAGGAAGTAAACAAAGTGCAGTTATGACATTTATCGTTTCACAAAGGGCGCTTTCACAATAGTTCGATTATTTTGTCCGCACCAGACAATACAATAGATTAGAGATGTCCCGATCGAGGTTTTTTGGCTTCCGATCCAGTTTTTTTTAAGGAGTGCTCTTTCCGATACCCTTTTTTAAAAAATATAGCTCTGGTAGTGTCGTCTCTGTAATGTCGTGTCATGAAGGAAGTTTGTACCTGAGCTCCAAAAAGTCCATTAAACGATGAAAGACTTACCGACCTTTACCTTCTGTGACACGTCTCCAGTGTTTGCTGCTGTGGCTTTTCCGCCTTGATCTTGTAAATCTCAAACTCGTCCGGATGATTCTTTTGTAAGTGGCGAATCAAACTGGTCGTGTTAAAGTGGCTCTGCTGGATCCTCCACAGAAACTGTTTGTTTGCAGCGTTTGCGTCGCTGTTTTGTTGTAGTGAAAAGTCCCACGCAGCGACATGACGTTTTGATTTACAGCATCGATGCTGCAAAAACATGTGAAACTGGATCAGTCCAGACACGGGACTGAATCCGATACTGTCCGATACTCATAAAAGAGCCGGATCGCGAGCTGATACCGATACGGAATATTGAGTCCCTAATATAGACTCCATCAAACTTTATTTATAGAGCGGTTTTCATACAAAAAATGCAACACAAAGCGCTTTGCTTTTGGTCTTTTCACACCTGCAAACGGACCAAAATTGCTTCGATTGAAGTTTCATCGTGTTTATCTTCCGGTAGAAATAAGCTCCAGTTTCGACTCACTCTGGAGCGTCATGTTCGCACGTTGATTCTCGCTCTGATCTTTGTGTATCACATTCTCTGTACTGGCCATTGTTGGCAAAATATCCCCCCGAAAATGAGTGTCGGCTGCGTCTGGAGAACGATTTGTTATTGCCCTGGAGTCTGGCGTTTAGTTTAGTTTAGTTTAATTTAGTTTAGTTTAGTTTAGTTTAGTTTAGTTTAGTTTAGTTTAGTTTAGTTTAGTTTAGTTTAGTTTAGTTTAGTTTAGTTTAGTTTAGTTTAGTTTAGTTTAGTTTAGTTTAGTTTAGTTTAATTTAGTCTTTATTTGTCAGGGACCATGTATAAAATTCATGAATCTTTATAAAAGAAGAGATGAACTGCAGCAGATTTAGCTGCTACTTTCCATCTGCAGGTGAACACACAAACCTCTCTGTCTGCACTTTCAGAGGGAAAAAAGTAAGTTTCTGTCTTTTAGGGTTAGAAAGTTCTGTGCGGTTATAGAAAACATATTCCTCGTTACCGTAGGTCTTCGAGGGTTAATAGTTAGAAATGAATAGGCGACTGTGCAAAGGCCGAGGATCTTTTTGTAATCGTACAGTTTCTGTTTGTCGTGGACCGTGCGGATCGAGTCGTCTGTTCTGAGCAGAGTTTGATCAGATGTTTTCAAGGGAGGTGGAGCAGCTTTATTAAACATTTTGAGTTTTTAGATTTGAAATTAGAATTAAATTGTCAAAACTGAGCAATTTATATTTACTGAGAATGTTGCAGCGGTGATAACGCACGTCATTTCAGGCAGAGGAGACGCGCTGTGTTCATGTTTTCTTCCCCCTTCGCTTGTCGCTTTTTACTGTATCCCGTCCCATGATGCATTTGGAGCAGCCGGTTTGGACCTTCTGTCTACGGTTTGGCCCCGAGTTCACGTCCTCACCAGAGGAACTGCACCAGAGTTTGGCATTTGGTGCAGAGTCAAGCGGACCGAGACCTCCTCTTTTTCGAGGTCTCGGTCCGTTTGATTTGGTGCAATCGAAGCTTTCGCAGCGACGAAAACCAACCGAACTAAAAGCTTCAGGTCAACTACTGTCAGTGTGAAAGAGCCCTAAGACTTTATACGCGAGTTAAAACGAAAACAGCTGGACTTACTTTGCTTTGTGAAGATAACATTTCAACCCCCACCACAAAGCTTCTCCAGGGTTTGTGTAGGCGACTGTTTTTCTCGCTTTTAATACAGTATCTTATTTCTGATGTCTCAAAATTTGCATCAGTTCATCCCACAGACGCTTTAAGGACTGACGTGTAGAAATAATCCACGCACGGCCTCGTACTGCTATTAAATCTGCTATTCCATTCATTTTAATTAGACGGAAAAATAAAAACAAAACAGGAAGTGACGTTTGTTCACCTTGGAAACAAATGGTTTATACTCACGTTACATCTGCCAATGAGGAATAAAACAAAACATCTGTGTACAGATTATTAGAAGAACAGTTTTGATATTCTGTTGTTTATTGGACACTGATCTTAATCTGATTGATGGTTTTTGTCTCCTCTCTCCTTGTCTCCTCTCTCCTTGTCTCCTCTTCTCCTCATCTCCTCATCTCCTCTCCTCTCTCCTCGTCTCCTCATCTCCTTGTCTCCTCGTCTCCTCTCTTCTCTCCTCTCTCTCCTCATCTCCTCTCTCCTTGTGCCCTCATCTCATCTCCTCTCCCCTCATCTCCTCTCCTCTCTCTTCATCTCCTCTCTCCTCGTCTCCTCATCTCCTCTCCTCTCTCCTCATCTCCTCTCTCCTCGTCTCCTCATCTCCTCATCTCCTCTCCTCTCTCCTCATCTCCTTGTCTCCTCATCTCTCCTCTCTCCTTGTGCCCTCATCTCCTCTCCCCTCATCTCCTCTCCTCTCTCTTCATCTCCTCTCTCCTCGTCTCCTCATCTCCTCTCCTCTCTCCTCATCTCCTCATCTCCTCATCTCTCCTCTACTCTCTCCTTGTGCCCTCATCTCCTCTCCCCTCTCCCCTCTCTCCTCGTCTCCTCTCCTCGTCTCCTCATCTACTCTCTCCTCGTCTCCTCATCTCCTCTCTCCTCGTCTCCTCTCCTCTGTGCTCGTCTCCTCATCTCCTCTCTCCTTGTGCCCTCATCTCCTCTCCCCTCGTCTCTCCTCTGGCCTCGTCTCCCCTCTGTCCTCATCTCCTCTCTCCTCATCTCCTCTCTCCTCTTTTCCTCATCTCCTCTCTCCTTGTGCCTTCATCTCTCCCCTCTCTCCTTGTCTCCTCCCCTTTGTCCTCGTCTCCTCTCCCCTCTCTCCTCGTCTCCTCTCCTCTCTCCTCTCTCCTCCTCCCCTCTCTCCTCATCTCTTCTCCTCTCTCCTCATCTCCTCCCCCCTCTGTCCTCGTCTCCTCTCCTCATCTCCCCTCCCCTCGTCTCCTCGCCTCCTCCCCTGGTCTCCTGGTCTCCTGGTCTCCTCTCCTCTCTCCCCTCTCTCCTCATCTCCCCTCGTCTCCTCGCCTCCTCTCCTCTCCCCTAGTGCCCTACGCGTCAGAGAAGTGCTCCGTGTTGACTCAGGAGCTGTTCGTCCCGTGTCACGAGCACTTGAGCCCCGGCCCGTTCCTTCTCCAGTGTCGATCCGACGCCTGTAAATGTGGAGCTCCGTGTTTCTGTTCGTCTTTGGCTCATTACGCTCGTCACTGTCGGAAACACGGGGTCCTCATCCACTTCAGGGCTCACATCCCCGAGTGCGGTAAGTCTCCCTCACAACAACTGTGCGATCTGACTCTGTTCAAAGCGGCGCTGTGCAGTTTAGAACGTTTAAGCTTCCCTGAGCAGCCAGTCCTATCTTATCTTATCTTATCTCTGTCACTTCTGCTTTCTTTTTGAAACCACAAGGGTCTGAAATTGGACCGTAGAGTCTGTAAAACCTCTGTCCTAACTTGAGACAGTCCTATAGCGAATGTCTCTCCCCACTGCAGAAACGCTGGGCCAAAATTTAACATAGAAACACTTCGGAAAATGACTTAAAAGTAGTGAATTTATCTGTCCGTGAGCAAGATAATCTCACTTGACGAGTTATGTGAATATAAACAACCTCTAGACGAGAATGAAGCGTCTCAGAACAATAATAAAAGTCGATAATAAATCTGAAAACAAAATCAATAACCTCATATAAATTTTAAAATCTTGGCCAGATCAGAGAAATTTGTAGTGCACTTATAACTTCTAGGGATGTAACAGTAAATCTGGTGTAACAGTAAATCTGGTGTAACAGTAAATCTGGTGATATCGTATCGTCAAAGGTCTCACAATGACATCGTGGAGCATCACAATATATCGAATCCCAAGTCTCTTTGCTTAAATGAACAGTTCTGATGCAGAAATAGCTAAAAAACAGAGGGAACTACATAGACCATGATCCTTTGCTCCGTTTCAGCGCAGACGACATGAAGAAATAACTGTTCTAAGCACTTTTACATCTTCATTCTTTGGATTAAGTCTTGTGAAGCATTTTTAGAGGAAAAAGGAGCAGATTCACAGTTTTAATATTGCAATAAATACGTTACGGTGAGATGTTTATGGAACATGAACGAAAGAACTAATGAACAAAAGAAGGAAGAAACAAACAAAACCAAAAAAGAAAGTACGAACGAAAGAACGAATAAACAAAGAGACAGAAAAAGAACAAAGAAAAAAACGAACGAACAGAGGAAAGAAAGAAAAACAACAGAAAAAAGCATGAACAAACAAAGGAAAGAACAGAACAGAACAAAGAAAGCACTGAAAAAACAAACGAAAGAAAGACCAAAAAGAAAGAACGAACGAGAGAAAGAAAGAAAGAAATAATGAGAAAAAATTAAAAGAAAGACTGAAAGAGAATAAACGAAGGAGAGAAAGAAAGATAGAAAAAGAAAGACTGAAAGAAAGAGTAAACTGTGGTGTAAATCTGGTACAGAGAGATTTGGATTTCGTTCCATCTCGAATGACAATAAATGTTGCACCAAATGAACTGGTCAAAGCGTTTTAAAATGTCAGTCTTTTTTATTATGTAGAATATCGTAATATCGTGAGTTTTCCCCACGATATCGCAATAAATATCGTCCCGTGAGGTTCAGACCGTGACCGTATCGTATCGTGAGACTCGGATATCGTTACACCCCTAATAACTTCTTTTACCTATAAGAAATAAGAGTTTAAGGCCTGTTGATTCTGCAGAAATCAGCTGTTTCTTCAACTTAACCCTCTCTGATTGGTTAATCCGCCTGTCAGTCGCGCCCGCTGAGATCAGGGAGACGGGATTGGGCTTCGGATCCACTCGTGTTTGTAAAGTTTTCGTAAAGCGTCTGGTTCTGGCTGCACATTTTAAAAGGGTAAACTGCTGTTGTAAACATATCTGCCCCGGGGTAGAGTGACAGAAGCGCTGCTGTCAATATTCACTGTTGGTTTGCCAGTTTACCAGAGAGTTACGCACAGAGGTGGGCGAGGTGTCTGGCCTAAAGACACAACAACAGTGAGCAGTTTAGATTCTAGCAGCTTCACTGGCACTTTTCCTGGTCTGTGTCAGAGGAGCTGCACTGCAAATGTCTCTGATCTGACCAAGATTTTAACACTTCGATCAGGTTTTTCATCTTGTTTTCAGATTTATTATTATCGACTTTTATTATTGTTCTGAGACGCTTCATTTTAGTCTAGAGGTTGTTTATATTCACATAACTTGTCAAGTGAAATGATCTTGCTGCCTGGACAGAGAATTTCACCACTTTTAAGTCATTTTCAGATAGATTTAAGTGTTTATATCTTTTTGGCCAAGTTTTTTTGCAGTGTGAAAGGTGCTTTAGTCCTGGTTTAGTCCTGGTTTAGTCCTGGTTTAGACCTGGTTTAGTCCTGGTTTAGACCAGGTTTAGTCCTGGTTTAGTCCTGGTTTAGACCTGGTTTAGTCCTGGGTTAGCCCTGGTTTAGTCCTTTCTTAGACGTGGTTTAGTTCTTTCTTAGACCTGGTTTAGTCCTGGGTTAGACCTGCTTTAGTCCTGGGTTAGCCCTGGTTTAGTCCTTTCTTAGACCTGGTTTAGTCCTTTCTTAGACCTGGTTTAGTTCTTTCTTAGACCTGGTTTAGTTCTTTCTTAGACCTGGTTTAGTCCTGAGTTAGACCTGGTTTAGTTCTTTCTTAGACAAGGTTTAGTTCTTTGTTAGACCTGGTTTAGTCCTGGGTTAGACCTGCTTTAGTCCTGGGTTAGACCTGCTTTAGTTTTTTGTTATACCTGGTTTAGCTCTTTCTTAGACCTGGTTTAGTCCTGAGTTAGACCTGGTTTAGCCCTGGTTTAATCCTTTCTTAGACCTGGTTTAGTTCTTTCTTAGACCTGGTTTAGTCCTGAGTTAGACCTGGTTTAGCCCTGGTTTAGTCCTGGATTAGACCTGGTTTAGTCCTGGGTTAGACCTGGTTTAGTTTTTTGTTATACCTGGTTTAGTTCTTTCTTAGACCTGGTTTAGTCCTGGGTTAGACCTGGTTTAGTTTTTTGTTATACCTGGTTTAGTTCTTTCTTAGACCTGGTTTAGTCCTGGGTTAGACCTGCTTTAGTCCTGGGTTAGACCTGGTTTAGTTTTTTGTTATACCTGGTTTAGTTCTTTCTTAGACCTGGTTTAGTCGTGGTTTAGTCCTGGGTTAGACCTGGTTTAGTTCTTTCTTAGACATGGTTTAGTTTTTTGTTAGACCTGGTTTAGTCCTGGGTTAGACCTGGTTTAGTTTTTGTTATACCTGGTTTAGTTCTTTCTTAGACCTGGTTTAGTCCTGAGTTAGACCTAGTTTAGTTCTTTGTTAGACCTGGTTTATTCCTGAGTTAGACCTGGTTTAGTTCTTTGTTAGACCTGGTTTAGTCCTTTGTTAGACCTGCTTTAGTCCTTTGTTAGACCAGCTTTAGTCCTTGTTTAGACCTGGTTTAATCCTGGATCAGTGCAGCTTTTGCAGTTTGTTCAAATGAAGTAGATTTTGTATTTTAAATTAAGCACAGCTCCAGGAACTAGTTTTAACAATATAGCTCATATTTAGTGTGTTATTCTTCTATATTTAGTGTGTTATTCTTCTATATTTGGTGTGTTATTCTTCTATATTTGGTGTGTTATTCTTCTATATTTGGTGTGTTATTCTTCTATATTTGGTGTGTTATTCTTCTATATTTGGTGTGTTATTCTTCTATATTTGGTGTGTTATTCTTCTATATTTGGTGTGTTCTTGTTCTATATTTGGTGTGTTCTTGTTCTATATTTGGTGTGTTATTCTTCTATATTTGGTGTGTTCTTGTTCTATATTTGGTGTGTTATTCTTCTATATTTGATGTGTTATTCTTCTACATTTGCTGTGTTATTCTTCTATATTTGGTGTGTTATTCTT
Organism: Odontamblyopus rebecca; assembly: GCA_030686955.1. Lineage (NCBI taxonomy): Eukaryota > Metazoa > Chordata > Actinopteri > Gobiiformes > Gobiidae > Odontamblyopus > Odontamblyopus rebecca. The sequence continues at coordinate 40,453,263 of CM060655.1, forward strand.
CTATATTTGCTGTGTTATTCTTCTATATTTGCTGTGTTATTCTTCTATATTTGGTGTGTTATTCTTCTATATTTGGTGTGTTATTCTTCTATATTTGCTGTGTTATTCTTCTATATTTGCTGTGTTATTCTTCTATATTTGATGTGTTATTCTTCTATATTTGGTGTGTTATTCTTCTACATTTGCTGTGTTATTCTTCTATATTTGATGTGTTATTCTTCTACATTTGCTGTGTTATTCTTCTATATTTGGTGTGTTATTCTTCTATATTTGGTGTGTTATTCTTCTATATTTGCTGTGTTATTCTTCTATATTTGCTGTGTTATTCTTCTATATTTGCTGTGTTATTCTTCTATATTTGGTGTGTTATTCTTCTATATTTGGTGTGTTATTCTTCTATATTTGATGTGTTATTCTTCTATATTTGCTGTGTTATTCTTCTATATTTGGTGTGTTCTTGTTCTATATTTGATGTGTTATTCTTCTATATTTGCTGTGTTATTCTTCTATATTTGATGTGTTATTCTTCTATATTTGCTGTGTTATTCTTCTACATTTGCTGTGTTATTCTTCTATATTTGGTGTGTTATTCTTCTATATTTGCTGTGTTATTCTTCTATATTTGCTGTGTTATTCTTCTATATTTGGTGTGTTATTCTTCTATATTTGGTGTGTTATTCTTCTATATTTGCTGTGTTATTCTTCTATATTTGCTGTGTTATTCTTCTATATTTGATGTGTTATTCTTCTATATTTGGTGTGTTATTCTTCTATATTTGCTGTGTTATTCTTCTATATTTGATGTGTTATTCTTCTACATTTGCTGTGTTATTCTTCTATATTTGGTGTGTTCTTGTTCTATATTTGGTGTGTTATTCTTCTATATTTGCTGTGTTATTCTTCTATATTTGATGTGTTATTCTTCTACATTTGCTGTGTTATTAGGGCTGAAACGATTACTCGAGTAACTCGGATAATTCGATTACAAAAAATATTCGGGGCAAATTCTTTGCCTCGAGGCTTCGTTTAATTCATGTCACCAAAGTCAATTTATTTAAAATGTCTCTGCTATCGTATCACTCCTCCTTTGTAGACTGCTGCGCCAGTCTGGGATCACTGTTTCACACGGACAGTTATCAATGACGTACATTTCAAAGATTTGAAGCGGCGCGATTTATTCCACGGTGTGGAAATGGCAGATAATGATGTGGCCGCTGCCAGTGTGCACTGGCAAAGCCAACCTGATGTACCACAACAGTACGTCTTCAATGCTGCAGCACTTAAAGCGAAAGCATCCTCATGTGAACTGTACTTCTCTAAGCGGAGTCGGAGAATCTACGAGGTAATATACTTTTACGATTGCTAACTGAAATGAAAAGTAACGCCTATTAGAATGTACAGTATTTGTAATTATTTGTAACCTGTGTTATGAGTCGATAGTAACGAGGCATAATGAGCAGCAAGAGAGCAAATGATCTCACTCAAATCGCTCCCTTCCTCACGTATACACAGACACACGCACACACTCTGTGTTTCCCATATCAGAAACGTCTAGTTCGTTGTTCTACTTTTACCAAAAATCTGATTTAATCTAGAACCGCTGGCATCAATAATTCCAATATCAGAGAAAGGAAATATTTTACCGACGTTTAACACTTATGTGTTCGCTAGTTCTATATTTAGCTTATTAATTAGGCTAGTTAAAGGATTAACGTTGTCACTTAGAAAACTCCTGTCTTATAAGCCAATAAGCCAAAGGTTTTACACTTGTTTAAAAAAATGTTGACTTTAAATAAAAACCTTTTTTGTGAGGAATAACAGCAATTGCTTGCTCATTTTAAGAGGCCTTTCATGTTTGCGTTACACACTATTGATATAGTTGTATAAAAACAAAAAGTGTGATTTATCCGATTACTCGATTAATCGATGATATAATCGACAGAATACTCGATTCCAAAAATATTCGATAGTTGCAGCTCTATGTGTTATTCTTCTATATTTGGTGTGTTCTTGTTCTATATTTGATGTGTTATTCTTCTATATTTGCTGTGTTATTCTTCTATATTTGATGTGTTATTCTTCTATATTTGGTGTGTTATTCTTCTATATTTGGTGTGTTATTCTTCTATATTTGATGTGTTATTCTTCTATATTTGGTGTGTTATTCTTCTATATTTGCTGTGTTATTCTTCTATATTTGCTGTGTTATTCTTCTATATTTGATGTGTTATTCTTCTATATTTGGTGTGTTCTTGTTCTATATTTGATGTGTTATTCTTCTATATTTGGTGTGTTATTCTTCTATATTTGGTGTGTTATCGCTCTATATTTGGTGTGTTATTCTTCTATATTTGATGTGTTATTCTTCTATATTTGCTGTGTTATTCTTCTATATTTGGTGTGTTATTCTTCTATATTTGATGTGTTATTCTTCTATATTTGCTGTGTTATTCTTCTATATTTGCTGTGTTATTCTTCTATATTTGATGTGTTATTCTTCTATATTTGCTGTGTTATTCTTCTATATTTGATGTGTTATTCTTCTATATTTGCTGTGTTATTCTTCTATATTTGGTGTGTTATTCTTCTATATTTGCTGTGTTATTCTTCTATATTTGGTGTGTTATTCTTCTATATTTGCTGTGTTATTCTTCTATATTTGGTGTGTTATTCTTCTATATTTGGTGTGTTATCGCCAGGGCTCTACAGTGCGCCCATTTCACTCGCATTTGCGAGTAAATATTTCGTCGTGCGAACGAGGAAAATAAAACAGTCGCACCAGTGCGAGTGCTTCTGCAGCCACAGTAAGGAGAACTGCGCACAGACGTAACGTGACGAGTTAAACGTTCTAAATGTATCAAACATTAGGGGCAAACTCACACTAGGACTTCAGAATCGTGCCCAAGCCTGGATCACCCCTAAAGCGCCGCACGCTTTCCCAGCGCGAGTGCTGACCCCAGCGAACGAGCTCCACGTGTGGCCGATATCACTCATACGAACAAACTCCGCTTCAAAACACACCCACGCCCAGCTTCAACGAGGAGCGCCCCGCAGCAGGACCCACACCTGCCCCACCACTCAGTAAACACTCCCACGCCGCTGGACTTCCTTCTCAGCTAAAGCGAGAGCTTTGTCTTGGTCTTGTCTCGAGCGCATTTGGACTCGGTCTTATCACGGACTCAAGGTCTGAATACTGAGTGTGATCATATTTCATTACGGCCGCTGCAATAAACTTGTACCGGTGTGCGTGACCACGCGGGACGTCTCTCTGCGGCCTGTGCACTGGAGCCCGCAGACACTGTGCGGCCCGTCAGCACAGACTCCGCAGCGCGCGGCTTGTCCACAGCGCGCACCCTTGTGTACCAACGTACACAGGGCAGGTATCCCACCTATCCTTCCGCCTCACGTCAAATACGCCAATACTAATTTTCTGTCCGTGTCCGCACAGAGCAGACCCACAGCACAGAGCAGGCGATACGTGGGCTGAAGTTTGCCTAAGAAAATGCCAAATAACTCTGTCACAATGTGCGTTAAGTTTGGTAAATGTGCAGAGGCTAAAACCACTGTAAAACCAGTAAGAGAAAGTAACTTCACGTAGGAATTTGAAAATACAGGTTTAAAAATCTTACCTATGTTTTTCACTTTGAAGCAGTTTTGTGTAAAGTGCCAGTGGAAGTTCTCTTAAAGAAGAGGTTCTCAAACTGTGGGTGAAGGTCCAAAAAAGGGCCACAGAGTGTTTCAGTGCAGTACAGTTTGTTTGGCTTATTTTAAGTCTAAATATTAATCAGATAAAATGAAGATATATTTATAAAAACACTGCGATCATGCAGGAAAAGTACAGTCATAATAATTCTTTTGTTTTTTGTATAAAATTAATTCAAATAAGTTGGTGTGTGCAAGTTCTGCACTGTAATAATCGTTCGAAATGAAAACCTATTTGTGCCCCCATTTTTTTTTCTGTGCTCCTAAAATTTTTAACTTAGGGGCACATGTGCTCCTGAAAAAAAAAAGTTAGCGTAGAGCCCTGGTTATCGCTCTATATTTGGTGTGTTATTCTTCTATATTTGGTGTGTTATTCTTCTATATTTGGTGTGTTATTCTTCTATATTTGGTGTGTTATTCTTCTATATTTGGTGTGTGTCATAATTTTTATACAATCACAATCCAGTGACAGTATTTCTGACATTTAAACTCCAGTCTCCTCCCAACTGGGATTAAAATCAAACCACTGAGTCAGTTCTTTTTCACGTTCCTTGCACGGAGAAGAGCTCGGCCGTGCGTGCAGCTTACTCTAGGCTCGTCCACGCTGCTCTTCCAAAGCTCAACCGCCCCCAGCACACCTTTATTTGGTTCAAACAATCCATCATGTCAGTACAAAGACAACCTGATCAACGTATACATAATCTCGTTAATCTTACCACAGATAACATAGTGAAGTATATCATGACTTTGTTTTACATTTCATCAGATAGTACAAATTTACGATCGGGACTGAGCTGGGTACGAAGCAAGAGGTCACAAGAGGTCACACATCTGGTTTTAGCAGAGATAGCGTTAACACAGGCTCTTTCATCCTCTGCAAATTTGAGATCACCTTTTAACTTAGATGTACATTTTTTAATAACCTCATCATTATAAGCATTTTATTCTAACAGTGTGTTATTCTTCTATATTTGGTGTGTTATTCTTCTATATTTGGTGTGTTATTCTTCTATATTTGGTGTGTTATTCTTCTATATTTGGTGTGTTATTCTTCTATATTTGCTGTGTTATTCTTCTATATTTGGTGTGTTATTCTTCTATATTTGGTGTGTTATTCTTCTATATTTGGTGTGTTATTCTTCTATATTTGATGTGTTATTCTTCTATATTTGCTGTGTTATTCTTCTATATTTGCTGTGTTATTCTTCTATATTTGGTGTGTTATTCTTCTATATTTGGTGTGTTATTCTTCTATATTTGGTGTGTTATTCTTCTATATTTGGTGTGTTATTCTTCTATATTTGATGTGTTATTCTTCTATATTTGGTGTGTTATTCTTCTATATTTGGTGTGTTATTCTTCTATATTTGGTGTGTTCTTGTTCTATATTTGATGTGTTATTCTTCTATATTTGGTGTGTTATTCTTCTATATTTGGTGTGTTATTCTTCTATATTTGGTGTGTTATTCTTCTGTATTTTGTGTGTTATCGCTCTATATTTGGTGTGTTATTCTTCTATATTTGGTGTGTTATTCTTCTATATTTCGTGTGTTCTTGTTCTATATTTGGTGTGTTATCGCTCTATATTTGGTGTGTTATTCTTCTATATTTGGTGTGTTCTTGTGTTATTGCTCTATATTTGGTGTGTTATCGCTCTATATTTGGTGTGTTATCGCTCTATATTTGGTGTGTTATTCTTCTATATTTGGTGTGTTATCGCTCTATATTTGGTGTGTTATTCTTCTATATTTGGTGTGTTATCGCTCTATATTTGGTGTGTTCTTCTTATATATTTGGTGTGTTCTCGCTCTATATTTGGTGTGTTATCGCTCTATATTTGGTGTGTTCTTGTTCTATATTTGGTGTGTTCTTGTTTTATATTTGGTGTGTTATCGCTCTATATTTGGTGTGTTCTTGTTCTATATTTGGTATGTTATTCTTCTATATTTGGTGTGTTCTTGTTCTATATTTGGTGTGTTATCGCTCTATATTTGGTGTGTTCTTGTTCTATATTTGGTGTGTTCTTGTTCTATATTTGGTGTGTTATTCTTCTATATTTGGTGTGTTCTTGTTCTATATTTGGTGTGTTCTTGTTCTATATTTGGTGTGTTCTTGTTCTATATTTGGTGTGTTCTTGTTCTATATTTGGTGTGTTCTTGTTCTATATTTGGTGTGTTATTCTTCTATATTTGGTGTGTTCTTATTCTATATTTGGTGTGTTCTTGTTCTATATTTGGTGTGTTATTCTTCTATATTTGGTGTGTTCTTGTTCTATATTTGGTGTGTTCTTGTTCTATATTTGGTGTGTTCTTGTTCTATATTTGGTGTGTTATTCTTCTATATTTGGTGTGTTCTTATTCTATATTTGGTGTGTTCTCGCTCTATATTTGGTGTGTTCTTATTCTATATTTGGTGTGTTCTTGTTCTATATTTGGTGTGTTCTTGTTCTATATTTGGTGTGTTCTTATTCTATATTTGGTGTGTTCTTGTTCTATATTTGGTGTGTTCTTGTTCTATATTTGGTGTGTTCTTGTTCTATATTTGGTGTGTTCTTGTTCTATATTTGGTGTGTTCTTGTTCTATATTTGGTGTGTTCTTGTTCTATATTTGGTGTGTTCTTGTTCTATATTTGGTGTGTTCTTGTTCTATATTTGGTGTGTTCTTGTTCCTCTCTAAATCCCTGGGCCCTGGTCTGTTCTCAGAGGTGACGTGTCCGTACTCGATGGTCTACGGCCCCTGCGTGTCGTCGTGTCTGCGGCGCTGCTCGGCCCTGTCGCTGCCTCACTCGTGCCCGGGAGAGTGTGAGGAGGGCTGTGTGTGTCCAGAGGGAACCTTCTACAACCACCGCACTCGCACCTGCGTCCAGAGGTGAACACGCACCACGAAAAACACACAAAATCTGTCTGAACACCAGAGGGATTTGGGTTCAGTTTCGCTAAAAGGCAAAGAACAATAAATTTTGGGCAAGACTTTTCACCCACACGCCCTCCAGAGGTCTGCCAGTCTGATCCAGATGTTTAGCACAATAAGCTCAGGCCAAACTCATTTAATTTACTGATTTATTTTTCCTGCTTTTAACCCCTGAAGACATAAGGGCAATTTTAGTACATTTCTCCTCGCCTGGATTTTTTTTTCTTAATTTTGCTTTTAAAACGCCCCCTTTTACCCCTAATGAAGTGCTCTACCTCCTTTTGTTCAGTCCAACCTGTTATTTCACAATCTGCTGCTGTAGTTGTGTCATGAGGCTGTGAGAAAAGCTACAGGACCAGAAATAGAGAAAGAAAAAAAAAAAATAGTAAAATTCACACTCTTTTATACAAAACACACAGCAAACATGTAGAAACAACTTTTTGGATATAAAAAATGCTTAATTTATGGCCTCAGCTACAAAAATGTAAAATCTCAAGTCCGTAAGTAAATTAAAAATCTCCTTATTGCCCTAAAAACAAAAAAAGTGCAGTGGCTCCATGACTTTCCTGGTCCAGTCCTGGAAACAGCTCCTGTCAGGACCACGGCCAGAGCCACAGCACTTCTGCATTTCCAGGTGTTTATTACATTTGGATTTGTTCATTTGGACTGAAATAAACCTTTAAATAAAAATAGAGAGAGATGCACAATTACACACACCAAGATGTGTCATTTTCCATGTGTGTGAGAATTAACTCCACTTAGAGCGACTTTTTCACTCGTTATAAACACACACAGTCAGAGGAGTCGACCATCTTGACTCACTTCACTCTTTGGCAAAGTTTGGCTCGATCAAAATGGACGGAGCGCATGAGTTTGGGGAAAACAAAGTTCCTGTTGGACACTCGTTTTGCTCACGTCATCACACAGCGTGAGTGTGACGTAGGATAAAGCCGCAGAAATGTCCGGAAACCTCTATGTCTGCACTTTCAGAGGGGAAAAGGACGTTTCTGTCTTTTACCGTTACAAAGTTCTGCGCGGTTATAGAAACATATTCCTCTGTATTGTATACGTTATCTTGTAGGTCTTCGAGACCTACAAGATTTCTACCCCGTGATTGAAGCAAAGACAATGGCTCTTTCAGATTATTTTACCAGTCTTTGTTGGCCCTCGTGTTCACTGGTGAGAATCTCACTGCGATGGTTCGGTTGGACTTGGACTTAGACTTAGACAAACTTTATTGATCCATAAGGGAAATGATTTGGACACAGCAGCTCACAAAGCACAAAACATATAAACGGTAATAATAAATTCAAAATAAGTACCAAAAAAGAGACAAAATTATATAAATGTAATAATAATAATAATAATGCATCGGTTTTATACAGCGCTTTTCAGGACACTCAAAGACGCTTTACAGAGCATTATTCATTCACTCCAGACCCGGTGGTGGTAAACTACTATTGTAGCCACAGCTGCCCTGGGGCAGACTGACAGAAGCGAGGCTCCAATCTGCACCATCGGCCCCTCCGACCACCACCAACACTCACACACACCACTTTCATACTAGGCAATGTGGGTGATGTGCCTTGCCTAAGAACACAATGACAGTTTTTGCCACTGGCGCCCCCCTGTGGCACCTGGAATTCCCAGTGTCTCCCATCCAAGTACTAACCAGGCCCTTGAGCTTCTGAGATCTGACGGGATCAGGCTTTGACAAACCGGTATGGCCACATGTAAAAGTACAAGTCAAATTTGGGTCATGCTGGAGGTACTTTAGACCTGGTTTAGTTCTCTGTTAGAATTAGACCAAGTTTAGTCCTGATTTGTACCTGGTTTAATCCATGTGGATGATCCTTATCTGGTTTGGTTTTGTCAGTAACTGGCAGAGGACCTTTATACCTGATTTAATCCTGATTTAATCCTGGTTTAGTCCCGGTTTTGTGCTGTCTGCAGTGGTTTGTATATGTCAGAGAGGCTTTAGTCCTGGTTTAGTCCTGGTTTAGTCCTGGTTTTGTGCTGTCTGCTGTGGTTTGTATGCTGTATGTCAGAGAGGCTTCAGTCCTGGTTTAGTCCTGGTTTAGTCCTGGTTTACTTAGACCCGTTTGATTCGTTGATATTAAAATTTCAAACTTGATTTCGATACTGAGGAATAGACACGATCACAATTAAAACAACATTAAATCATAGTCCTTTCTTTTCTATTCCCATGTGGCCTTAGATCTGTGTAATCCCTCAGTATTCCAGGTCTAAACCAGGACTAAACCAGGACTAAACCAGGTCTAAACCAGGTCCATGGGTGTAAACTCGTCTACGTGCTCTTATACTTGTCCTGATTCAGCTCCAGGTCTTTCTAAAGGTTCATTTCTGTCCTGTGAATGTGACTTTCTTCGTGCTGATACCCGCTCTAGTTTCGATTCTAGTTTTATGATGTGATTTTCGATGCTTTTGAAAGCCCCGGTCGCCCCGCAGGCCGTCAGAGGTGGTGCAGCAGGGTGAGCAGGTGTGTTGGCTCTCTCTGTGGGCTCGGCTCCAGCTCGGCTCCTCTCTGAGTGATAGTGCTCTGAGTAAACGGGAGGATCAGGCTTTTAAAGTGTATTTTCTGCCCCGTGGAGCGTCCTAAATGTCCCCCTCTCTCACAGCGTGCTCCGGTTACCTGCAGGAATCCACCATCACAGCCTTTTTATTCTGCGCCAGAGAAACTCGAGCGCCAGACTGCAGAATGTGTGGCCAAAACAGAGCACAGTCCCAACACCTCTGAGTCTGAGTGTCACCGAGCTGTCTCAAATATTATGATTAAGATAATGGATTAAACCTCTTAGAAATAAGGCATTAACTTAGTGGGGAGTGAGAGTTTTACTGTTTGAAATCATGGTCTGACCCCGTGACGATGTTTGGAGAGGAGAAGTGAGATTTGGAGATATTATGCAAACTCAGAATCAAGTATAATCCGTTAAAATTGTACTCTGGCACGTTTGAAGCTAAAGTCCGTCACTAGAGGTGGTCAAATTCTGTCAGGAGCCAAAAAACGGCACAGATCAGTGTTTCCTCAGTGGAGATCTCACTGTGGCAGTGAGTCTGTCAAGGCAACAAACTAGTGTAGTGATGGGGGCAAGTTCTGAACTTCCACGTAAAACGCCAATTTGCTTCACACTGAAGAAGCTTAACACCACTTTAACCCATCTTACAACAGCCATGAGTCCATCCATCCATCCATCTTCTCCCGCTTAATCCAGCTGGGTCGCGGGGGCAGCTTGCTGCCCAATACTCATAGCACCTGACCCCCCCACACAGCCACGAGTCTAACAAACCAAACGCTCTGCCTGGTTCACTCATTAGTGTCTGGAAACGTTAGAAAACATCTTTATAAGCACCTCACACTTCCCTCTGCTGATTTCCCACTGCACCAAAGCCCAAAAGACTCAATCGTCGACTCCAGAAGCAACAAGTGAAGATCGACGACTGACGGTGAAGACGAAGAGAAACTGAGAGCTGTTGAAAGAAAATGGTTCGGGAATGTTTTTTTTTAGTGTTTTTCAAAAAATATAATTCACTGGTAAATAAATGGGATCAGAAACGACATCGGCGATCGAGTCTTTTGGGCTTTGGCCTGTGCAGTGGGAAATCAGCAGAGGGAAGTGTGAGGTGCTTATAAAGTTGTTTTTCATAAAGATTTAGCCGCACTTGATCCAGTGAGCGCTACTGTCCACTTAAACAGTTTTAAAGTAGATTTAAACCTGTTTGTTTGTTAACCTTTTGCCTTTTTTCTAATAACCGTGAGTTTTTGTTGTTTTCAGGAGCGAGTGTCCCTGCAGTTTCCTGGGAGCAGATTATGAACCTGGAGACGTGATCATGACTTCAGCAGGTGTTCAGTAAGACCTCACTGTGCCAAACCCACTCAAACACTCAAACTACAGGGCTGGACTTAAACTACAAACTAAAGAGCGGGACTTAAACTACTGGGCGGGACTTAAACTACTGGGCGGGACTTAAACTACAAACTAAAGAGCGGGACTTAAACTACTGGGCGGGACTTAAACTACTGGGCGGGACTTAAACTACAGAGCGAGACTCAAACTACAGAGCTGTAACAAATAGGGACTTTTATTTGAGAGCACCAATGTAGTTTTTAAATATGCTTTATTTAGTATTTGTTTTATTTACTGCAGTCTTTAGTTTTACAAACATAATAAATCATGACTTTAAATTTTATTAATTATAAATTGAGATATTTACGTAAAAATCCATCGACTTCCTGTTCAAAACCAAAGAAAAAAGAAGAAAAGCAGAAACTATAATTAAATGTTTAAAATGAGATGTATCATTTATAATCTCTGTACCAAACTTAATCCAAAGAATGAAGATGTAAAAGTGCTTAGAACAGTTATTTCTCCATGTCGTCTGCACTGAAACGGAGCAAAGGATCATGGTCTATGTAGTTCCCTCTGTTTTTTTTTTAGCTATTTCTGCATCAGAACTGTTCATTTAAGCAAAGAGACTTGGGATTCGATATATTCTGATGCTCCACGATGTTATTGTGAGACCTTTGACGATACGATATCACCAGATTTACCTTATTGTTCCATCCCTGTGCATAACACAGTCTCAGGTTATATTTGTACAGCTCTCGTCTTAAAACAGTGTCATAGATTGGATTTGTACAGTAAATACGATACTAAACACAATCAGTCAATTAAATACTGTCTGACTTTAACTGTGGCTTTTAACTGTATGTTTTAATCATACTTAAATTGTTTATGTTGTTGTAAGGCGACCTTGGGTGTCCAGAAAGGCGCCCAATAAATAAAATGTATTATTATTATTATTATTATTATTATTATTATTATTATTATTGTAAAATGTGTAACCTGGAACATCTTTCTGTGCAGGTTGTGTGTGGACGGGAAACTGGTCTCTCAAACTCCAGCGAGTGGTGAGTTTAACCCGGACGAAACTATGACATTTTTGACCCATTTAATGATTTATATAAACACGAGTCTGTGCTAAATGCCTCTTTCCCCCTGAACCCTCCTCCTCCTCCTCCTCCTCCTCCTCCTCCTCCTCCTCCTCCTCCTCCTCCTCCTCCTCCTCCTCTGTAGACGGCCTGTGTCCCGTGGGTCAGATCTACCTGAACTGTTCTGACGCCGGAGTGATGTCACAGAGGGGCGTGGCCTGTGAGCGCACCTGTGAGTCGTACCTGCTGAACCTCACCTGCTCCTCCCACGAGCCCTGTGTGTCCGGCTGCATCTGCCCCCCCGGGTCAGTCACACACCACAGCACTAACTTTAAATTAACCCAATTAAACCTATCAGCAAAACCGAGATGCTTTGCACTGTCTGCATTTTGAAAGGTGAAATAAGGAGGTGGATTCAGACTAAAGGAAACATAGAGGCGCACGTCTTGGAGCAGCTCTGAAGCTACTGTGAAAAATTACATTTGCTTTTGGTTCTGTGTACTTGAACTTTGTGCCAGTTTTTGTTTCATGTGCATAGGCCCAGTAATTATAACACTGCAAAAAAGGATTTTCTAGCATAGTTAAATTGACTTGAATTAAGCAGATTCATCTTAAAAGATAAAAGACCAATTTTAAGCTTTTTTTTACTTAATAAAATGAGATTTTTTTTTACTTGTTTCAAGATATTCCATTCTGATTTATCTTATCTCGATATTACAACTTATTCTAAGCACTTTTTATATTAAATCAAGCCAGGTTAAGCCTCTTTAACTTCTTTTCAAACCCGTAAGGTGAAAAATCTCACCATAAACACTAAACTAGTGTTTTCTGCTTAGAACCAGATTCGTATTTTGTCTTGTTTTAAGAAAACTTGGTAAGTGGAAATTTCTTACTGCACTGGCAGAAAATTTCACTTAAAATAGGGCATTTCTACCTCAATATTGGTATTTCTTTCTTATTTTTGATAGGGCTTTTTTGCAGTGAAGATATGAACCATAAACAAGCTCAACAAATCTGCATCTGACGCTTACAGAAAACTCCCCGGCTCAGTTTAAAGCTCCTACATTATGCAAATGTGACTCTAGTGAGCTTTAAGCCATGTTATAATGTTGTTAATTAATTAGTCCACATCTCCCAAGTTCAAAATGCTCTGTTCCACCTTGTGATGTCATGAAGCCGTAGTTTTAAAGTTATCAGATTCTTTTACAATTGCCGACTTGTCAAACCCGGAGCGCGTCAGAGCTCAGAAGCTCAGCCGGGCCTGGTCAGTACTTGGATGGGAAACCGCTGGGAAAATCAGGTGCCACAGGGGGGCGCCAGTCGCAAAAACTGCTGTTGTGTCCTTAGGCAAGACACTTCACCCACACTGCCCAGTATGAAAGTGGAGTGTGTGTGAGTGATGATGGCTGGAGGAGACACTTTTTTAAATCTTCCTCCAGTCCTTGTATTTGCAGAGGTGCTGGTGCTGGGCTAGTGCAGGTCAATGGCCACAGTCGTCCTGCCACTAAAAACAGTCTGACCCACTCCACAGACCCGAGGAAAAACTATTAGAACTCCAGACTGTCCCTGTGAACGTCTGTGTCCAGAGAATCATGTCTGAAATAAAACTAACCTTGCGTCTCATGAATCGTCACATGTCGAGGGACTATTTTCTCATATATCAGTTCGCCGCTGCAGAGCTTCTATCAGGAAGTAAAACTCACTGCTGCTGCTCAGACATAAATCCTTCAAATGCAACACTTAGTTTGACTCTAAAATGATTCTCTGGACACAGACGTTCACATGGACAAAACTTGCTTAAATTTAATCAAGTTATAACTTTGTTCAAAATCATTCATGGCGCTGCTGCTTCCCCTCTGAAAAAGTTTGTGGTGCTCACGTCAGAGAGGAGCTCCAATCGCTCCACAGCCCGAGGACGGTGCACTGTTCCAAAGTTTAGACCCTCGTTTGGTCAGTCCTCTTTTTCGTACAAAGCCATAAGCCTCTGGAACACGCTGCCGTCTGAAATAGTCTCATGCACAAGTTATGCAATGTTTGCACGACTGACCAAACGATGGCTTTTATCCAATCAAACATGCACACACTAATGAACTGTGTGAATGCAGAAATATGAAATGTATATATGTCTATAGTGCGTATGGTTGTGATGTATTAATGTGACTGATCTTATCTCTATGACTGAGTTACCATTTTGTAAGTTGTTTTTCATGATATTTTATTGGCATATCTGCCATTTTATATCAACCTGTCCAGGGACTGCAGGTGGAAATTAGCATATTTGCTATAACCTGGCACAAACATATTACCTCTTTTGTCTAGGTCAATGTTTTTATGTGCATTGTCCCTGTCAAATAAACGAATAAACTAAACTAATAAACTAGACAGTCTGGAGTTCTAATAGTTTTTCCTCGGGTCTGTGGAGTGGGTCAGACTATTTTTAGTGACAGGACGACTGTGGCCATTGACATGCACTAGCCTAACACCAGCACCTCTGCAAATACAAGGACTGGAGGAAGATTTAAAACAGAGTCTCCACACGTCTCCAACTCTCTGGCTCATGAGGAAATGAGGAACTATGTCCAAAATTCTGAACTGTCCATTTAAGATATGAACACTTAAATCTATCAGAAAATGCCTTAAAAGTAGTGAAATTCCCTCGCTGCGTCGACAGATCGTTTAATTTGACAAGTTCTCTTAAAATAAACGACCTCTAGACTAGAATGAAGCCGTCTCAGAACGAGTAAGTTGATAATAAACCTGAAAACAAGACGAATAACCTGATATAACTTTAAAAATCTTGACCAGATCAGAGAAATTTGCCGTGCCGATTGGTGGCCTCTGTTCTGTCAGTGAATTGAGAAGCGTCTTCGAGTGTCCAGAAAAGCGAAATTGACAGTTCAAGGGCTGAAATTATCCACATGATTCTCGTGTAGGTGTACGGAGCTAAAAAAGCTAAAGTATTTTCCGTTTAAGAGAAAAACTCAGCCTAAATCTGCAGCGTTTGTGCTAAAATGAACCAAAACACAACTCCGGGTGTGTTTGTGACGAGGAAACATGACAACATTATAACAGAGATCAGAAAGTAGTGAGATTTGGGCTCTTTAAAGTTTATTTTTCCGCACAGTGGAGCATTTGTCATTAGCAGAATCTGTGTGTGTGTGTGTGTGTGACCCAGTGGATTCTTCTGTCAGCGCCGGGCTCATTACTCTGTGTGTGAGAGTTTTATCTGAAAAACCATCTCTGCCTCATAAAGCTCCAGCAGATGTTCCGTGTCACCGTTACGCTGCAGTTTATTAGTGTGAGAAGCCCGTGTAGTCGCTCGGTCGTCCAGGCGGGGACCATCGCAAAAGAGAATTCTCGACAGGAAACGTGTGGCAGCCATTTTGTAAGAAAATGAACCAGCGCAGACGAGAGAGCAGCACGGGACCTCAGTCTGATGTACATCTCCATCTCAAAGCCCGAAACGCTCCTTTGAGGACAGTGAGGGACAGATCTGAGCCAGAGAAACAGACATCAGCTCTTTCCTGTTTACAACTCCATCCTCAGACCTAAATCTAAACGAAGAAAACGATATTAACAGACGTGTTTGAACAATTACGCTAATATGACTCAGGGACTGAAGGGAAGTTCATGGACTTAACTAAGAACAAGATTCTCCTCACTGTAAACAAATAGATGGAGTTTCAATGTATTTGGCTTCTCCCTTCAGGGTCCTGGTTTGGGTCTGGTTTAGATTTAAACCTGGTTTAGACCTGGTTTAGACATGATTTAGACCTGATTTAGACCCAGTTTAGACCTGATTTAGACCTGGTTTAGACCTGTTTTAGTCCTGATTTAGACCTGGTTTAGACCTGATTTAGACCTGGTTTAGACCTGTTTTAGTCCTGTTTTAGACCTGGTTTAGACCTGTTTTAGTCCTGTTTTATACCTGGTTTAGACCTGGTTTAGACATGATTTAGAACTGATTTAGACCTGGTTTAGACATGATTTAGACCTGGTTTAGACCTGATTTTGACCTGTTTTAGTCCTGTTTTAGACTTGTTTTGGACCTGGTTTAGACCTGTTTTAGTCCTGTTTTATACCTGTTTTAGACCTGGTTTAGACATGATTTAGAACTGATTTAGACCTGATTTAGACCTGGTTTAGACCTGATTTAGACCTGGTTTAGTCCTGATTTAGACCTGGTTTAGACCTGATTTAGACCTGGTTTAGTCCTGATTTAGACCTGGTTTAGGCCTGATTTAGACCTGGTTTAGACCTGGTTTAGTCCTGGTTTAGTCCTGGGTTAGATCTGCTTTAGACCTGGTTTAGTCCTGATTGACTCCTGGTTTAGTCTAAAATACCCGGGCAGTGATTTACAGAATCGTGTTAAACTGAAGAAGCTTTTTGGGTGACAAATCATATTCACTCCAAAAATATTGTCCAGTTGACAGAACCAAATTCTCCCAGTTTTGTCCGGACTGCAGTGAAATCCGTCGTTGGGTTTATTCCCGTTGTGTCGTTCGTTCCTCTGGTGTTTGTGTCGGGAGCTGTAACTGATCCACGGTTTGGCCGCGGCTCAAAGAGACTTTACCTGACACGAGGTTATCTGCAAAACACAAAAGGATCTGAACACAGCCCGAGAGCGTAAAGACTGCACTGGTGTCACAACAGCACACAGAAGAACCCCCCTCTGACCCTCTGCTATTCTGACCCTCTGCATCCTCTGACTCTCTGCATCCTCTGACCCTCTGCTATTCTGACCCTCTGCTATTCTGACCCTCTCCTCCTCCTCTGACCTGAGAGCATGAAGACTGCACTGGTGTCACAACAGCACACAGAAGAACCCCCCTCTGACCCTCTGCTATTCTGACCCTCTTCTCCTCTGACCCTCTGCATCCTCTGACCCTCTGCTATTCTGACCCTCTGCATCCTCTGACTCTCTGCATCCTCTGACCCTCTGCTATTCTGACCCTCTCCTCCTCCTCTGACCTGAGAGCGTGAAGACTGCACTGGTGTCACAACAGCACACAGAAGAACCCCCCCTCTGACCCTCCCCTCTGACCCTCTGCATCCTCTGACCCTCTCCTGTCCTCCTCTGACCCTCTCCTCCTCTGACCCTCTCCTCCTCTGACCCTCTCCTCCCCTGACCCTCTCCTCTGACCCTCTCCTCCTCTGACCCTCTCCTCTGACCCTCTGCATCCTCTGACCCTCTCCTCCTCTGACCCTCTCCTCTGACCCTCTACATCCTCTGACCCTCTCCTCCTCTGACCCTCTCCTCCTCTGACCCTCCCCTCTGACCCTCTCCTCCTCTGACCCTCTCCTCTGACCCTCTACATCCTCTGACCCTCTCCTCCTCTGACCCTCCCCTCTGACCCTCTCCTTCTCCTCTGACCCTCTACATCCTCTCATCCTCTCCTCCTCTGGCCCTCTCCTCCTCTGACCCTCCCCTCTGACCCTCTCCTCCTCTGACCCTCTCCTCTGACCCTCTACATCCTCTGACCCTCTCCTCCTCCTCTGACCCTCTCCTCCTCCTCTGACCCTCTCCTCCTCCTCTGACCCTCTCCTCTGACCCTCTCCTCCTCTGACCCTCTCCTCGTCTGACCCTCTTCTCTGACCCTCTCCTCTGACCCTCTCCTCCTCTGACCCTCTCCTCCTCCTCTGACCCTCTCCTCTGACCCTCTCCTCTGCTCCACATTCAGACGCTTTTCTCATTATTGTTCAGTACAAATGTTAATTCTTGAAATCCTCAAATCAAACCCGACACTTTCTCTTCAGTCCAGCGCTCACCTCCTCGCCTCTTATTAAACTGTTTTATTACACAAAACTCTCTCCTTTTATGAGAAAAACTTGATTGTTGATTATTCTGGGGCCGATTAAAAGTCCAATATTCGACTGTTTTCTGACACACGTTTGTTCTAATGCAGTTTCCTCATCATAAACATGTCTTCATATCCTAAAAATTATGTATAAAGCAAATCAGCAGATCTTGCCCACCGATCTCCAAAGAAAATATACAAAGAGAAAAAGTGATTATAATTTGAAACGGAAATGAAATCTTTAAGAAACCCATGTTCAGAACGACGACACTGGAAAAATGTGCTTCAGTCAAAGGTGTTTATGCCTGCGGAAGAGTCTGAATGAAAAACGCAAATCTTTAAAGTCCATTCAAGTGTTTAAAAGAAATTCCAAACATGATCTGCTAAAAAAGTTCAAAGTACGAATTGTCCTTTTGTGCCAATAACAGGTGTGTCACGTAGACGAGTCGCTTATAAATGTAGCTGGAACTGCTTTATTTTGTGTGAAAATGGGGCAGATATTACAAGTTTATGCTTGTTTCTGCTCCTTTTCACTCACTCTGATGTGTCACTGCAGTTATTGTTTGTATTCGTCTTTCGTGAATGAAATAAAAATTGAAATGAAACATGTGAATGATGCAAAAACACAGCTCCGGGTCTGTTTTTGAGGAGGGACCAGCGTTATGACACGACTCAAAGCTCACAAGAGTCAGTTTTGCGTGATGTAGGAGCTTTAAACTGAATTGCTGCGTCGATGTCTGTCACCTGTCTCACCTGTCTCACCTGTCTCACCTGTCTCACCTGTCTCACCCGTCTCACCTGTCTCACCTGCCCTGTCCCTGTCCTGTCTCTGTGCAGGCTGCTGAAACATGGAGATGAGTGCTTTGAGCCTCAGGCCTGTCCCTGTCTGTGGAAGGGGAAAGAATATTTTCCCGGCGACCGAGTCTCCTCCCCGTGTCACCACTGGTAACGGCCGGCACGCTTCACTACACCCAGGCTGGCTTTAAAGAGAAACTGTGGAACTTTTCCGGTGTATTATTGTCTTCAGTGATATTATTTGCTTGGGCAGGAAGAGTTAAACTTATTTTAGCGTTTATTCAATTGCAGGTGTTCTACGTGCTTCTCTGTGGTGAAACATGGAGACGCAGCCAGTAAAACACATCCACGTTTACATGAGAGCTTTAATTCTGAATAAAAATACTTTAATTCTGAATAAAAATACTTTAATTCTGAATAAAAATACTTTAATTCTGAATAAAAATACTTTAATTCTGAATAAAAATACTTTAATTCTGAATAAAAATTAATTCTGCTTTAAAACGTCCACGTAAACACTTAATTCCTGATGAAAATAATTACTCGTAATAACTAATGTAAGTGGGGGTTTATTCTGATTTTAAAGCCGAATGAATTTTCTTCCCGGATCATGTAAACGTTTCTTCTTCTTCAAAATAATCCCGGTGGTTGGTGCTCGTTGGCTCGTCCTTCGATCCGGCTCCTCCAGTCGTCTCTTGGGACTTTCCTCCACGTCTCTTTGGATTTGTGAGCGGGATGTGGGAGTGGGCTGAGGTGTGGCAGCCTCAGACTCAGTTTGTCTTCTTCCTCCTTCTCCCACACTCTTCCCTTCTCCTCCTCAGCTCACAGACGGAAAGCGTGAGGACAGAATTCTCCAGCTGCTGCTTCATTATCACCGGAACGACCGCGGGAAAAGTTTGTGTCGGCGGCAAAACGACAAACCGAGATGACGGAAAAGCCGGGAGCAGCTGAAGTGTGGGTTTTCTTCCCAAAGACGGAAATACGTTTGTGTCGCTGTCCAATCAGAACCTTCCTCACCCCCAGACACCGCGAGGAATTAAATAAAGACCATTTAACGTGTTTTCCATGGAAACCTGAATTCGGAATTATGATTTCCATGTAAACTCGACGGAGAATATTTGAATTCTGACGTATTTAATTCAGAACAATTAATTCAGAATTGAAAACCATCATGTAAACATGGTCACTGTCAAAAAAGTTTCAAGATTCTCAAGAAACTCAAGAAAAAAAAACACAAAGTGGATTTAAACCTCAGATTTTCAGGAGCCTGTGATCAACACATCCATGCCCCAGTTTAGGTGTTTGTTGACTCCTCCTTGTTATCTTGTGGCTATAATTTTATGCGCCAGACACTTGTTTAACAGCACAAATCAGCTCCCCTGGTGTAGCTCCAACTAAATCAGTTCCTTTTGGTCAGATTGTGTTAAAACGGAGCTCAGATTAGAGTCTAACTTGAGAGACAGAGCTTCAGACAGAGCAGTGTCTACAGTTGGCAAAGTATAAACCGAGACAATAAAAACCTGTACCTGTCTTTACTACTTCATCAAGTTTTGTGAATCCATCATTTTTGTTTCTTCGTGAACTCAGTCACATCCCGGGTCTCTCAGCTCTTCGGAAAGTGTTCGGTTTCATATTCGAACCTTATCTCCGCGTTTAGCTTTTGTGAACTCCGGCCTTCGGGGAAACACCACTTTGGTTGGTTTGGTTTTGGGGCTGACAGAAAAATGAACCTGACAAAAGTCTTTAGAACAGTATCCAAACGTCCCCCGGGGCCTGAACGCACCACGGCTCCACGGGCCCCGGTCTAATCAGATCGAGCTCAAATGCAAAATGCGTCTGAATAAAACGGAGATAAAGACGGACAAAGTGGTTCGAGTGGTGTGAAACAGTGTAATCTGATGGAGCTTTGAATCATACTGAAAATTACCTGTACACAGAAATGAATGAAAGCTCCTGGTGTTCAGCGATGTGAAGAATAATGTTTGTTTTACACTGTACAGCGCCCCCTAAAGGTCTAGAGTCTAGTAACATGACAAAGAATAGGTCCTTTTTTAACTTTTCATCATTTAAACTGAGCAGCACTGAGGTTTGGGAGGAAACCAACGCCAAACGAACCAAATTGAACATGGCGATGGCGGATTTACTTCAGCTTGTTTGATTGAAAATACCACGGGCCAGGGGTCTCCAAGCTTTTCCTCTGTGAGCGACTGTTACAACACAACGATGCCACAGAGCGACTCATTTATCAAGTAAATATAAGAGCTACGGCCTTAGATGTTTATAAAATATAAACCATTATTAAAGAGGAACTCCACCACGTTTGAAGCTAAAGTCCATTTCTAGAGGAGGTGGAATTCTGTCAGGAGCCAAAAAACGGCACAGATCAGTGTTTCCTCGGTGGAGATCTCACTGTGGCAGTGAGTCTGTCAAGGCAACAAACTAGTGTAGTGATGGGGGCAAGTTCTGAACTTCCACGTAAAACGTCTTATTGCTTCACATTGAAGAAGCTTTCAACAACTTTCAGTTTCTCTTCTTCACCGTCAGTAGTCGATTCTCACTTGTTTTTTTTTTTTTCACGTTTAAATTGCTGGAGTCGACGATCGAGTCTTTTGGGCTTTGGTGCAGTGGGAAATAAACATAGGGAAGTGTGAGGTGCTTATAAAGTTGTTTTCTAACGTTTCCAGACACTAATGAGTGAACCAGGCAGAGCGTTTGGTTTGTTAGACTCGTGGCTGTTGTCAGATGGGTTAAAGTGGAGTTAAGCTTCTTCAGTCTGAAGCAAATTGGTGTTTTACGTGGAAGTTCAGAACTTGCCCCCATCACTACACTAGTTTGTTGCCTTGACAGACTCACTGCCACAGTGAGATCTCCACCGAGGAAACACTGATCTGTGCCGTTTTTTGGCTCCTGACAGAATTCCACCTCCTCTAGAAACGGACTTTAGCTTCAAATGTGCCCGAGTTCCACTTTAATTTATTAGTGCACAAAGTCAGGCATCCAAATCAGACATTAGCAATGTTAATAAGCGTTTCATAAATTACATTTAAGTTATTCAGTTATTCAAGGGTAAATAAAACAAAAGTTAATTCATCTTTTTGGTGTAAAACAACACTGTAACATGGTGAAAGTATTTGATTACATTTATTTATGTTTATTTTTCCCTGTCAGCGTGTGTCAGCACGGGACGTTCCAGTGTGTGTTCAGACCCTGCGCCTCCATGTGCTCAGCCTACGGAGACCGACACTACAGGACCTTCGACGGACTCGTCTACGACTATGTGGGCGTCTGCAGAGTCCACCTGCTCAAGGTAAGACCAGACAGACCGGTTTAGGCTGGGATTAGGCCTGGTTTAGCCCTGGTTTAGTCCTGGTCCAGACCTGGTTTAGTCCTGGTTTATTCCTGGTTCAGTCCTGGTTCAGTCCTGGTTCAGTCCCGGTTAAGTCCTGGTTTAGTCCTGGATTAGTCCTGGTTCAGTCCTGGTTCAGTCCTGTTTTAGTCCTGGTTCAGTCCTGGTTTAGTCCTGGTTCAGTCCTGGTTCAGTCCTGTTTTAGTTCTGGTTTAGTTCTGGTTCAGTCCTGGTTCAGTCCTGGTTTAGTCCTGCTTTAGCCCTGGTTTAGTCCTGGTTCAGTCTTGGTTCAGTCTTGGTTCAGTCCTGCTTTAGCCCTGGTTTAGTCCTGGTTCAGTCTTGGTTCAGTCTTGGTTCAGTCCTGCTTTAGCCCTGGTTTAGTTCTGGTTTAGTCCTGGTTCAGTCCTGCTTTAGTCCTGTTTTAGCCCTGGTTCAGTCCTGGTTTAGTCCTGGTTCAGTCTTGGTTCAGTCTTGGTTCAGTCCTGCTTTAGCCCTGGTTTAGTTCTGGTTTAGTCCTGGTTCAGTCCTGCTTTAGTCCTGTTTTAGCCCTGGTTCAGTCCTGGTTCAGTCCTGGTTCAGTCCTGGTTCAGTCCTGGTTCAGTCCTGGTTCTGATCCGGTCCACAGAGCAGTGTGGACACTCCGGTCTCTGTGCTGGTGGAGAACGTGGACTGTTTCGACAGTGGAGTGATCTGCAGGAAGTCTCTGCTCATCAGTGTGGGACAGACGCTCATCGGCTTCGACGACGCCTCAGGGAAACCGGTGAGACTCAGAATAAAACTGAAAAAAATGTTCCTCCTTAAATCTAAATCACACTTGTACAGTTTGCTTGTTCTCTCTGATTCCTCCTTAAATCTAAATCACACTTGTACAGTTTGCTTGTTCTCTCTGATTCCTCCTTAAATCTAAATCACACTCATACAGTTTGCTTGTTCTCCCCATGTTCCTCCTTAAATCTAAATCACACTCGTACAGTTTGCTTGTTCTCCCCATGTTCCTCCTTAAATCTAAATCACACTTGTACAGTTTGCTTGTTCTCCCCATGTTCCTCCTTAAATCTAAATCACACTTGTACAGTTTGCTTGTTCTCCCCATGTTCCTCCTTAAATCTAAACCTCCTGTTCAGAACCCGTCCAGTGTGATCAGCCGCAGACAGAGGGTTTTCCTGTTCTCCGCTGGGATCTTCTCTGTGGTCCATTTCTACGAGGAGGACCTGACCGTCCTCTGGGACCGAAAGACCACGGTCCACGTCCAGGCCGGACCGCGCTGGCAGGTACCGCCGCGACACGGGCCGGGTTAAACATGAGCTCATGGCTGTAGCAGCCGTATTCTCTCCCCTCTGTGCTATTCGCTGTATCACTGAGTGCGTTTACATGCTCAGTACTATCCTGGTTCTGACTAGGGTGACCAGACCTCCAGAAAGATGTGGGGCAGTCCTGAAATTTAAGGTGTTGCCCCCGAATCCCGAATTGAGCCCTAAATGTCACGAAAATTACGCTCAAACAGAACACAGAGTAGTTGATTTTCTGATTAAAAACCGTTTGTAGAGCTTGAGTCGACCCCAGACAGGGAGAAGAGCATCTGACTGAAAGCGCAGACAGGAAGCAGCAGCAGCGTTTGGAGCCGAGCAGAGGAGACAGTGAGGTGTGGTCAGGGGAGACACGTCTTTCCCCCTTAAACGTTTAGTCCGAGTTCAAGATCCCGACCTGTCATTGACATATTTATTTTATTTTTTTCTTCTGTTTTGTGTGTAAACAAACTCTGTGTTTTTATTAGTTAACGGGATATTTGTGTGTGTCCGCCACCCGTGCCAAATTTCAGCCAACACAAACCCCCGAATCTCATCTGGTCACCCGACTTCTGACAGTTTTCTGGATATGGTGTTTATCTGCGCTCAGAGAGAACAGGACACTCATATTTCTGTGTACATGAAGTAATCAGATGATGAGGTATCCTGTATATTTAGAGGGATTGTTACGGTAATTGTGGCACAGATATGGCAAGGAGCTAAACATCGAGCAACTTTACTAATTTAAAGGTTTTTAACAGGTTTCTAGCAACAAAAAAATATCTACATTCACGTGAGAACATGAGACTGTGGGGCACTGTCACGACTTCAGTAAAAGGCGTTTTTAACAGAAAAATGCAACAAAACACAGAATCTCAGAGTATCAGTTTAGTTCAAGAGCGACAAGAGACACAGAAGTGAACCTGGTGTTAAAAGTGACTGTATTAAACAGCAGACTGCTTTAATTTGGTTAAAGGTATAAAATAATATCAAAGGTCCTGGTAGGAGTTTGGGAAAGTAACCACTCCTACTGTTTTGCTCAGTACACCTCAGGTTTAGAGAAATCCGGATACTCCGGCCTGTAGACGCAGAATTCTCTGAGGAAAACCCAGTGAGAGTCTCCTGGTTTCTCATAACCGGAATACTGGCGTATCCGGGAGACCGAAATCAGGATTCTGCGTCTACACGAACACACACAAAACCAGGATACTCAGAAAACCCGATCATACCCGGACACTCGAGCGCCTGTCAACTGTGAACGCACTCCCTGGTGTTTGTGTTCAGGGGAAACTCAGCGGTCTGTGCGGAAACTTCGACCTGAAAACCGTGAACGAGATGAGAACGCCGGAGAACATCGAGTCCCCAACGCCCCAGGAGTTTGGCAACAGCTGGACCGCCACAGAGGTGCGTCAGATGCCCTCCCGCCCTCCTGTGTCCTTGTTTAACTTTTGTTTCTGTAAAGTGTCTCGTGTTAAACTGCACTGAATCTCTCTGTGTCCCCTGCAGTGCCTGAGCAGTCCCGACGTGAGGCCTCCCTGCTCCGTGTTTCCGCTCAGAGAACCTTTCGCAAAGAGGCAGTGCTCCGTCCTCCTCAGCGAAGTGTTCCAGAGCTGCCACCCAGTGGTGAGGGCGCGACACCAGCTCAAGTTTAATGCACACAACACTTGGAATAATAATAATAATACATTTTATTTATTAGGCGTCGTTCTGGACACTCAAGGTCACCTCACAACAACATAAACAATTAAAACATACACTTAAAAGCCACAGTTAAAGTGGGACAGTATTTAATTGATAGATTGATTGAATTTAGTATTGTATTTAGTGTTGTATTTTATTAGCATTTAGTATTTAGTCATGTTTATTTTATTTAACCTTTATTTAACCAGGAAGTCCCATTGAGATTCAGAATCTCTTTTTCAAGAGAGACGTGGCCAAGGCGACAGCCAATCCACTAAAACAGTTACATACATATTAACAGCACTTTACATTTTCATCATAAATAAGTACAGTATGTTAAAACATCTCAAGAAAAACAAGCACATGTGTTTATTACCAACTTTTTATGGAAGTTTTGAATTCATTTATGGAGCTGAGAGTTTCTAGTTTAAGGTCTTTCTGTGGGTTATTCCATCCCCAGGGCGCTGAATAGGAGAACGCAGTTTTTCCTAACTCGGTTGTAACTCGGGGAACATTAAAAAGTAACACCATGAGGAGCTGATACATACCAGAGCTCACAGAGTGGAGGTTACTTACCGAGGTGCAGTGGTAGTTTGCCAAGTATTGCTTTATAAATAAAGATAAACCAGTGCTGTTGTCTGCGTATGACGTCTGCGTCATGTATTAGACAGTGTTTGAGTTGACTGATTGTATTTAATTGACTAACTAATAGTTATCAGCTATTCTCCCTGGAGACCTGGAGCATGTTTTGAGTCGATGGGGGAAACCGGAGCCCGGAGGAAACCCATCCAGACGCGGGGAGAACATGCAAACTCCACACAGAAAGGCCCATAAGACTCTGTTCACTTTGAGCTTTAGTCACTCAGGTTCGGAGGTTTTAGGAAGTTGTGCTTTTTCCCCTAACTGCTCTTCCCCAAGTCAAGGAAGGAAAACTTGAGTTGGGGAAAAGTTGGGTTGTGCCATTCCAAATGTCTCTGATCTGGCCATGATTTTAAAACTTAGATCAGGTTTTTCATCTTTTTTTTCAGATTTATCATCGACTTACTCGTTCAGAGACTGCTTCACTTGTCAAGGAAAATGATCTTGCTGCACGGACAGATAATTTCACTGCTTTTAAGTCATTTTCTGATAGATTTAAGTGTTTAATATCTTAAGCTTTTTTGCTGTGTACACTGATTATATTTGCACCAAGTCAAACTGTGATTTGAATTGTTCTGTGCTCAGAGGAAATTACTGACACTGCACTGAGTTTACAGGGAAAACTTGGAAAATATTTTTAGTTATAGCTCTGAATCCTGCATTAAACTGTAACAGTGACCACGATCCTTTGCTCTTTGGAACTGAGCAGTAACCAATCACCCCCGGCTTCATTTTTCCCATTAACTTTCCGGAAAATAAATGAATAAATAAATAAATAAAGGTTTGAAAGCACCGGGATAATCAACAATGTGGTAACGAATGACCACAAGACTTACAATTGTATTTTGCATTAAGGCCGCGCGACAATTTGCAGAATCTTGTGTTTTAAATGTCTTTTTTGGACTTATTTTCTAACATAGTCTGTTGTATCGTTCAGTCAGATTAGTAAGCTGTGTAATATTATAGTGAATACAGTGAATAGCTTTATGTTTGTTGCAGTGTTTGCATTTTAACCGAATAGGAACAGTCACAGTCGTGGCCAGAAGTTTTGAGAATGACACAAATAATCATTTTGGTACCAGAACGTCCCCGATTTGGTGATGAACGAAGCCTTTTCCAGCACCATGAAGCACCTCGCCATAAAGCAAACGTAATAACTAAATGACTCGGGGAACAAAACAAAAACAAGATTTTAGGTCCATGGGCATGAAACTCCCCAGATCCTAATCCCACTGAGAACTTGTGGTCAATCCTCAAGAGGCGGGTGGACAAAAAAAACACAAATTCTGACAAACTCAAGGCTTTGATTATGCAAAAATGGACGGGCTGGATTTAGTCCGGATTTGGTCCAGAAGTTGATGCCAGGGAGAACTGCAGAGGTCTTGAAAAAGAAGAGTCAACACTGCAGATATTGACTTTTTGCATGAACTCAGAGTAATTGTCAATAAAAACTTTTAATACTTATTTACTTACTTATACTGAAATGTGTATTTTAGTGTTTTTATTATATTTGCACCTTGTTGACCTATTAGCGATCGATTTAATGAATCTGTTTGATGAATTTATTGTATGTTTTTAATTATTTATTACACTTTTATCTATCCATCCAATGAAATGCTTGTAATTGTATTTCAGTAAACCATAAAAACATGTGAGAAAATGTAATTTTTGTGTCATTCTCCAAACTTTTGGCCACGACTGCACACAGCGTAAGAGCAGTTTGAAGTCTGAATGACTTTATTCTGAATATCACTAAATTCATAATACATGTTTTCTGTGCTTCCATATTCACGCCGCTGTTTGTTTGTGTCAGGTGGACGTGACGTGGTTCTACATGAACTGTGTGGCCGACACGTGCTCGTGCAGTCGGGGGGGAGACTGTGAGTGTTTCTGCTCCAGCGTCGCCGCCTACGCCCAACGCTGCTGCCTCCAGGGGGTCTCTGTGGACTGGAGGAGCCCCTCGCTCTGCCGTGAGTGAAGACTACCACAGACCGTCATCTTCTGCTCTTCTGACCCTCTGCTCCATCTGACCCTCTCCTCTGACCCTCTCCTCTGCATCTTCTACTCCATCTGACCTTCTCCTGTGACCCTCTGCTCCATCTGACCCTCTTCTGACCCTCTCCTCTACATCCTCTGCTCTTCTGACCCTTTCCTCTGACCCTCTGCTCCATCTGACCTTCTGCTCTACATCCTCTGCTCTTCTGACCCTCTCCTCTACATCCTCTGCTCCATCTGACCCTCTCCTCTACATCCTCTGCTCCATCTGACCCTCTCCTCTACATCCTCTGCTCCATCTGACCCTCTCCTCTCACCCTCTGCTCCATCTGACCCTCTCCTCTACATCCTCTGCTCTTCTGACCCTTTCCTCTGACCCTCTGCTCCATCTGACCTTCTCCTCTGCTCTTCTGACCTTCTCTTCATCTTCTGCTCCATCTGACCCTCTCCTCTGCATCTTCTATTTTATCTGACCCTCTCCTCTTCATCTTCTGCCCCTCTGACCCTCTCCTCTACATCCTCTGCTCCATCTGACCTTTTCCTCTGACCCTCTTCTCTGCATCTTCTACTCCATCTGACCTTCTTCTCTTCATCCTCTGCTCCTCTGACCCTCTCTCTGACCCTCTCCCCTGCTTCCTTTAGGCCTCCTGTTTCCTTGCAGCTAACGTCCTTCTATCCTTCTATCCTTCTCTCCTTCTATCCATATTCATTGTTCCTCCTCTGTCCTTCTCACTCTGGAAACTTAATGACTTCTGTCCTTGTCTTTGCAGCTTATGACTGTGAATACTACAACAAAGGTACGCTCGCCTGTTAATCACTTTCATTTCACAGTAATAACATGTTCTGCGTTGTGTCTCGTGCATAACCGCACCTCTTCACCCCTTCACCTCTTCACCCCTTCACCCGTGCTCAGTCCTGGGTAAAGGTCCGTACAGGCTCATCCCGTTCAGAGATCGCACCTCAGTCCTGGCCTCCAGCCTCCCCCCGCTCTCCTTCCCCCAGCAGCTGCTCCTGTCTCTCTCCTCTGGGCCCGCTGGAGCTGTGGCCTCCCCCGGTTCTCCTGGTTCTCCCGGTTCTCCCGGTTCTCTGGGCTCGGTGTTCCTGGTCCGGGCCAACAGCAGTGAGAGTCAGGGTTTCCTCTCCAAGTTCATGATGACTCCAGGGCTGAGCCGCTCCCGGCCTCACGGTGAGTGCAGCACAACGCGTGAAAGCTTAGTTTAATGTGGTGTAATTAAGGTAGTGTATAATACATAAATAACCCATTTCAGTTCAGATTTGTTCATTTATATTTTTGCTCTTATTGTTAGGAACGTAACAGCGACCGAAATATAGTGAGATCGTATCCAAACCCACTTTATTTCTACAGCACATTTTACAAACAGAGCGGTTTCCAGAGAAATGCTAAAATGTGGTCAAACCCGTCCTAAAACGATAAAACCAGTAAAATCAAATTAAAGCAACACCATAAAAATCACAAAGTAGAATTAAAGAAATAAAATCAAATAGATAAAAGACACAGAGGAGCACTCAAACTCACGCAGTGTTAAAAGTCGGCAACGTTAATAGTTATGGTGATTTAAATTTTTTCAGTCTTTCTTTGTGATTTTAGTGTTGGTTTTTTTTTGTCCTGTAAAGCACTTTGAATTACTTGTGTATGAATTGTGCTTTACAAATAACCTTTCCTTGCCCATATCGCTTCATTAGGCCATCACATTAATATTATTCATGTCGGAAAAATGTTTGAAAAATAGTAAAGTGCTGCTCGTCCCACAATTAGACATCAGTGTCTAAACAGCTGCATGTTGGAGTAGCAGCATGAAACCATATTCTACAAACTCATTCCCACTTTTACATGTGAATTTCTCTGCAATTATTGGTCCTCTCAGCAAGACAACAAAACAAACTGCAATGATTCTGACACTCTGCTCTTTATGCCTGAAGTCCACACGCCTTTGTTTTTAATAAGATGGAAGTAGAATAGAAAATCAAGTTCGATTAGTGTATTTTTTCCCCCATATCGCCCGGCCATAATTTCTTTACAGATCAGGACTTACAAACGTGGACAAACACACAAACATTTCACAGTTTTTTGAGCCTTATAACCAGGGCTCTACAGTTTCGCCCATTTCACTGCTTTTGTGAGTGAATATTTCAGCCTGTGAACGAGGAAAACAAAACAGGCACCAGTGCGATTCTTCTGCAGCCACAATAAGGAGCTGCACAGACGCAACTGACGAGTTAAACGTTCTACATGTGTCAAACATTAGGGGCAAACTCACACTAGGACTGTGGAACCTGCCCAGGCCTGGAGCCCCTAAAGCGCGACACGTACCCAACGCGAGCGCAACCGAACTGTGCCCGGGCACCACACCTCCGACCGGCACGACCCCAACATACGAGCTCCACGTGTGGCCGATATCACTGATACGAACAAACTCTGCTTCACAACACACCCACCCCCCTTAAACGAGGAGCGGCACCACAGCAGGACCCACACCTGTCCCACACTCACAGACCCCTGTGCCGCTGGACTTCCTTCTCCGCTAAAGCCAGAGCTTTGTCTTGGTCCGGTCTCGGACTCGAGCACATCTGGACTCGGTCTCATCACAGACTCGATGTCTGAATACTGAGTGCATCATATTTCATTACGGCCGCTGCTGTCGGCACTAAACTTGTCCCAGTGTGGGGACCTGTGCTGGAGCCCGTGGACACTGCGCCACATGTCCCCACACACACCCCCAGCGCGCGGCTCGCCCACAGCGCCACCCTCCTGTAACAGCCTGCATCACAGGGCAGGTTAACAGTTGCAGTACAGTCTGTTTGGCTTATTTTAAGTCAAAATGAATATTAATCAGATAAAATGGAGATAGATTTATAAAAAACATTGCGATCATGCAGGAAAAGTACAGTCATAATTCTTTTGTTTTTTGTATAAAATTAATTCAAATAAGTTGGTGTTGGTGTGTCCAGGTTCTGCACTGTAATAAACATTAAAAACGAGAACCTATTTGTGTCCCCATTTTTTTTTCTGTGCTCCTAAAATTTTTTACTTAGGGGCACATGTGCTCCTGGAAAAAAGAGCGAGCGTAGAGCCCTGCTTATCACCCCCAGTGTGTCCGTGTTTAGTAAAGCTCAGGCCCTTCGCTGCTGTGGGAACAGAGGGTTTAGGTTTAACTTACACAGAGACTGAAACTGAGCCTCGCCGTGAGTTTGGGAAAAACTGCACCTTAAAGGGCCCGACCGCACTTTTATTTATGGTAATTCAAGAAAACACCCTTTACTCCGACAGTTTAATGTAAAAACTGCAGATGTTTTTAAGTCAATTAGACTCGATTTTTAAAAGGTGTTTTGTTGGATGAGGAAGCAACTGACATGGACTGATTTAAGTGGGATTTAGTCCTGGTTTAGTCCTGGTTTAGTCCTGGTATAGTCCTAGTTTAGTCCTGGTTCAGTCCTGGTTCAGCCCTGGTTCAGTCCTGGTTTAGTCCTGGTTAAGTCCTGGTTCAGCCCTGGTTCAGTCCTGGTTTAGTCCAGGTTCAGTCTTGGTTTAGTCCAGGTTCAGTCTTGGTTTAGTCCTGGTTCAGTCCTGGTTCAGTCCTGGTTCAGTCCTGGTTTAGTCCTGGTTTAGTCCTGGTTTAGTCCTGGTTCAGTCCTGGTTCAGTCCTGGTTCAGTCCTGGTTTAGTCCTGGTTCAGTCTTGGTTCAGTCTTGGTTTAGTCCTGGTTTAGTCCTGGTTTAGTCCTGGTTCAGTCTTGGTTTAGTCCTGGTTCAGTCCTGGTTTAGTCCTGGTTCAGTCCTGGTTCAGTCTTGGTTTAGTCCTGGTTCAGTCCTGGTTCAGTCCTGGTTCAGTCCTGGTTCAGTCTTGTTTAGTCCTGGTTCAGTCCTGGTTCAGTCCTGGTTTAGACCTGGTTCAGTCTTGGTTCAGTCTTGGTTCAGTCCTGGTTCAGTCCTGGTTTAGTCCTGGTTCAGCCCTGGTTCAGTCCTGGTTCAGTCCTGGTTCAGTCTTGGTTCAGTCCTGGTTTAGTCCTGGTTCAGTCTTGGTTCAGTCTTGGTTCAGTCCTGATTTAGTCCTGGTTCAGTCTTGGTTTAGTCCTGGTTCAGTCCTGGTTTAGTCCTGGTTCAGTCTTGGTTTAGTCCTGGTTTAGTCCTGGTTCAGTCTTGGTTCAGTCCTGGTTCAGTCCTGGTTCAGTCTTGGTTTAATCCTGGTTCAGTTCTGGTTCAGCCCTGATTTAGTCCTGGTTCAGTCTTGGTTCAGTCTTGGTTCAGTCCTGGTTCTGTCCTGGTTTAGTCCTGGTTCAGCCCTGGTTCAGTCCTGGTTCAGTCCTGGTTTAGTCCTGGTTCAGTCTTGGTTCAGTCTTGGTTCAGTCCTGGTTCAGTCCTGGATCAGTCTTGGTTCAGTCCTGGTTCAGTTCTGGTTTAGTCCTGGTTCAGTTCTGGTTTAGCCCTGGTCCAGTCCTGGTTCAGACCTGGTCCAGTCCTGGTTCAGTCCTGATTTAGTGCTGGTTCAGTCTTGGTTCAGTCCTGGTTCAGTCCTGGTTTAGTCCTGATTCAGTCCTGGTTCAGTCCTGGTCCAGTCCTGGTCCAGTCCTGGTCCAGTCCTGGTTTAGTCCTGGTTTAGTCCTGATTCAGTCCTGGTTCAGTCCTGGTCCAGTCCTGGTTTAGTCCTGGTTTAGTCCTGGTTTAGTCCTGGTTCAGTCCTGGTCCAGTCCTGGTTTAGTCCTGGTTTAGTCCTGGTTTAGTCCTGGTTTAGTCCTCTTGACCCCGTCTCCTTGTGTTTTCCTCATTTCCTTCTCTCTCCCTCAGACACTTCTCGCGTTTCCTTCGAAGCCGCCGACCGCCCGAACTTCTTCCTGTTCGCGAGTCCGAGCGGCGAGGTGAAGCTGTCCAAGTGGCGCGGCAGTGATGCATTCTGGGACGGCGCCACCTTCGTGCTGCACCGGGACACGTGGATCCCGGGTTTCGTCTCGCTGGAGGCTCAGTCCAAACCCGGGTTTTTCCTCCACGCGACCAGACTCGTTCACCTGCTGAAGTACCGGCACACCGACAGCTACCGCAAAGCCACGCTCTTCAGGGTCACAGGTCAGAGCGCAGCGAGGCACCATGGGAAATGTAGTCTCCAAATGTTTTACGCTACTACTTTTTATACTAGGGTCCCAGAAACTTTTTTTTTCTGAATTAACTTAGTATATGTCATTTAAACCAGGAGCATAACTTGAAGAATATAAAAAGTAAAAGTAAATCTAAACATTTTTGTACAAATACATTAATTCTGTACCATATAAAGCTCAACAAGGAAGTAGAATTAACCATATACATATGCTCCAATTGTGTTTAAGTACTTTTTCCTGGTTTAGTCTTAGTTCAGTCCTAGTTCAGCTCTGGTTCAGCCCTGGTTTAGTCCTGGTTCAGTCCTGGTTTAGTCCTGGGTTAGTCCTGGTTTAGACCTGGTTTAGTCCTGGTTTAGCCCTGGTTTAGCCCTGGTTTAGTCCTGGTTTAGCCCCGGTTTAGTCCCGGTTTAGCCCCGGTTTAGTCCTGGTTTAGTCCTGGTTTAGCCCTGGTTTAGCCCTGGTTTAGTCCTGGTTTAGCCCTGGTTTAGTCCCGGTTTAGCCCCGGTTTAGTCCTGGTTTAGCCCTGGTTTAGTCCCGGTTTAGCCCTGGTTTAGTCCTGGTTTAGCCCTGGTTTAGTCTTGGTGTAGCCCTGGTTTAGTCCTGGTTTAGCCCTGGTTTAGTCCTGGTTTAGCCCTGGTTTAGTCCTGGTTTAGACCTGGTTTAGTCCTGGTTTAGTCCAGGTTTAGTCCTGGTTTAGACCTGGTTTAGTCCTGGTTTAGTCCTGGTTTAGCCCTGGTTTAATCCTGGTTTATCCCTGGTTTAGTCCTGGTTTAGTCCTGGTTTAGCCCTGGTTTAGTCCTGGTTTAGTCCTGGTTTAGCCCTGGTTTAGTCCTGGTTTAGCCCTGGTTTAGTCCTGGCAAGTGGAACCACCTTAAAAACCTTGTCTCTTCTCCTTATTTCCTTTTGTTATACATTTAAATTATACAAAATCAGGTCTTAAGACACCTCATATACTGGATCCATCTTTTCCAAAACTTGTACATTTTTTCTTTTTGGAGTCTCAATGACATAGTGAGTTTTTCCATCAAAAAGATTCATTTGTTTTTTTAACGTGTTGTATTTTATTCTGTCCAGGCCCCAGTGCGGACGCCCCAGTGGGTCCTCAGTGTCAGTGGAGATACGACTCGTGCGCTGTGCCCTGTTTTAAAACCTGCAGCGACCCCAGAGCCGAATTCTGCACCTCTGTTCCACAGTAAGACGCTCAAAATGCTACGAGAGATAATAGTAGAAATAATAGTAAAGGCGTAAATTAAGCTTTTCTGTACTCAGTCACATCTGTGAAGTCGCCTCCATTAAACTCAAACCTACACAAAAACTATGTCCATCGTTTGTGCTGCAAAAAGTTCTGTTTGTGCTTCTTTAGTTTTGGAGAAATTAACAATTCTTTTACAGGTCAAACTGGGGTCAGACCCACAGGAAGCTTCAAAATGGAGTCAGTCGTTTGTGCTGTTTTGTGCTGTGACAATTTTCATTTGTGTGAGTTTATTTCTAAAATGATTAATTATTATACGCCCGTTGTAAGACGGGACGTATAATGGTATGGCGCTGTCCGTCCGTCTGTCCGTCCGTCTGTCCGTCTGTGGACACTTCAAAGCTTTGAAGTCTTTGAAGCTTTGTCTTCATGAAGAGGCAAATTCCGATTCTAGAATGTGATGATGTCATACTCATACTCCTACTTCAAGAGCCAGATTTCCCTATTGATTATCCGTCCCTCTGTCTGTCTGTCCGTCTGTGGACAATTTCTTGTCCGCGCTCTAACTCGACAACCGTCTCACCTAGGAATGTCAAACTTCCAAACTGCACCAACAATTCATCTTTAACTAGGTTTGACAAATTCTAACTTAATTCTATATACAATAATTCAGAGTACGGGCGTATTTTGCCCCGCTGGAGGAGCTCTTGTTACTTCTGCTGTAGGTATAGGACGGCAAACGATCTGAGGCTGTGGAATAGTCTGTATTATTATATAAAATATAAATCAAAAGCAAATTACTAAAGACTGATAGATTTCTTCACTACTTTTGTGGAGTTTGCCGCCGTCAGCTGAGCGGAAATGACGTCCTATAATTACCACAGAAATAATAATGAATAATTTTAGAAATAAACTCGCACAAATGAAACTGTCACAGCACAAACCAAATACAAACGTTTTCTATAATTTTCTTCCTGTTTTGAGGCTGTTTCACATTCTGAGGTTCTGGATGACGTCATCGGCCGAAAATAAAACTGCAAATATCTGAAGAACCAGAATCGCACAAACTGAACTTTTTGCAGCACAAACGACTGACTCCATTTTGGGCGTTTTCGAGCATTTTGAAGCTTCCTGTGGGTCTGACCCCAGTTTGACCTGTAAAAGAATCGTTAATTTCTCCAAAACTAAAGCAGCACAAACGACATAGTCTTTGTGTAGGTTTGAGTTTGATGGGAGCGACTTCACGCAGGTCTCACCGTCACTTACAGTCACTATTATTTATTATTACTTTAGTCTGAATGTGGCGTGTGCGCAAATGTTGTTCGGAGAGGCCGGTGGTTTGGCAGTTCACCGTGTGAGTGTGGAGCGAATGAGGAAGGCACATTTGTCACACGACTTTGAACCACAGACTGTATGAAGAAGTGGACCAGGGGAGCCGGACGTCACCCACAGAGTTCGTCTCCAGTCAAATGAAGCTTATCGAGGCTGCAGTGTTGTGTTGTGTTGTGTTGTGTGTTGTGGCTGCATGTTTGCCCCAATCACATAAGTTACATCAGACAACTGAAAAGGGAATAAAAATTATGATAGTTTTCAGTGGAACTCACTTTTTACTGGAATAATGCTTAAGAAAAATATGTTTTGATATAAAATGGGCAATAAATAGAAGCAAAATGTAGTGGGGTCCTTTGTAAATTATTATCACAACGGCACCGGTCACTGCTTTTCTACGGCAAAATCCCTGTGGAAAAGTGTCGCATGTTTTTGAGCAGCTTCATAAATCTGCCCCAACACCAAATCTTCATCCAACAAGGAACAAAGAACAGATTCCTCGATCGTTGTGGATAAATTCTTCATGGACAGAATCTGTTCTTTGTCGAGCTCGTTGGAGGAAGATTTGGTGTTGGGGCAGATTTATGAAGCTGCTCAAAAAATATGCCACACTTTTCCACAGGGATTTTGCCGTAGAAAAGCAGTGACCGGAAGTTCCTGCTGTTGTGATAATCGTCTGTTGTGTACTGCGCTGGGATTTTTCGTACAGTTTAAGGAATGACTCTAAACAGGGACGGACGGGGGCCAAAAAACAGCCCCGGACTTTTCCAGAAGGCCCCAGTCTGACCCTGACCCTTTGTGTTTCAGAGTGGAGTCCTGCCTGCCCGTGTGTCCCTCCCACATGGTGCTGGACGAGGTCACCCACCGCTGCGTTCACCTCCAGGACTGTGAGTAACTACGGTCTAAAGTGCAACATTTACTGCTGCTCTCCATGGAGATGTTATTGATTCCCCCAGAAAGTTCCTGAGTCAAGCATTAAACCAATTCAAAGACTGGGCTTGCAGAGAGGTGACACAGTAAGAATCTCTAATTGATTAAATGCTGGATAGAAAGGTTTAATGCCGTAATGTGGGATATTCAAAGACCGTCAGTAATATCTCCATGGTGATAAGCAGCTGTAGGAAACTCTGCTATAAAAGCTTTAAAATAATGTTCAACTCAGTCACGAGTTTAAAAATTCTGAAAAAATAATAAAATTCAAGAAAGGTTTATTTCTGTACTGTGAAAGGGACTTTTTTAGTATCAATACCTGCGAAAAATGAGGATCTACAGGGTCACCGCAGGGTTTTAAAAGTCTTAAAAAGGTCTTAAATTTCATGTTCCTAAATTAAGGTCTTAAAAAGTCTTAAATTATGTTGTCCAAGTCTTATTTTTTTCACAAAGGTCTTAAATTTCATGAGCCTATTTTTTGTATATACTCAAGTGTAGTGCAGAGGTCTGCGCCAGCAATGAATTGTAATTTTCATTCCCGCTCCCGCTCTGGGATATTTTGTTTCTTGATTTTTTGACAATAAAAGTACATCTCTTTAAACAACTTACTTCTGAAGCTCTGTGAGATTCACTGGAGCAGGGGCGCAGCCTGCGAGCTTCTTATAAAATGACCAAATCAAAATGATCTGTCTGCTACAAAAATGCAATCATTTATTTATCATTTATTTGTTTTTTTAGAATCAGCAATGGCGAATTTGCGCTGATATACCAGCTTCTGCACATTTACCAAATGCAGAGTGGCTGCGCTCTACTGTCGTCTAGTGACTAGAGGTGCTCTGTTCTTCTGCCTTGTCTTCAGAGCTTCATTAGACACGAAAAAGCAAAAGGACTTGTCTAAGATGTGCGCAAGATTAGGCCACATCTGCAAGTTTAGGCAGCTTAATATGTTTTAATTAATGCCAAATAAAATCTCCAGCACAAATTATGTATAATAGGCAGACATTAATCATTTGTATATTTTACTTTAAACCCATACTTAGTTTGCGGGACCAGCTTCCAAAATGTTTGTCGCGCCGCACTGTTTTGCGTCGGGTCCAGCGGAAGTGCAGGGCTCTGCTGAGGCAAGACGAGGTGAAAGCTTAGTTTGTCTTGTTAGAATGTTATAAATGATTTTGGCCATTTTACAAGCAACGCACACAACTATAAATGAGTTCTGAATGAGATTTTATTATAAATGTACCTTTTGTTATTTAAAGCAGTGAGTAATGGTCATTATTAGAATTGAATCTGGAGTTTTTTCGCCGCATAATGGGTGCGATGTTGGTCTTAAGTTTCACTCAAGTGGTCCTAAAAAGTCTTAAATTTGGGGTAGTCAAACCTGGGGACACCCTGATCTAGTTTCATTATTAGTTTTGGTATCGAATAGTGTCTCTTATCCAATGTTTTTTGTTTTTTTCCTCAGGTATTAACCCTCCCGTTGGCTCCGACACCTCTTTCCTCACTTCCCCTTTTGTAAACACCACATTTGTGCCCACTGAACGTGAGCACGTGACCTCCAGAGTGACTGAATCTCCACGGACCACAATGACCAGCGCTCCGTATGCCATCACCGCACTGTTTTGGTTCACAGATATCATGTCTACCACCGGTCTTACCAAACCAGAGCCAACGAAACCTGCAGAAATCACCACAAAAACCACGACAGTCACCACCAAACCGAGCGATTTTGTTACAGAACCGACTAAATTAACTACGACGACGGCTGAAATTGAAGCTAGACCACCGAAAGTCACAGAAAGCAGCGTCGTGGCGAGTCTGACGACCGCTAAGCAAGATCAAGAAACCAAGTCTACCAGCAAACCGTCCAAGGTGACCTCAAAACCATCGAAAACGACAACGAAATCAAGCGATACCAGCACAAAACCGGCAAAATCGACTACCAGATCTACCACAACGTCAACCGCGTCCCCCGTAGAAGCTCTCGAACCCACAAAATCGGTTACGGAGGCTACGGAAGCGACGACAACTACACGGGAACCTGCGAAAGTGACGACAAAAGCGGTTGAAACCAGCGTGTTACCGAGCGCGACCACGAAGGACGACAGCGGGATCAGCACGAAGCAAGTGGAAGAAACGACCAAAGCTTTGGAAATAAGAACTACGAAAACAATTGCTACTGGAGCTATTGAGCTAACTACTACTGCTACTACTACTACCGCTACTACTACTGCTACTGCTACTACTACTGCTACTACTACTACTACTACTACTACTACTGCTGCTGCTGCTGGTACTACTACAACTAAAGTTAGCGATGATAGTGTGAAACCGGACAAAATAACAACAATAAACGCTACCGAAGTTACCTCTAAACCGAGCACATTCAAATCTACAGCTGGAGATACGGTTACTCCGCCAGCTACTACTACTACTACAACTACTACTGAGGCAGAACAACCAAGTACTACTACGAAAATTACTACAAAACAACCTGAAACCGTTAAGACTTCCACCAAACCAACAGTACATAGTTTGCAAACGACGACTTCGCCGTTGCCAGCTCGTACAACAACGGAAACCACAACGCAGTCCATTACTCCATCCACTGTAGTATCCGTAAAAACTACTACTTCAGCTCTTCCTACTACTACTACTACTACTACTACTACTACGGGTACTGCAAAGGCTACTTCAATGACAACTCCACCCAGAACTGCCCATATTGTTACTACTACTACTACTAAACTGGCAACAACAAGCGAAACAACTAAGCAACCATTGATTTCTAATGTAGGAACAACAAAGTACGCTACTACTACTGCTACTACTACTGCTACTACTACTGCTACTACTACTGCTACTACTGCTGCTACTGCTACTGCTGCTACTCATACTACTACTGCTTCTGCTGGTACTACTACTACTACTACTGCTACTGCTAGTCCAGTAGAAGTTATAATGACTAAACGGACTACCTCTGAGCCATCTCCAGACTGGGAAACTACTACTAAAGTTTCAGCCATTTATCCTCAAGTTGTAGATAAAACTACTACTACTGTTGATGCTGCTGCTGCTGCTACTACTACTACTACTACTACTACTACTACTACTGCTAGGACGTCTCGCTCCACTACTGCACCCAAAACGTATAAAGTGACAACAAAATCTGAAGTACCAGAAGAGGCCAGAACTACAAGAGTTCAAGTCCCAGTGCACACAGTGATGCCGGAAATACGAACAACTACTACACCAGGAGTAGAAAGTACTTCAAAAATGTCAACTTTGTCGGTAACTACTACAACTGCGACTGCTACGGCTGCTGCTGCTACTACTCGTACCACTACTCGGACATCAGATCCATGGCACTCCCCTCACGATACCACAACTATACCAGTTTCCCCACCGACAAAAGCTACTACTACTGCAACTACTACTACGACTACTACGACTGGTACTTCAGTCGAACCCTCAACTACTACAGTAAAAGTACCGAGTCTTCCCGTAACCACACAGCCAGAGTCTACGCTCAAAACGACGCGCTTAAAAGAAACGACGCCCCCTCCAAAGATCGAAACCTCCGTGAAGCCTCCGATAGAGCGAACGGAGACGGCGCTCACCACTTCTGCGGAGCGGGCGCCCCCTGCTGTCGGAACGAGCGCAGCGCGGCCGGTGACGCACAGACCGACAACAGCGGCAGCAGCTCGTCCGGACACCGCCGGAGTGGAGGTGAGAAGGGTGTTTATAGGGGAGTAACAAGAACATAAATATAGTGATATCGTATCGTCAAAGGTCTCACAATAATTTCGTGGAGCATCACAATATATCGAATCCCAAGTGTCTTTGCTTAACCCTCGAAGACCTACGTTATCATGTATGATAACGAGGAATATGTTTCTATAATCGCGCAGAACTTTGTAACGGTAAAAGACAGAAACTTCCTTTTCCCCTCTGAAAGTGCAGACATAGAGGTTTCATACATTTCTGGTACATTTCTGCAGCTTTATCCTACGTCACACTCACGCTGTGTGATGACGGGAGCAAAACAAGTGTCCAATAGGAACTTTGTTTTCCCCAAACTCATGCGCTCCGTCCATTTTGATGGAGCCAAACTTTGCCAAAGAGTGAAGTGAGTCAAGATGGTCGACTCCTCTGACTGTGTGTGTTTAGAACGAGGGAAAAAGTCGCTCTAAGTGGAGTTAATTCTCACATAAATGGCAAATTACGCATCTTGGTGTGTGTAATTGTGCATCTCTTTCTATTTTTATTTAAAAGGTTTATTTCAGTCCAAATTAACAAATCCAAATGTAATAAACACCATGGAAATTCATTACAAGTGATTTGGCTCTGTTCTCTGCTCTGGCCCTGGACTTTACAGGAGCTGTTTCCACTGGCACCAGAAAAGTAATGGAGCGATTACACTTTTTTTGTTTTTAGGGCAATAAGGAGATTTTTAATTTACTTACAGACTTGATATTTTGCATTTTTGTAGCAAAGGCCCTAAATTAAGCATTTTTTTATACATGTTTGCTGTGTGTTTTGTATAAAAGAGTGGGAATTTTATTTTCTGCTTTTTTTTTTCTCCATTTCTGATCCTGTAGCTTTTATCACAGCCTCATGACACAACTACAGCAGCAGATTGTGAAATAACAGGTTGGACTGAACAAAAGGAGGTAGAACACTTCATTAGGGGTAAAAGGGGCAGTTTTAAAAGCAAAATTAAGAAAAATCCAGGCGAGGAGAAATGTACTAAAATTGCCCTTAGGTCTTCAGGGGTTAATGTCGCCCTGCCGTATTTTCTGTGGTGCTTTTTACAGTGACTGAACGCTGTACTGCTGATGTTCAGCTGAGCTGTTTTGGTTTTTACATCTTTTTCTTTGTTTTTGTTTTTTAATCTTCAGATTCCACAAACTACCACCCGAACCACTACCACCACATCTCCTCCTGCTCCTCCTCCTCTCCGCCCGTCCTCTGCAGCTCCCGTCATCTCCTCCACCTCCTCCACCTCGTCCATCGCTCCAGAGAAGATCCCCACAGCTCAACCTACGTCTGCTCCGACCGACAAACCCCCAACGACCACCACGAAAACCACGCTCAGAGCTCCAGTCACCACGAGAGTCACTGGTACAGAAAGTATCCGACCCGTTACTGCAAAAATTACTACTACTACTACTAGACCTATAGGACCAGTTATTACGACTACAACTACGACCACGACTACGTCTAAAGAGGATCTGACAGTAGAAACCAAATCTACAACTCAGCCCACAGCGCCTACGTCTGGACAAATACTTGAGACTACAACCTACGCTACAACAAAAACGTCTACGGTTAAAACTGACGACAAAACAACCACGAAAAAGGCGGAAACTGTGACGTCTACGCCTTCGTACAAACCGCCCACCGAGGTGACGGAGGCGTGGAGCGTCCGTACGTCGCCTACGCCCGTTTCGATGACGACGGAGACGAGTAAAGTGACGACAAAAGAGAGGGGAGATGAAGAAGAAGAAGGAGCAGTGACCACGGCCAAAACCACGCCCAAAGCTACGCCCAAAACCACGCCCAAAGCTACGCCCAAAACCACGCCCAAAGCTACGCCCAAAGCTACGCCCTCCACTGTTGTAGACACAGCGAAAGGCACCGAGACGACAGCGGCAGTGAGTTTACAAACGGCACGAGCCTGTACGGTGAGTGGAAAGGGTTTTACTGTGTTAATATTAGGGTTGGGCGGAATCCAAATTTTCATCCTGTTAATCCTGCATTTTACCAGGTTATATTATCACCGTGACGAATAAAGAATTATTGTGTAGCTGCACCTAGGGCTGAAACGATTCATCGAGTAAATCGATTCAATCGATTAGAAAAATGCATCAATTATTTTTTTTTTGCCTCGATGCTTTGTTTTATTTTCTGTGGTAGAGGTAAAGTTTCCACACGACCGCTGCACTTCACTGTACACAAAACAGCGCAGCCATGGATGTGTAATAAGAGCGACACCTCATCTCCTCCAGTACGCCAGGTCTAAACCAGGGCTAAACCAGGTCTAAACCAGGTCTAAACCAGGTCTAAACCAGGTCTAAACCAGGTCTAAAACCAGGTCTAAACCAGGTCTAAAACCAGGTCTAAACCAGGTCTAAAACCAGGTCTAAACCAGGTCTAAACCAGGTCTAAAACCAGGTCTAAAACCAGGTCTAAACCAGGTCTAAACCAGGTCTAAACCAGGTCTAAACCAGGTCTAAAACCAGGTCTAAACCAGGTCTAAAACCAGGTCTAAACCAGGTCTAAACCAGGTCTAAACCAGATCTAAAACCAGGTCTAAACCAGGTCTAAACCAGGTCTAAACCAGATCTAAAACCAGGTCTAAACCAGGTCTAAACCAGGTCTAAGCCATGTCTAAACCAGGTCTAAAACCAGGTCTAAACCAGATCTAAAACCAGGTCTAAACCAGGTCTAAACCAGGTCTAAAACCAGGTCTAAACCGGATCTAAAACCAGGTTTGAACCAGATCTAAACCGGATCTAAAACCAGGTCTAAACCAGATCTAAAACCTGGTCTAAACCAAGTCTAAACCAGATCTAAAACCAAGTCTAAGCCAGGTCTAAACCAGATCTAAAACCAGGTCTAAACCAGATCTAAAACCAGGTCTAAACTAGGTCTAAAACCAGGTCTAAACCGGATCTAAAACCAGGTCTGAGCCAGATCTAAGCCGGATCTAAAACCAGATCTAAACCAGATCTAAAACCAGGTCTAAAACCAGGTCTAAACCAGATCTAAAACCAGGTCTAAACCAGGTCTAAACCAGGTCTAAACCAGATCTAAAACCAAGTCTAAGCCAGGTCTAAAACCAGGTCTAAAACCAGGTCTAAACCAGGTCTAAACCAGATCTAAAACCAAGTCTAAGCCAGGTCTAAAACCAGGTCTAAAACCAGGTCTAAACCAGATCTAAAACCAGATCTAATCCAGGTCTAAAACCAAACAAGGATTTGCAGGAGTTGGCTGCTACATTCATGTAGTTTTAAAAATAATGACAATATTATTTATAATATAAGTATTCAGATTACGTTACTCACTTTAAGTAATTTAATGGATTATGTCACAAACTACATTTTGGGGTCTGTAATCTGTAATCTGTAGGGGAACATTTTAAAAGTCACCTTCTCAACACTGATGCTACAACATGTAAACAGAACCGTACATTACATCAAGTGGAAAAGAAACCGTGAGGTGAGTCAACCTTAGCCCAGCGATAATTACGTTTTTCATGTCCAAAACACGTGTATCTGTCAGTGCAGGTGGTGTGGACTTAACATGTGCAAAGTAGACGCAACAATAACAAACGATTTCTCGATTATTCGAACAAAATAATCGACAGAATAATCGATTACTGTAATAATCGATAGCTGCAGCTCTACCTGCACCTAAACCCTTCAGAAACAGAGTCGCAGCTTTATATTTGAAGATGAGGCACAAGTTCTGATCAAACCAAACTTCACCAGCGCGTTTCTCCCTCCATTTAATGATCCGGGACTCGCCGAGACGAGAAAAGCGCAGAAGAGGCAGATTCTGGAGTAAAAAGTAAAAGGCGACAGTCCAGGGCGTGTGATATTTCCCCCTGCAGCATGTCGTATCCGACAGACCCTGGAGAAGTTCCCGTCTCCTCTGTGAAAGTCTGACTTCGCCCTCGGGAACTTCCTCCTCTTCAATAAAACGTCTCCATCACAAACTTTTGGACTCAACGTCACACACGAAGCGTCAGTCAGGTTGTTTTTTTTACCCGGGACAGTTTGAGCCCTGTGTCCCCTGTCCCATCAGATTTATACAAAACCACTGATTTGTCCCAGTTTTGTATAAGAAATGTCCCACGTGTCCCTATTTTTGTCCAATTTGATCCCTGCCAACAGTACAAAGAGGCATACATTGTCTTTTGTTTAGGTAAAATACAAAAATTATGCTTAAAAACGACCAAAACACAAACAAAATGTGACTATACTGACACACATGTACATCATAAATGGACTCTGCAGAACAATTTTCCTTAATTACGCACTTGTTTCACAATTTTATTATTACCAACCACCAATGTCTCAGTATTTTATTTTGAAATTCGTAAAAAAAACGACATCTAGACCAGAATGAAGCCGTCTCAAAACTAGTAAGTCGATAATAAATCTGAAAACAAGATGAATAACCTGATATAAATTTAAAAATCTTGTCCAGATCAGAGAAATGTACAGTGTAAAAGCTCACAAAAGACAGTTTGTGTTTGTGTTTGTGGAATATTGGATCTTTAATGATGAGAGAACATGGATGAAGCTCATTTTCAGTGTTTATTTCATCTCAGTTGGGGTTAATTCTCGTCCACTGAAGTCATGTTGTTCTATATTTAATTTCCTCTCTGCCGTTCTCCTCGTTCTCGTCCGTCTCCTGCAGCCTCCGTACGCAGAGATCATCGACGAATGCACCAAACTCATCTGTGTGAACCACCAGCTCGTCCTGTTCAACAAATCCCAGAGCTGCCCGTTCACCGCCGACCCCCCCAACTGCGGCCTGCTGGGATTCGCCGTCCTGGTGAACGGAGACAAGTGCTGCCCCCAGTGGGACTGTCCATGTACGACACACCTTCACTCTGCTCCTCTGCATCTTCTGCTCCTCTGACCCTCTGACCCTCTGCATCTTCTGCTCCTCTGACCCTCTGACCCTCTGCATCTTCTGCTCCTTTGACCCTCTGCTCCTCTGCATCTTCTGCTCCTCTGACCCTCTGCATCTTCTGCTCCTCTGACCCTCTGACCCTCTGCATCTTCTGCTCCTCTGACCCTCTGACCCTCTGCATCTTCTGCTCCTCTGACCCTCTGACCCTCTGCATCTTCTGCTCCTTTGACCCTCTGCTCCTCTGCATCTTCTGCTCCTCTGCTCTCATAGGTCTCCGTCCCTCCTCTGTACCACATATTCTCCAGTTTATTTGTTTGTTTTCCCTCTCGTAGGTCTCCGTCCCTCCTCTGTACCACATATTCTCTCGTTTATTTGTTTGTTTTCCCTCTCGTAGGTCTCCGTCCCTCCTCTGTACCACATATTCTCCAGTTTATTTGTTTGTTTTCCCTCTCGTAGGTCTCCGTCCCTCCTCTGTACCACATATTCTCCAGTTTATTTGTTTGTTTTCCCTCTCGTAGGTCTC
This sequence comes from Odontamblyopus rebecca, assembly GCA_030686955.1. Lineage (NCBI taxonomy): Eukaryota > Metazoa > Chordata > Actinopteri > Gobiiformes > Gobiidae > Odontamblyopus > Odontamblyopus rebecca. Next base: position 40,498,092 of record CM060655.1, read on the forward strand.
CGTCCCTCCTCTGTACCACATATTCTCCAGTTTATTTGTTTGTTTTCCCTCTCGTAGGTCTCCGTCCCTCCTCTGTACCCCATATTCTCTCGTTTATTTCTTTGTTTTCCCTCTCGTAGGTCTCCGTCCCTCCTCTGTACCACATATTCTCCAGTTTATTTGTTTGTTTTCCCTCTCGTAGGTCTCCGTCCCTCCTCTGTACCACATATTCTCTCGTTTATTTGTTTGTTTTCCCTCTCGTAGGCCGCTGCTCTCTGTTCCCAGACCTGAGCGTGATCACGTACGATGGAAACAGTGTGGCTGTGTTCAAAGCCGCTTCGTACATCATCACTCAGCTCCAGACCGAGACGCTGTCCGTGTCGGTGCAGGAGTGTCCCGCAGACTCCAGCGCTCCGGTACGGGCCACAGCGTCACTTTGCCAACCTTTGCTCTTTTGACTGTTTTAGTATTTGTTTCATAAAGCATCTTCGAGGGTCCTGTTTAAATCCTGCCTGGTTTAGTCCTGTTTTAGACCCGGTTTAATCTTGGTTTAATCCTGGTTTAGACCTGGTTTAGTCCTGATTTAGATCTTGTTTAGGTCTTGTTTACACCATGTTTAGTCCTGGTTTAGTCTTGGTTTAGACTTGGTTTACTCCTGGTTTAGTCCTGGTTTAGACCTTGTTTAGTCCTGGTTTAGACCTTGTTTAGTCCTGGTTTAGACCTTATTTAGTCCTGGTGTAGACCTTGTTTAGTCCTGGTTTAGACCTTGTTTAGTCCTGGTTTAGACCTTGTTTAGTCCTGGTTTAGACCTTGTTTAGTCCTGGTTTAGACCTTGTTTAGTCCTGGTTTAGACCTTGTTTAGTCCTGGTTTAGACCTTGTTTAGTCCTGGTTTAGACCTTGTTTAGTCCTGGTTTAGACCTTGTTTAGTCCTGGTTTAGACCTTGTATAGTCCTGGTTTAGACCTTGTATAGTCCTGGTTTAGACCTTGTTTAGTCCTGGTTTAGACCTTGTTTAGTCCTGGTTTAGTCCTGCTTTAGTCCAGGTTTAGCCCTGCTTTAGTCCTGGTTTAGACCTTGTTTAGTCCTGCTTTAGACCTTGTTTAGTCCTGGTTTAGACCTTGTTTAGTCCTGGTTTAGACCTTGTTTAGTCCTGGTTTAGACCTTGTTTAGTTCTATTTTAGACCTTGTTTAGTCCTGGTTTAGACCTTGTTTAGTCCTGGTTTAGATTTTACATAATCCTGGTTTAGTCCTTGTTTAGTCCTGGTTTAGACCTTGTTTAGTTATATTTTAGACCTTGTTTAGTCCTGGTTTAGACCTTGTTTAGCTCTGGTTTAGACCATGTTTAGTCCTGCTTTAGACCTTGTTTAGTCCTGGGTTAGACCTTGTTTAGTCCTGGTTTAGACCTTGTTTAGCTCTGGTTTAGACCTTGTTTAGTCCTGCTTTAGACCTTGTTTAGTCCTGGTTTAGACCTTGTTTAGTCCTGGTTTAGACCTTGTTTAGTCCTGGTTTAGACCTTGTTTAGTTCTATTTTAGACCTTGTTTCTTCCTGGTTTAGTCCTTGTTTAGTCCTGGTTTACACCGTGTTTAGTCCTGGGTTAGACCTTGTTTAGTTTTGGTTTAGACCTTGTTTAGTTCTATTTTAGACCTTGTTTAGTCCTGGTTTACACCGTGTTTAGTCCTGGGTTAGACCTTGTTTAGTTTTGGTTTAGACCTTGTTTAGTTTTATTTTAGACCTTGTTTAGTCCTGGTTTAGACCTTGTTTAGTCCTGGTTTAGAACTTTTTTATTCCTGGTTTAGACCTTGTTTAGTCCTGGTTTAGACCTTGTTTAGTCCTGGTTTAGACCTTGTTTAGTCCTGGTTTAGACCTTGTTTAGTCCTGGTTTAGACCTTGTATGGTCCTGGTTTAGACCTTGTTTAGTCCTGGTTTAGACCTTGTTTAGTCCTGGTTTAGATCTGGTTTAGTCCTGGTTTAGACCTTCTTTAGTCCTGGGTTTAGACCTTGTTTAGTCCTGGGTTTAGACCTTGTTTAGTCCTGGTTTAGATCTAGTTTAGTCCTGGTTTAGACCTTATTTAGTTCTGGTTTAGACCTTGTTTAGTCCTGGTTTAGACCTTGTTTAGTCCTGGTTTAGACCTTGTTTAGTCCTGGTTTAGATTTTACATAATCCTGGTTTAGTCCTTGTTTAGTCCTGGTTTAGAGCTGGTTTAGTCCTGGTTTAGATCTTGTTTAGTCCTGGTTTAGATCTTGTTTAGTCCTGGTTTAGCCCTTGTTTAGTCCTGGTTTAGATCTTGTTTAGTCCTTGTTTAGATCTTGTTTAGTCCTGGTTTAGATCTTGTTTAGTCCTGGGTTTAGACCTTGTTTAGACCATGTTTAGTCCTTGTTTAGTCCTGCTTTAGACCTTGTTTAGTCCTGGGTTAGACCTTGTTTAGTCCTGGTTTAGACCTTGTTTAGCTCTGGTTTAGACCTTGTTTAGTCCTGCTTTAGACCTTGTTTAGTCCTGGTTTAGACCTTGTTTAGTCCTGGTTTAGACCTTGTTTAGTCCTGATTTACACCTTGTTTAGTCCTGAGTGTAAACCTTGTTTAGTGTTGGGTTTAGATCTTGTTGAGTCCTGGGTTTAGACCTTGTTTAGTCCTGGGTTTAGACCTTGTTTAGTCCTGGTTTAGACCTTGTTTAGTCCTGGGTTTAGACCTTGTTTAGTCCTGAGTTTAGACCTTGTTTAGTCCTGGGTTTAGATCTTGTTCAGTCCTGGTTTAGACCTTGTTCAGTCCTGGTTTAGATCTTGTTCAGTCCTGGTTTAGATCTTGTTCAGTCCTGGTTTAGACCTTGTTCAGTCCTGGTTTAGACCTTGTTCAGTCCTGGTTTAGACCTTGTTCAGTCCTGGTTTAGATCTTGTTCAGTCCTGGTTTAGACCTTGTTTAGTCCTGGTTTAGACCTTGTTTAGTCCTGGTTTAGACCTTGTTTAGTCCTGGTTTAGACCTTGTTTAATCCTGGTGTAGACCTTGTTTAGTCCTGGTTTAGACCTTGTTTAGTCCTGGTTTAGACGTTGTTTAGTCCTGGTTTAGACCTTGTTTAGTCCTGGTGTAGAACTTGTTTAGTCCTGGTTTAGACCTAGCTTAGTCCTGGTTTAGACCTTATTTAGTCCTGGTGTAGACCTTGTTTAGTCCTGGTTTAGACCTTGTTTAGTCCTGGTTTAGACCTTGTTTTGTCCTGGTTTAGACCTTGTTTAGTCCTGGTTTAGACGTTGGTTTGTCCTGGTTTAGACCTTTGTTTAGTCCTGGTTTAGACCTTGTTTAGTCCTGGTTTAGACCTTGTTTAGTCCTGGTTTAGACCTTGTTTAGTCCTGGTTTAGACCTTGTATAGTCCTGGTTTAGACCTTGTATAGTCCTGGTTTAGACCTTGTTTAGTCCTGGTTTAGACCTTGTTTAGTCCTGGTTTAGACCTTGCTTAGTCCTGGTTTAGACCTTGTTTAGTCCTGGTTTAGACCTTGTATAGTCCTGGTTTAGACCTTGTTTAGTCCTGGTTTAGACCTTGTATAGTCCTGGTTTAGACCTTGTTTAGTCCTGGTTTAGACCTTGTTTAGTCCTGGTTTAGACCTTGTTTAGTCCTGGTTTAGATCTTGTTTAGTCCTGGTTTAGACCTTGTTTAGTCCTGGTTTAGACCTTGTTTAGTCCTGGTTTAGACCTTCTTTAGTCCTGGGTTTAGACCTTGTTTAGTCCTGGGTTTAGACCTTGTTTAGTCCTGGTTTAGATCTAGTTTAGTCCTGGTTTAGACCTTATTTAGTTCTGGTTTAGACCTTGTTTAGTCCTGGTTTAGACCTTGTTTAGTCCTGATTTACACCTTGTTTAGTCCTGAGTGTAAACCTTGTTTAGTGTTGGGTTTAGATCTTGTTGAGTCCTGGGTTTAGACCTTGTTTAGTCCTGGTTTAGACCTTATTTAGTCCTGGTGTAGACCTTGTTTAGTCCTGGTTTAGACCTTGTTTAGTCCTGGTTTAGACCTTGTTTAGTCCTGGTTTAGACCTTGTTTAGTCCTGGTTTAGACCTTGTTTAGTCCTGGTTTAGACCTTGTTTAGTCCTGGTTTAGACCTTGTATAGTCCTGGTTTAGACCTTGTATAGTCCTGGTTTAGACCTTGTTTAGTCCTGGTTTAGACCTTGTTTAGTCCTGGTTTAGACCTTGTATAGTCCTGGTTTAGACCTTGTTTAGTCCTGGTTTAGACCTTGTTTAGTCCTGGTTTAGACCTTGCTTAGTCCTGGTTTAGAAGCGCTGTTTACAGTGTGTTCCAATAAAAATATTTCAGAACTACCAAATAAAGCTGAAAATAGGGCTTTTGCAATAGTAAAAAAGTAGATTCAGTAAAAATAAGCAAAAAGCCTCGTCCTGATAACGAAAAATCAAACATGCAGAATTATCTGGAACATACAGTAAACAAAAAACACTTGTATTTTGTTATTGCTATTATTATTTTTATTATTATTAATCAAAAGCATGTCATGATAACTACTATATATAAGACAAGACTTTTAGGGGTCAGTATTTATTAAGTGACTTCTTCTGTGATTATATCTGATTTAATCTCCAGTCACTCCAAAAAAATACACCTAAATGTGCATTGTTTTTATTTGTGACACTGTGACATCTTGAAGAATAGTTTTATTTTTGTTTAGTTTGAAGTTAAATCTCTTTATTTTTCTCTCCCAAAGCTGCTGTGGAACTTCACTCACTTGTGTCTCGTGGCTCTGAACATCACGCACAAATCCAACCACGTCGTCATCGACCGGCTCCAGCGCCGGGTGAGTGACATTTATACGGAGAAATTATAAATCCATCGATAAAAGATATTTAAATGAGCGCGTCAGGAGCACAGCTGATAATAAAAACTATTTAAGCAGCACCAAGGACAGCGACACCGAAGAACGGGCGAATGAAGAGGACAAACTTTGCTTTTGCTTTGTTTATTTGACAGGGACTGAGCGCAGTAATAGTGTGTTTTTCTATAAAGGCACCAGATTAAGCTGCAAGACTCATTTTCATTCGTAGTCCCTGAGCAGATATTACATGGTCATCCTAAAAAAGGTTAAAATAATGTACGTACAAAACTATTTACAACTATTTCCATTCATGGCCATTAAAACATGCAACAGACAAACATGTTTACATTCAGAACTTACAACTTAGACATATGGGTCAGTGACATGACGCCTACATTTTCTGTCCAGTTAGGTTAGGTTAGGTTAGGTTGCTTTATTTGTACCCGTAGGTAAATTTGCTTTGCAGATTTGAGAGGCTGGTCCCACATTTCATTCATCGACATTCTGCACAATAAACACCAATAAAAACACAAATATAAATATAAATAAAGTGTTGCAATTCTCCAGTGCAGAGTGGTTGTTCCATAAATAAAAGAATTCATCTGAGTGAGCTAAAAGTTGCAATACATATCAAAAGCATGATAAATAAATAAATTACAATTTATTCATAAAAACAATAGCAGCTGGAACAAAACTCATTTTAAAGCGATTTGTTCTTGATCTTGGAACTGAAAACCTCTGACCAGAGGGAAGTAGCTTAAACTCTGATTTTAGAGGATGTTGCGTATCATGAATAATATTCTGGGACATCCGCTGTAACTGTCCTGAGTACAGGGAGTCCAGGCTGTTCTGAGGTTGGCCAATCACCTTACTTTCCCATTTAATCAACTGATTCAGGGAGTTCTTGTTTTTAGCAGAGATGCTTCCAAACCATGAGACCAGTGAAAAGTTAAAACTGATTCCATAAACGTCTTATAGAACAGTGTCATCATGGTTCTATCTACATGAGTAGAAGGACAATTTCCTCAGACAATGAAGGCGTTGGTGCCTCTTTTACGCACAGCAGTACAATTATCATCAAAGCTCAATTTCGAATCAATGAGTGTTTCAAGATACTTATAAGAGTCGACACACTCAACTGACTGCCCCTTTATGTACGTTACATCATTCTGAGGAGCACTTTTCCGAATGTCAATAAGCATTTACTTCGTTTTGGACTCATTTATGTGTAGTTATGACTCCTCACTCCACTTTACAAAGTACTGTACAATTGGCCCTTGTGGGTTGTCTTTTTTCTGAAGCAAACTCACAATAACAGAATCATCCGCATACTTTATTATTGTTCTGTTCTCATAAGTGCTCTGACACTTGTTAGTGTACAGTATGAACAGCAGGGATGAGAGAACACATCCCTGTGGCGATCCTGTTGATGACACCATCTGGTCAGAAAGGACCCCATTGACCCTTACTCTTTGTGTTCTCATGGTTAAAAAATCAAGAATCCACCCCACAATATTAAAATCTAGGCTAAAATGTTCTAAAAGCCTTTTGGATAAAATATGTGGCTGGATTGTGTTGAACGCTGATGAGAAATCAATAAAAAGAAGTCTTGCATGTGCTCCAATTGTCTCTAAATGCTTAAAAATTAAATGGAGTAAAGTTATGGTGGCATCATCTACTCCTCTTTGAGGCCTGTAGGCAAATTGCATGGGGTCAAGCACAGTCACAGTTTTCCTCAAAATCTCTGACCTTATCAGTTTTTCAAAGTTTTTCATCACCATTGACGTTAGTGCGACCGGCCTAAAGTCATTAAGATTTTTTGGCCTGCTTTCCTTAGGGACTGGAACAATCACGGAGTCTTTCCAGGACTGTGGAACTTGTTGCTTTTTCAGAGATAAGTTAAAAATGACCTGAAAACAGAACTCAGCTCCTTGGCACAGTTTTTAAGAATATGACCACAAATATTGTCTGGGCCCATACTTTTGTTGACCTTGGTTGACCTAAATATGTTTTCGACTTGTTTCTGTGAAATCTCACAGTGCTGATCTTCCCTTAGCTTGCCTTTAAGCTCCTTAACTTCATCAGCAAAATCTAAGGTCTCAAAGCGAGTGTAAAAACAATTCAAAGCATTTGCCAGCTCTATGTCAGATTTAAAACCATTTAGGGAAACATTCCTTGAACCAGATGTATTGTTAAGACCAGTTATGGTTTTCACACTGGACCAAAAGGAACCAAGTCTATTCTCTGCCACTTTCCTTTCTAACACTTTTTTGTGACACTGCTTGGCCAACCCTATTTCAGATTTTAGAGCTTTGCTGGCATTATACCGCTCAATGGCAGATCCTTGCTTAAAAACACGCCTTTTTTCCTGTATACACAATTTGACAGATTTATTGACCCAAGGTGGATTGTTTGGGTACATTTTAATCTGTCTAGAGGAGACAATCATGTCTCTACAAAAAGCAATGTATGAACACACTACATCTGTCAGTTCATTCAGGTTATTTCCACAGCTGTCTATAAATACATCCCAATTTGTGCACTCATAACACTCCTGCAAACATGCAGTGGACTCCTCATTCCAAGATTTAATTTCTCTAGTCTCTACCTTCTCCCTCTTAAGCACAGTTTTATATGAAGGCACCAAATGCACGCAGTTGTGGTCCGATAGTCCTAGGGAGAGGTAGGGACTTATATGCATCCTTGACGGTTCCATAGCAACGGTCCAGTGTTTTTCCCCTTCTCGTGGGACAAGTTACGTACTGATAGAAGTTCACAAGTGACTTTTTTAAGCACACATGGTTAAAATCCCCCACTATAAAGTTCGGTGCATCCGGGGATATTGATTGGAGCTTCTGCACAACCTCACAAACAAAACCTGTAGCAACAGCGGCGTTTGCTTTCAGGTGGATATATACCACCGTAAGAAAGAGCTGTGGAAATTCTCGCGGCAAATAAAAAGGACGAAAAGACACAGATAAGAGTTCTATGTCCGGTTTGCATACGTGTTCTCTGATAGTCACAGATTTACAGTACCGTTCATTAAAATACAAGCACACCCCACCGCCCTGCACCTTTCCTGTTGCATCGGCGTCTCGGACCAGGCGGAATGGGGCATCAAATCCATCCACAAGTAGATCCCCGTCCCGGTCGCCTTCAGAGAGCCATGTCTCGGTGAAAGCCAATACACAGCATTCTTTAAAGTCCTTCTGGAAGCGGATATTCCCCTGAAGTTCCTCCACCTTGTTCTTCAGAGATTGAACATTTCCCAGGATCACGGAGGGCAGGGGAAGCCGGGTTAGCTTCTGTCTTTTAAATCGCTGTTTTATTCCTCCACGTCTTCCTCGCTTCCTTCTCTTTTTCCTGTCGTTATTTGCACAAGGGTGTCTTCTTATAGAGTCCGGTACTCTCGGGATATAAACCTGAGCGTCGGTAGTGCTCATCTGTAGCAGTGCATCTCTGGCGTACTGAAGCCTCACCTCGCCAACTGCTCCGGCGACATCGCTAATAAATTCGCAACATGTGAACAAAATCCACCAGATGACGAGTACAATGAAACGCATATCCATTCAGCTGCACGTGGAGCACACAACACAAAAGAGGTTAGGGCTAAAAACAAGTTTAAAGCCCAAAAACAGCACAAACAGGATCCAAACTTTCTCAAACTGCTAGTCGCAGGCGCATGCGCCCTAGAGACAATGAGGCAAAGATATGATTGCAGTTGCAGTTTCTTCAGTTAAAAAGGTTCAAATTTCATAATAATTCAGCACATTTCTGTAGCACCTCTGACCTCCAGGGAACCAAATCATTTTGTTCAGAAATCATGAGTTATTCTGCATGTTTTTTGTGCTTAAAGTGTTAAAATGTCATGTGGTGCGACCGTGCATCATGTGGTGCGACTAATAACAGCAGGAATTCTGTGGCTGGAGTTTAATAACAGACAAAGTCGACTTGGGTGAACGGTTCTTTAGGCGTTTTTCTTCATTTTCAGCATTTTCCAGGGCAGTAGTTTGTTCATTAAACACAAGCAGGCGACTGTCATATTGGAGCAAAAGAAAATATCAATATGCATTAAAAATCTAAAGAAACGCAACAGTTTGTTTCTATACACTTCATATTACTCACAACTTAGCTTAATATACCAACCATGTTTTAGAAAATAAAACTATTTTAAGGTTATTCTTGGTCGCACCACATGACATTTTACACTAAAAATGCTTCACATAAATGTTAAACATAGATTTATGCTCCTGACACAAATATCTGAAAAAGTTCAGTAGAAACTCATTTTTTATATTTTAAAATGTGCCCGTTGAAAATCCTTATACGTCATAGTATGGAGTGTATTGCTGAAGGACACAAAGTAATAATGACCTAAATTTAACCAAGTGTTTAACATTAGTTCCTAATGGGAGTTTAATCAGCTCATATTGAAGCCTTTTTATTGTAAATTTGAATGTATTTTTACATATGTCCATAACAGCAATGATGTTTTTCTCTATTTTTTGATATATTTTCCACTTCTATTTCCAATTATTTAAATAAACTAAACATCCTTTGAGAAGCCAGTGACTGTAACGTCTGTTTTTCTTTCCTAGTTGTACGTGAACTCTCGATACGCCAAACCGCGGTTTAAGAAGTTTGGGTTTGAGATCTACGACACCGGAAACATGTATCTGATCAGGACTCCGGCGGGACTCCGGCTGCAGTGGTTCCACTCCACCGGGATGATGGTGGTCGACACCGAGGCGCATTACAACAGGCTCACCACCAGGGGGCTCTGCGGTGACTGGCATTTCACTCTTATTTTCTGCACCTCTTTAACTTCATATTTGCACAAATACTTTATTTTTCCTTGAACAAGCAGAAAGTCTTTAAGTATCGCTGGTTTCAGACGACGTCAGTAAAAGCAGATGGGGTCAGGAAGTAAAGACAGACACAGAACCCCATTTACCTCCACTGACTCTGCACCAAAATGACTAAATTCTGTACAGTCTGTGGTCGCTGCAACCGCTCGAAATGGGAAAAAGACAAACTTTTTTTCATGTACCGTTTGCCGTATCACAAAAGAGTTTGTTTAAAAAAGCTTGCAGAAAAAAGACGACAAAAGTGGATTGAAAATCCAGTTAAAAACAGGAGGCGCAGAAACAATTGTCACTGTACAGTTTGCAGCGAACACTTTGTAACAGGTCAGGATTGTGTCATTTATTAATCAATATTTTCAAAGTTTTTTTGAACATTTATTTAGAAAGAAGAGTGTCGTAAGTGAGGGTAAACTGTTGCATTATAGGTCAGAACTCACACAAAAAGCTTTATGTGGTGCTGATTTTACGATCTTACTGCTGTAATTTGGTGTTTCCTCCCTTTTTGAATCATTATTTTAGGTTCTCCTGGTACAGCAGCTGATTTTAATTGTAAATAGTCGTCTCCTCCAGGATTTTAAAGTCTTTCATTTGGCTCAGTGTAACACGAGGTCTGCAGCACCAGATCATTTATTATCTCCATCGCCTCAACGTCGGGAAAATCCTCCAAACTGTAAGAAAAGTCCGACTTCTCCACATCTTAACCGACTATTTACACTTATTTTTTCGCTATAGTGGGTCTGTGTCGGCCCGTTCAGACTTTTTGCTTTCTCGCTGTCACTAATTGTGCTGTTTTGAAGCAGCTCAAAACACTTCCTGCTCCATCTGAATTACATGCGTCATCAGGGACACGTGACTGAAACCAGCAATATTTTAGAGGCATGGAGCTGTCTGAAGCTCTGTTACTCAAGTTAGACTTTAATCTCAGCTTTATTTTAACACACTCTGACCAGAAAGAACTGAATTAGTTGGAACTACAACAGGTGAGCTGCTCCTCCTCCATAAACATACATGAAGTACACCCTAACCCTAAATAAACTACACCGCCCTTTGCCTTGATGGTAAAATTCCAACTTAGGTTCAGATTTCATGTTTGTCACAGTATTAAAATATGTAGTTTTATTCGTCTTACAGCTAAACGTGCAGCCTTGAGACCCGCGTTTGTGTTTCGTGCAGGTTTCTGTGACGGAGACCCCAGGAACGACCTGACTCTGCCCAGCGGCTCCTCGGCGTCCGACAGTGAAGAGTTCATCGAGAGCTGGACCGTCTCCAACACCACCTCCTCCATCAGCCCCACGCGAAGAAGAAACGTTAACTGCACCACCAGCGACTGCTCCGAGTGTCTGCGCATGCTCCAGGGACACCACTACACGCCCTGCCACCGATATGTACGTATACTGCACCGATACATGCGTATACTGCACCGATATGTACGTATACTGCACCGATATGTACGTATACTGCACCGATACATGCGTATACTGCACCGATATGTACGTATACTGCACCGATATGTACGTATACTGCACCGATACATGCGTATACTGCACTGATACGTACATATACTACACCGATATGTACATGTACTGCACTGATACGTACATATACTGCACCGATATGTACGTATACTGCACCGATATGTACGTATACTGCACCGATATGTACATATACTGCACCGATATGTACGTATACTGCACCGATATGTACGTATGCTGCACCGATATGTACGTATACTGCACCGATACATTACGTATACTGCACTGATACGTACGTATACTGCACTGATACGTACGTATACTGCACCGATACTTACGTATACTGCACCGATACGTACATATAGTACACCGATACTTACGTATACTGCACCGATATGTACGTATACTACACCGATATGTACGTGTACTGCACCGATACGTACATATACTGCACCGATACTTACGTATACTGCACCGATATGTACATATAGTACACCGATACTTACGTATACTGCACCGATACTTACGTATACTGCACCGATATGTACGTATACTACACCGATACTTACGTATACTGCACCGATATGTACATATAGTACACCGATACTTACGTATACTGCACCGAGCAGAGTCGTGTTAGCACTGACTGACCTCCCGACAGCAGACATGGGACCAAGTCACACATATGCAAGTCTCAAGTAAGTCTCAAGTCTTTACCTTCAAGTCCCAAGTAAGTCTCAAGTATTTTTTTCTTGGGCAAGTCAAGTCAAGTCAAGTCTCAGGCTATGTCAAGTCAAGTCAAGTCTAGTCGAGTCATGTAATTAGTCAAGTCAAGTCCAAGTCAAGTCACCTTTGGCGTATTGTAATTTTAGTTGCAGAATATGATCTTCATAAAGTGAAAGGCAATATAAGAAAGTTTAAGTAATCACCACTGGATAATGTGCCCCAAACTGTTTTATTGTATTGTAAATGAACTGTTATATTTGTATTGTAAATACTCATGTAAAACACATCTTAGATTCAAACAAAATAGTGATAACAATTTTGTTATTTATTACAGCACACTTCACACATGCTTTCTGTAACAGCTAAAACAAATAGCTTAATATTAAACTTTACACATTACATTTCCACACACACACACATCAGCAAGAATCACTTTGATCCTTTCTCGTATGTCTGTAACAAGTGATTCTATTGTTGAGTTTATTGTTCTGCGGCAAACAGGCTGGTATTTGGAGTCGACCACGGACATGAAGTGCCTGAAATGTTTATTTTCTGTCATGGAAAGGGCATGCTACATCCAATCACAAGGTCTGTGACAATAGCGTTAGTTATGGCCTTCTGTTTGGGATGATTGGCTGAATATGCTTCCAGAGGACGAGACTGGATGAACTGTGATATTGCAGGCTGTGTAGCATCAGTGCAGACATTTCTTGTCTTTTCATACTCTGCATATCTGTGAAGCAGATGCAAAAACAGGATTGAGAGGTACTGTATGGTTGAGCAGACATGAAATGATGACATATGGTTAAAAAACAACAGTTGTTTTAAACGTTTTGCAGTTTTCTTAATCTACCCAATACTAATCTAATACCATCTTGCTTTCTGGATGATACTGCTTAATATCAAATCAATATTGTTAGTAATTGAAGCTTTTACCACGATTACAATTTTTATATATAACAGTAAATGAATGAAGCATCACTGACGCAAGTTACACTAACCTCTCGTCTCATTGTAAGAATTTCGCAATGACACCTGTGCAGCGGCTAAAGCGGCTATATTAGCTAACAATTAGCTAAAGAGTTTGTAGCTGCTAATCGTACTTACTGGGCAGAATGGCTCTTCAAATGGCGTATGAAATTTGACGTGGTGGTCTGGCTGTCCGAAATTTTTGCGTGGCAAATCTTGCACTCCGCAGTTCGCCGTTTACCGTCTTGATTGAATTCTTTGAAGCCGAAAGTTATTACTCTCGGAGGGGCTGACATGTCAACAGGACAACGTGAACTGGACAACGTGTGTGTGTGTGTGGGCTCGAGGTGTGCTGCATAAGGTAGCCCTGGCAGAGTGGGCGTGGCATCACAGCATTTATCTGCCCGCATTCATGAGTTCGGCGAACATTAAATAATGACATACAGACATTTATAGCCTACAATTTATATTGAAAACATGATGTGAACGCACAAGTCATTCAAGTCATCGTGTCTGAAGTCAAGTCAAGTCCCAAGTCCTGTACTTCCAAGTCCGAGTCAAGTCTCAAGTATTTCACTTTTTGTCGAGTCAAGTCACAAGTCATAAAAACAGCGACTCGAGTCGACTCGAGTCCAAGTCACTAAGTCTCAAGTCCCCATGTCTGCCCGACAGCGTCTGAGCCGAGTTCTTCCCCGGTTTCGGTGCTGATGAAAGTGTCCGGCAAGTTGGCTGGAGTCATGAAAATAAAGTGTTTTTCTTCTCAAAACAACATGTGTTCAAAAGAGCGACACATTTGCATCATTTTGAACGATTCACTGTATTCACCTGTGGTTTGTGCTCGTCCACTTTGAATGTTTCACGATGTCTGATCTGTGCTGACACAGAAGTGGCTGAACTTGTTTTTTGTGTCATGTGAATAGGCCCAGTCACTACAGAGATATGAACCATAAACCGTGTTAATAAATCTGCCAAAAAGCGAAAAATTAGTTTTGTAATGACGAGCAACATCTGTTTAAAGTACAAAAAAAGGCAACAAAAAATTGTCTTGCAACTTTACAAAGAGAAACACAAAATTGTCCAAATGCTGCAGCTCTGTACGGGTAAGAATTTAAAGTATTGTTGTTTTAAGGTGTTAAATTCTAACGCCTGTGTCCCAGGTTCCTCCCAGTACGTTCTGCGAGCTGTGGGTCCGAGACACAGAGTACGTGAACAACCACTGTGTGGCGCTGTCCGCGTACGCCGCCTCCTGCCACAAGTTCAACATCTGCATCGAGTGGAGGAAACCGGACCACTGCCGTAAGTGTCAGGTGCCAAAAACGGCATTTCCAGGTTAAAACTACACGTGTGGAGGCTGCATAGAGGCTCAGGGGTTTTTCCCGACGAACAATAGACATTTTTGATGAAGTGCTGGAAGTGCGCTGCTTTAGCTTTGTGGAACTTCCGGTTAATGGTTCTGAAGAATTTATCCACAACGATCAAGGGAAGAAAGACGAGAGCTTAAAGGAAACGACGACGAGCGTCAGTGAAACGACTGAGCAAAGTGGAAATGAATAAAACATAAATAACTTGTTCACTCAGACGGATTCTACAATTAAAATCAAAAATCGATTTCCTGCTGTGAATATTAGCACAGATAGATCGATTTGTGCAGTTCCAACGCGACGCATTTCTCGGACCATAGCGTTAGTCTTGCTCAGTAGTTTCACTAATGCTCGTCGTTGTTTCCTTTAAACTTTTGTCTTTCTTACCTTGATACATGACGTCACAGCATTCTATAGGCCGATATTCTTAAATACAGCCAAAATTAATCATTTTTAAATGCAGATTTTTGTTGTAATACAGTGAGTTTTTGAGTTTAGTCAATAATAGAAATGTGAAATTTCTTTTTGAATATTTCATGGCAAGTCCGGTGTAATCAACAGGGAAAACTGTCTCTTTCCCCCATCTGAAACCCTCACATTCTACAGTATGAACCCGAGCATTTCTTCATGAAGAATGTTTCTCCTTTGTGGACCTTGTTGGTTGAAGATTTGTTGATGGGGCAGATTTGTGAAGCCGTTGGAGAATACGCCACGTTCACACACACCACAGAAAAACATTAACCGGACGTTCCACAAAGCTACAGCGAGACACTTCCGGCCCTTGTGAAAAAGGTCTAAGGAGCTTTTTGGATTCTAGGATTTGGTGATGTCAAACTCACATTGTAATTTTCAGATGACCCAGGGCTCTACACTAACTTTTTTTTTCAGGAGCACAAGTGCCCCTAAGTTAAAAATTTTAGGAGCACAGAAAAAAAAATGGGGGCACAAGTAGGTTTTTGTTTGAACGATTATTACAGTGCAGAACTTGCACATACCAACACCAACACTGAATAAATTTAATACAAAAAAAACAACAAAAGAATTATGACTGTACTTTTCCTGCATGATCGCAGTGTTTTTATAAATATATCTTCATTTTATCTGATTAATATTTAGACTTAAAATAAGCCAAACAAACTGTACTGCACTGAAACACTCTGTGGCCCTTTTTGGACCCTCACCCACAGTTTGAGAACCTCTTCTTTAAGAGAACTTCCACTGGCACTTTACACAAAACTGTTTCAAAGTGTAAAAAGTGGGTAGGATTTTTAAACCTGTATTTTCAAATTCCTAACTGGAGTTACATTCTCTTACTGGTTTTACAGTGGTTTTTAGCCTCTGCACATTTACCAAACCAAACGCACATTGTGACAAACAGATTTATTTGGAAAACTTCAGCCCACATACCGCCTGCTCTGTGCCCTAGGTCTGCTCTGTGCGGACACGGACATAAAATTAGTATTGGCGTATTTGACGTGAGGCGGATGGACAGGTGAGATGTTTAACCTGCAGGGTGCGCGCTGTGGACAAGCCGCGTGCTGTGATGCCGCGCAGTGTCCACGGGTTCCAGCGCACAGGTCCCGCACACTGGTACAAGTTTATTGCCGACAGCAGCGGCCGTAATGATATATGACCGCACTCAGTATTTCAGACCCCGAGTCCGTGACGAGACCGAGTCCAAATGCGCGCGAGTCCGAGACAAGACCAAGACAAAACTCTCGCTTTAGAGGAGGAGGAAGTCCAGCGGCCCGGGGTGTCTACTGAGTAGTGGGGCAGGTGTGGGTCCTGCTGCGGTACGCGCTCCTCATTGAAGCTGGGCGTGGGTGTGTTTTTAAGCGGAGTTTGTTCGTATCAGTGATATCGCCGCACACGCGGAGCTCGTATGCTGGAGTTGTGCGCGGTCGGAGTTGTCGTGCCTGGGCTCGGTTCGGTTGCGCTCGCGCTGGGCATGTGTGCCGCGCTTTAGGGGCGATCCAGGCATGGGCACGATTCTGAAGTCCTAATGTGACTGCGCCCCTAATGTTTGACACATTTAGAACGTTTAGCGCGTCAGTTACGTGTGTGCGCAGCGCTCCTTATTGTGGCTGCAGAAGCACTCGCACTGGTGCGACTGGTTTGTTTTCCTCGTTCGCACGGCGAAATATTTACTCGCAAATGCGAGTAAAATGGGCGCACTGTAGAGCCCTGAGATGACCATAAACTTTTTGACAGTGTTTGCGAATCTGTGCGTAAGAAGTGAACATCCGACCATAAACAGTGTGATGTATCTGATGTCAAGACTATATGTTGGATTGGCAAGATTTTGGCCGATATGTTTCCAAGAGCCTGTATCGGCTCTCGGCCTAAATCCGATATGGGCCGATATTCCACATGGATGTTTTACCTTGTTCTAAAGCTCAGACTCTCTATATTCTGCCCATTTAATCCAGTTTACAGACAGATAAATGTCCTGATCTGTGGCGGGGCATCAGGGTTTATCTGTGGAGTCATTTGTCTGTGTTGGTGACGTCGTCCCGCCCCTGAACGCATCACCGTGTGCGTTTGTTTCCAGCCACAGCCACAGATCCACCTGCACAACACTGAGATTGTGTTGTTTTTGCGGCCGCTCAGTGTGAGTCTGGATTAAAGGACAGTTCTTAGTGCTGATCTGAGAGGAGCCTGTGTGAGCCTGAGAGAGCCTGAATGTTGAAATGTGTCGGTTTGAAGCTCGTTTTGGTTCTTTCTCGTTGGTTAGCGATTAGCTGCTGTAGCTCGTACACATAAACAGGCTGTTTTCTCTTCTGTTAGCGTCTGTAAAGTGACTATAGTGGCCATATATATGTTACTGGACACACACTGATATGGAAATGAGCTGTGAACAGAGGTGTGAATTGTCGGCATTTAGCAGATCATTAATTACCGCGGCGCACACGTATTTACCGCTAAAGGCTAATAGCAGTAGTTTACTTACAGAACTTTCTTTACTGGCGACAATATCATACAAAAACACCACTAGGCCGACAGACTCTTTAAATATGACGTAAAGAGGCAGAAGAACAAGAAATGTCGCCTAAATAAACACAACTGAAAATCCAATAGAGCCAAACCTAAGTTTTATAAACAACTGAAGATTTACAGTGAATTTTTACATCATAAATATATCGGCAGCTCCAACTCACATTTTATCGGTGGTATAGTGGCCGCAATGAAGTCCATATTGGTCGGGCCCTAATGTCACTTATCAATAACACATTTCCAAGCTCTATTTCTAACCTTGGTATCAAATTGTTCGACTTAGAATAATAATGTTCTATATGGACCCTTTGGAGTCTGAAATAAAGCAGATTGATTAATTTACTAATGTTTTTTTCTTCCCTCCCCTCCCTCTGCTGCAGCGTTCCTGTGCCCCGACGGTCTCCAGTACCAGTCATGTCTTCCCGCCTGCTCCGCCTCCTCCTGCCCAAACCAGGACTTCGACTCAGACCCGGACCAGTGCTCGGGTCTCACTGAGGGCTGCGTGTGTCCGGAGGGAACTCTGCTGCACCGACCCTACTCCAAACTCTGCATACAGCCCGACAAGTGCGGTGAGGAAAAACACAACCGCTGTCACTTAGGGAGAGCCATGACCCACAGCATGAATGAATCACTTTGGAAAAAAATAGATTGTACATTTAGTAGGGCTGGGTGGTAATCCGGTATCCAGCGGTATCAGTTTCATTTCCGTCATTAAAAAAATCTGCATCAGGAGCTAAACCCACAGCAGGACTTCCTCCCTCCGCTCTCTCTCCTCTTCAAACGAGGTTTTGCTCGGAGATTTCCATCCACACGCAGCAGGAAGAAGAAAAAAACCCGACTGACGCTTCGTGTGCGACGCTGAGCCCAAAAGTTTGTGACGGAGACGTTTTATTGAAGCCGAGAGTCGAGAGGGGACGAGGCTGAAGAGGAGAAAGTTCCCGCTCGAGGGCGAAGTCAGACTTTCACGGAGGAGACGGTAAAGCCCAATTTATGGATCTGCAGCAAAACGAAACTTTCCAAACTTCCGAAACTTTCTAACGACGCCTCAAAACGCCGCAGACGATAAGGGCTGTGATTGGTCGTCTCCACCGCTCTGCATTTCCTCCGCTCATTCTAGACTTTGAGTAATAATGTGTTTAATGCAGCTTTGGCACATTTGTTTACGTTTTGCACAAACCAAACTTCAAACCGCACGGCTCATTTGCATACAATATAAGCGCTGATAAAAACAGCTCGTGCTCTGATGCTGATGTGATCGAACGAGCTGCAAAGTTTGGTTTGATCAGAACTTGTGTCTCATCTTCAAATATAAAACTGCGACTCTGTTTCTGAACGGTTTAGGAGCAGATACTAAATAATTCTTAATTAGTCACAGTGAAACCGTAAACCCCGGGAAAACGCTGAGACGGTTTAACGGGATCAACATTTGGATACCGCCAAACCCTAACATTTAGTAAGGTTGTTGAGGTATTTTCGCCGTCTTTTGCTATTCAATTATTCTGAGAAACCTGGAAAATAATTGTCCTTTTTCCCAGACATGGAAAACACATGGAACATTTTAAATGTCTTAGAAAATATAGATATTTTGTGATGGAAACTTTCTCCACCCTTTGCCTTGTTTTGCTGAATTATTGGATCAAATAAACAGGCTCTTACTTCCATTATTCCCCTTATTTTCCAGTGTTAGTTCAGCTGTATCCCTCAAATGCTTTTCTCCATAGAGATGTTGTTGCTTTGTCTGGAATGTTCCACAGTACGGCATTAAACCTTTCTATCTTCGTGGAGACCAAACCAGACCAAGTTACCAGTCAGAAACGTGGAAAGGCGACCAAAATTAAAGCGCTCATGTAAACGTGACAACTAAATCCTTGTATATTCATTTCAGAAGTCTGTATGTTCAGATTCTCATGGCTGGAGCTGAACGCTGTGGGCGACTCCACACTTCCTCAGTCCACTCCTTCATCCTGTTTATGTTTATTTGTGCCTCTAAACTCCGTCCTTGTGTTCCCGTCCTTTGTCCCGCAGCGTGCACGGACAGCGCCGGCCTCCCTCGCGCTCACGGGGAGGTGTGGAAAGCCTCTCACGACGCCTGCTGCATGTATCGCTGCGAGAACGACACCATCGTCCCCGTGGAGTTCAACTGCTCCACCGCGGCGCCGCAGTGCCACAGGCAGGGGGAGGTAGTGATCAGCCTGGCCGACCACAACAGCTGCTGCCCTCACAAACTCTGCGGTCAGTCACTCCTCTGCTCCTCTGCTCCCGGGTTTGTTTTCCCCGTATTAAAGTCTTTCTGTGTCGTTTCTCAGTGTGTAATCAGAGTCTGTGTGAGCTGCCTCCTCCTCTGTGTAACTATGGGGAGAAGTTGGTGTCTTATTACAGACAAGACTCGTGCTGCCCTCAGTACTCCTGCGGTGAGTCGAATTTAAACATGCACCGTGCAGCTTTTTCACACTCAGATTTGTTCAGTTCTTCACTCTGATTTAAAATACAGGTCTTACAGCCTCTTGAACATCCTTGTATCACTCAGTATAAAATATATGATTCCATCTGTCAATCACACACTTCGGAAATCATGGGCGCAAATCCCAGTATACAGTATAAGTATAGAAAAAGTGTCTAACCTCGGCTGCAACCACAATCTCTATCATAATTACAGCAATCGGTAGGGAGGTAACAGTAACCGCAGCATCGTGATATCGTCTGGCCAAAGGTCTCACAGTAACATTGTGGAGCATCACAATATGTTGAATCCCAAGTCTCTTTGCTTAAATGAACAGTTCTGATGCAGAAATAGCTAAAAAAAAAAAACAGAGGGAACTACATAGACCAGGTATCTCCAACCTTTTCCTCCCACTGAGCTACCTTTACAAAAAGAAATTGCCAAAGAGCTTCTCATTTTAGCGGTTTATTCATTTATTGGTGCTCAAAGTTAGACATCAAAATTATACATTTACAGTGATACTTCATCAAATTTGACGCATTCAGCACAATATGTATAATTAATAAATCCTTTGGCGAGTGACTTGGAAGGGTGTGGAGAGCTACTGGTAGCTCCCGAGCTACAGGTTGGAGACCCCTGGCATAGACCATGATCCTTTGCTCCGTTTCAGTGCAGACGACATGAAGAAATAACTGTTCTAAGCACTTTTACATCTTCATTCTTTGGATTAAGTCTCGTGAAGCATTTTTAGAGGAAAAAGGAGCAGATTCACAGTCAAAATATTGTAATAAATCTGGTTCGGTGAGATGTTTATGGTGAAAATATCGTACAGAGAGATTTGGATTTCGTTCCATCCCTAATGACAATAAATGTTGTATCAAATGAACTGGTCAAAGCGTTTTAGAGTCAGTCTTGTTATTATGTAGAATATCGTAATATCGTGAGTTTTCCCACGATATCGCAATAAATATCGTCCCGTGAGGTTCAGACCGTGAACATATCGCATCATGAGACTTGGATATCGTTACACCCTCAGTAATTATAAGACCTGTACACCCTGTATGAGTGTACAGATATAATAGTAATAGTAATAATTTAAAGTTAAATCTCTGTCTCAGTGTGTGTCTCTGTATCTCAGTGTGTGTCTCAGTGTGTGTCTCTATGTCTCAGTGTGTGTCTCTGTGTCTCAGTGTGTGTCTCTGTGTCTCAGTGTGTGTCTCTATGTCCCAGTGTGTGTCTCTGTGTCTCAGTGTGTGTCTCAGTGTGTGTCTCTGTGTCTCAGTGTGTGTCTCTGTGTCTCAGTGTGTGTCTCAGTGTGTGTCTCTGTGTCTCAGTGTGTGTCTCAGTGTGTGTCTCTGTGTCTCAGTGTGTGTCTCTGTGTCTCAGTGTGTGTCTCAGTGTGTGTCTCTGTGTCTCAGTGTGTGTCTCTATGTCTCAGTGTGTGTCTCTGTGTCTCAGTGTGTGTCTCTATGTCTCAGTGTGTGTCTCAGTGTCTCAGTGTGTGTCTCTGTGTTTTCAGAGTGCGATCCGGAGCTGTGTGAGTCTGTGGTTCCGTCGTGTCGAGACGATCAAACTCTGATCTCCACCAGAGCCGACGAGAGCTGCTGCCTCGCTCACATCTGCAGTCAGTAACACACACACACACCTACAATACAACACACATCTGCAGTCAGTAACACACACACACACCTACAATACAACACACATCTGCAGTCAGTAACACACACACACACACCTACAATACAACACACATCTGCAGTCAGTAACACACACACACACCTACAATACAACACACATCTGCAGTCAGTAACACACACACACACACACCTATAATACAACACACATCTGCAGTCAGTAACACACACACACACACCTACAATACAACACACATCTGCAGTCAGTAACACACACACACACACACCTACAATACAACACACATCTGCAGTCAGTAACACACACACACACACACACCTACAATACAACACACATCTGCAGTCAGTAACACACACACACACACACACACCTACAATACAACACACATCTGCAGTCAGTAACACACACACACACACACCTACAATACAACACACATCTGCAGTCAGTAACACACACACACACACACACACACACCTACAATACAACACACATCTGCAGTCAGTGACACACACACACACACCTACAATACGTCACACATCTGCAGTCAGTGACACACACACACACACACACACACACCTACAATACAACACACATCTGCAGTCAGTAACACACACACACACACACACACACACACCTACAATACAACACACATCTGCAGTCAGTGACACACACACACACCTACAATACAACACACATCTGCAGTCAGTAACACACACACACACACACACACACACCTACAATACAACACACATCTGCAGTCAGTAACACACACACACACACACCTACAATACAACACACATCTGCAGTCAGTAACACACACACACACACCTACCATACAACACACATCTGCAGTCAGTAACGCACACACACACACCTACAATACAACACACATCTGCAGTCAGTGACACACACACACACACACCTACAATACAACACACATCTGCAGTCAGTAACACACACACACACACCTACAATACAACACACATCTGCAGTCAGTAACACACACACACACACCTACAATACAACACACATCTGCAGTCAGTAACACACACACACACACACCTACAATACAACACACATCTGCAGTCAGTAACACACACACACACACCTACAATACAACACACATCTGCAGTCAGTAACACACACACACACACACCTACAATACAACACACATCTGCAGTCAGTAACACACACACACACACACCTACAATACAACACACATCTGCAGTCAGTAACACACACACACACACACACCTACAATACAACACACATCTGCAGTCAGTAACACACACACACACACACACCTACAATACAACACACATCTGCAGTCAGTAACACACACACACACACCTACAATACAACACACATCTGCAGTCAGTAACACACACACACACACACCTACAATACAACACACATCTGCAGTCAGTAACACACACACACACACCTACAATACAACACACATCTGCAGTCAGTAACACACACACACACACACCAACAATACAACACACATCTGCAGTCAGTAACACACACACACACACACCTACCATACAACACACATCTGCAGTCAGTAACACACACACACACACACCTACAATACAACACACATCTGCAGTCAGTAACACACACACACACACACCTACAATACAACACACATCTGCAGTCAGTAACACACACACACACACACACCTACAATACAACACACATCTGCAGTCAGTAACACACACACACACCTACAATACAACACACATCTGCAGTCAGTGACACACACACACACCTACAATACAACACACATCTGCAGTCAGTAACACACACACACACCTACAATACAACACACATCTGCAGTCAGTAACACACACACACACCTACAATACAACACACATCTGCAGTCAGTAACACACACACACACACCTACAATACAACACACATCTGCAGTCAGTAACACACACACACACACACACCTACAATACAACACACATCTGCAGTCAGTAACACACACACACACACACCTACAATACAACACACATCTGCAGTCAGTAACACACACACACACACACCTACAATACAACACACATCTGCAGTCAGTAACACACACACACACACACCTACAATACAACACACATCTGCAGTCAGTGACACACACACACACACCTACAATACGTCACACATCTGCAGTCAGTGACACACACACACACACACACCTACAATACAACACACATCTGCAGACAGTAACACACACACACACACCTACAATACAACACACATCTGCAGTCAGTAACACACACACACACACCTACAATACAACACACATCTGCAGTCAGTGACACACACACACACACCTACAATACGTCACACATCTGCAGTCAGTGACACACACACACACACACACACACACCTACAATACAACACACATCTGCAGTCAGTGACACAAAACTAATAAAAATAAATAAAATAAAAACACACATCTGTGGTCAGCAGCACACAGATATATAACACACACATCTGCAATAAAAACACACATCTGCACAGTACACAGTTCCACACACACTTTGGCCTGTCACAATAACAGACGATGATCCCAGCAGCAGGAAGTGCAGCGATGTTGAGTCACACAACTTCCGGTCACTGCTTTTCTACAGCAAAATCCCTGTTTAAAAGTGTCACGTGTTTTTGAGTCTAGAATTCAAATTAAAAATCGATTTCGTGATGTCGATATCAGCAAAGACTGAGAGATTTGTGCCGTTTAAACGCTACAGATGTTCACAGATTAAATGTCGACCATTTAAACTGCACAAATCTCTCAGTCTTTGCTGATATCGACATCACGAAATCGATTTTTAATTTTAATCCTAGAATCAGTCTGAGTGAACAAATTATTTCTGTTTTCTCCAGGACCAGAACGTTAGTGTTGCTCAGTCGTTTCACTGATGCTCGTCGTCGTTTCCTTTAAGTTTTCGTCTCTCTTCCCTCGATCGTTGTGGGTAAATTCTTCACGGACAGAATCTGTTCTTTGTTCCTCGTTGGAGGAAGATTTGGTGTTGGGGCAGATTTATGAAGCTGCTCAAAAATACGCGACACTTTTCCACAGGGATTTTGCCGTAGAAAAGCATCGACCGGAAGCTGCGCGACTCAACATCGCTGCACTTCCTGCTGCTGTGATAATCGTCTGTTACTCAATAATCATCTTATCGTTCAATAAATCACAGATGGAATATTTTCTTCGCGTCAGTATTTATTTTGGGGACTTTTTCTGCTTACATTACTTGGAAATGTTGCTTCTTTTTGGCTGTATAATAAGATTTGTAATAAGGTGAATATATTCGCCCGTCTAATCTTCTTTGTGTGTCTCCAGTGTGTGCGTCGTGCTCTGAGGCGCCCCCTCTCTGTCAGGAGGGAGAGGTGCTCACTGTGGACGTCAACACCACCGACCGCTGCTGCCCGCCTTACGTCTGTGGTCAGTACAAACTCCTCCGGACTCATAATCCTGCGTCTTTCACCGTGAAGTCAAACTAACTGCTCTTGTGTTCAGTGTGTGAGCCCGACCGCTGTCCTGAGATCAGCTGCTCCGTCGGGATGTCCCCGGTCTCCAGCTCGGCCCCGGGACGCTGCTGCCCAAAGCAAACATGCCGTAAATAAACAGACACATAAAAATACTTCTGATGATTTCTCTATAAAAACCACCAAAGTGTAACATGGTGCTTTGTGTTCCTAGAATGCGCCTGTGAGAAGATTTCCTCTCCAAAGTGTGGCCTGGTAATTTTTTTTAAACGTTATATTTGCTGAATGACTGTTCTCTCTGCTCATATAAAAGCACATTTTAAAACACACCCAGGAGCTTTAACCTGAAATGTAAACTACTAAACTTCAGAACATGTTTGTAGAGGTCTGAACTGCAGAGTTATCAGGCGTCAACATGAGACAGTGTCACGTTTAGAGCAGAGGGACGACCCAAAACTGCACGACCGCATTTGCAAAGTGGTTTAATGTAACGAAGAACGACCAAACACAAAAGATCCAAACAGACGTGACACTGATAATGAACCAGCTAAGGGCAGAGGAGAGCACAGGGTATACACGCACAGATAAAGCATAACAAAACATAAAGGTGTTACGAGGTCGGGATGCTCGTTTTAGGGTGTTTTATTCCACAGTGAAAAACAGGGAAAAAACAGGCGCAAAAATATTTACAGTGAAAAAAAGGGTCTATTTACAGGGTGTGTACAAAACGGTCAACTTCTGTTTAGCTCCCTCGCTCTTCCAGCGAAACACGACCTTCATTGTAGCCACGACGCGACACGACCAGACGAGAGTCAAGATAAAACTGACAGGGTGCAGCTTTATACTCCCCTCGCCCCTCCCACCTCACGTAACTCCCTCTAAAAGCTTAATTAAATCATTCCTACAATCGAATGAGAAATATTACAGGGGCCAACAGTTACACACAGAGAATCGCTCTGATCTCACATCCATAAATGCCCTAAAACAGGTCACATACAAATAAAACACAGTTAATTGTCCATGTCAGTCACGTGTCGCTCACATGACCCCGGAGCGACGGGAGGATTTAAGCTCCCGGTGCGGGTGTGCCCGGGTTTGCCAGTAGCGCCGGGATGAGGGGGCAGGCGGCAGCGCGAGGGCGAGTAACAGGTCGATTATTGAGGGTTTTTGAAGGATAGTTCTGGCGCTTCCATGTGTTAGTCGCGGCCGAGAATATGTAAAAGTGAAGTTTATTGTGCGTTTGGACTGCAGCCTTTGCAGGGCAGAGCGCGGCAAACAAGGAAACAGGTGAGCGCGCGTTTTCCCCCGGGGACGAGCTCTCAGGGACCGACACAGTATGAAAAACGTTCTATAAATAAAGTTTGACTGATTGATATGAATGAGACACGGGTGAGACACTTTAGGGCGGCGCAAACAATTAATACAACAGGAAGAGAAACACAAACAGCTAGAGAAATAAAAGAAAACCAGGTCAAGAATAATAAAATAATTCAGTGATAATTAACACCATGACAGACAGACATTTGGATGTTTGCACACGACATTCTGATTAACATAACTCCAGCCTTTGCAGTTTGGATATTGCGAAATTCAGCTTGAAAAGTTTATGGCAGTACTGTAAATCATGCACAGACCTAATAACAAAGCGGATCTATGGCCCAGGATGGAGGTTGATTTTTTTTTATTTGATAGTTTTTGGCCTTAAAGCCTTATAACCGGGCTGATGCCACCTGGTGCCTCTGCTCAGTCTCATTTCTCTCCAGCGACTCGTCAGGAATCAGAAACACTCTGCACTTTGCAAGAACCCCGGAGGTTGTAGTCGGTGCACCGGCCGATCAGTGAAGAGCCGTGTCGGCCAGAACCAACCCGAGTTGCGACAGCAGACTGCAGACGCTCTCCTCCTTTGTCAAATAATAACTTCACATTTTTTATCGTACCTTTAATTCGCAAGTTCACCTCACAGACAGACATGTTCAGTCTCTGCTTTGTTTGCTGTTGTGTCGCCCCACTGATCGTTCCGGCGCATTACAGACGTCACCACCAAACAGCAGCGATCGGTTAAATAAAAAAAAGTCGACCGTCGAGCGAACGAATCCTAACGCTGCGAGGTCAGACGCTTTCCACGAAGAGAGACCGGCTCATGAATCAGGCTAAAAGTCTTGGAGAGGGTAACAGCAAAAATACGTTTTAAATGAGCAGAGACATGATCAGGACCAGGAAGCAAAACCACAACTCCGCGGTATTAACAACCACAGATGTTCAGTGCCTTAAACCACCTCAGCACCAGTGACAATGTTTGTGTGTTTTTCTTTTCAGGGAGAGACGACTCAGCTGGACCGAGCCTTCATGTCCGACCCTCAAAACCAGTGTGACTGTAAAAGATACAAATGTGGTGAGTGGATCTCTGTAATCCTCTACTCCAGGGCTCGGCGACCTTAACCCCTGAAGACCAAAGGGCAATTTTAGTGCACTATCTCATGAACAGGGGTGGGTTAAGATATGTGTTTTTCTTTTTCTTTCGCTCCTTTTTGATAAATGTGCTTTTCTGTTGTTTACAATGTGTCTGTAGTATGTGTGTGATTACTGTTTCTGTCTTGGCACAAACTAAAGTAATTAAAAATAAAAGCAAATCAAATCAAACTAATGTGAAAAGAGCAGAAACAACAGACAACGTACAGAGGGCAAAACATACAGAGATCAGCAGTGCAAAAGACACGGTTCATTCACTTTCTCCCTGCTCTCTTTTACTCCCTCCCTCTTCCCTCTTCCCTGTCTCCAGTTCCTGAGCCCGGCTGTGTCTTCCCGGAGCGTGGTCTCCTGCTGCTTCCTGGTCAGACGCTGGTGGAGCGCGGCGACGGAGGCGTTTGCTTCAGTCGTCAGTGCAGCCGCTCCGTCGACTCCACCTCCGGCCTCAACATCATGAGGACCACCACCCACAACTGCTCCACCTCCTGCCTCCCGGTCAGTGCCGCCCCCTGTGTGTGTGGGGAATCCTCTCGCGTATTCAGGAAAAGCTCGTTTCTGTCCATGTCAGTGGGACTTTTTAGTATCAATACCTGCTTCTAGTATCTAGTTTTAGTATCGGTTTTTCAATACTTTAACAACCCTAGGCTATAGCAGTAATAGTGATGGACGAATTGCCGCTGGCACAACACTCAAACCTATAGAATCTCCTTTTAAAAAGGCCATAAAAGTCCTGGATAGGAAACCCAATTCATTTCACCGCTGCATTGTTTTAGATAAATATAGTTTACTCAGCTTTGATCATTTTTAAAGAGTCATGTTTTCTATTCAAAGTTCTGCATGGACTCGCTCCTCCTCCATTAAAGGACCTTATAAAACCAAAGTCAGTGGGAGGGATGAGCACTAGGGCCACAGCTCGGGGGGACGTACCACATTTGGACAGACTGTGCTCTCTGTCTTTACTGGAACAGTCTTCCTCTGACAATAAGAGAATGTCCATCTCTGTCCACTTTTAAACTGCACCTTAAACTGTGGATGAAGAAGAACCAAGTCTGTGAGCACTTTTAACGAGACTTTTATTTCTCTTTTTTGTTTTGTAATGTGTTATAGTGTTTTTGTGTCACTTGCCTATAATCTGACATATTTAGACTGTTATTTACATGTGTACATTAATATGTACTGTCAAATAAAAAAGAAGAAAAAAAAGAATATCTTATATTTAAAACACAAACGCACTGTGAACCTGTGCAGAGTTAAACCCTGTGTTGTGTCTGTGTCTCAGAATCAGATTTATGTTCCTCCCAAAGACCAGTCGAGCTGCTGCGGCTTCTGCAAAAACATCTCCTGTTCCTACGAGCACGAGAACGGCACCATCGCCTTCTACAAGGTACTGACCTGTCTAATAATCCAAAGTACTCACCTGATTAATGCTACAATACAACATAAGTTATGTGTTATGTTGCATATGTTTGATATTTGTTGCAAAACCTGCGCTGTAGGTGTGACAGTGGTGTGTCCGTGAGTGTTGGTGGAGCTCAACACCATCAGGTCTGGAGTGAATGATCGATGCTCTGTTAATAAAGCTCTGTAAAGCGTCTTTGAGGACATGTGTCTGTGAAAAAGTGCTGGAGCTGTTGTTGTCAGGTGACCTCGGGTGTCCAGAAAGGCGCCAAATAAATGAAATGCATTTATTTATTTATTTGTGTGTTTATATTTCCTTATTAGTATTAAATCCACAGGAATATATCGTTTTAACATATACAATCTAAGGAGAAAACATGACATATTATATCTTTGCCCTAGAGGAGAACAAATGCAGTTTTAGAATAGAGGAGTGTGTGCTGCCTCCAGTGGCTGTGACATGGTCAGAGTCCTGTGACCAGAGGTGGAGACTTGCAAGTTTAGTTTAGTTGAGTTTAGTCTTTATTTGAAGGGAATGTACAGAGACATGAAGCTCATAAAAACAGAGATGTTCCACACCAGATTGTAGCTAAATAGCTCGTTTCCATCTGCAGTCGTGACTTGAACTTGAATTGAGTTACTATTTTTAGAACTTGAGACTTGATAAAATTGACTTGGGTCTTGACTCGGACTTGAGGCCTGTGACTTGGTGCTTCGGCTAAATCATATGTTTTTCATGCGGTGCTGAATTTTACAGGAACAAACTGGAACATGTTCCTCCCATTTCTCTGTCACTTTGGATGTAACTGAAGTACTGTGATGTGGTATCCTCAACTGTACTACAGTAACATAAAGTACAACACAGTAAAACAGAGGGAACTACACAGAACATGATCCTTCCATTTCAGTGCAGACTACACAACAACATAACTGTTATTAAGCATTTTTAAATCTGAATTATTTCTGTTTTGACCATAAAGATTCACACTAAGATCTTGTGAAGACATTTAAAAAGGAAAGATTTGCATTTCTACAACTCTTATATAAATATACCATGACTTTTTAAGTGCAGTTCATCTTAAAATTCATATAAATTGCAAAAAATCTAAGCTATATTTGATACTTTGGTTTAAAGACTTGGATTGACTTGAAGCTCAAAGCGGACGACTTGGACTCGACTTGGATTTATGGGCCAGAGACTCAGACTTGAGGTCAAAGACTTGAGGCTTGGTCCCTCCTCTGCCTGTGGCGTCCCTCTGCTCCGGTCGGTCGGATGATTTGGAGTCCGTTAGAAACATCGGCTGGAGGAGTTTGCGCTTTTATTCTGAAGTTTATTCTGTGCTTGTGTTGTTTCTGTGTCGCCTTCAGCCCGGCCGCTCGTGGATGTCCAACTGCACAAAGTACGACTGCGCCGACACCGAGTCCGGCTCCACTCTGATCTCGCTGCCCATCAGCTGCCCCCCCTTCAACGCCTTCGAGTGCCTCCAGGTAAAACCCACACCGGTGCCCCCTGCTGGTCGAACGGGGCACAGGACGATGGGTGGCTACCGACGTTTGTCAGAAAATAACTACTCCGTGTTCTGTTTGAGTGTAATTTTCCGGACTTTTAGGGCCGGATTCGGGAGTGGGGAAAACAGCTTAGATTTCGGGACGTCTGTTCACCCGAGTTTTGTCTCTTGTTTCAGAACGGAGGCCATGTGGTGAGTTACATGGACGGCTGCTGCAAAACCTGTGAGTATCTCTGTTAGCGCTGCTAGCACAGTTAGCTCCATTAGCCTTGTTAGCGTTAGCACTGTAGCCTCGACATGTGTCTAGCTAACGAGTCTCCTCTCTCACAGCAGAATGTAGAGAGCCAATAGAAAAACAGCATTTACATCACGAGGACACGCCCACTTCAGGGGACCAATCAGAGCCACGACGCAAAACACATTTTATTTATTTTATTATTGACTTTCCGGTGATTCGAGTTCACCTGAGAGGAGCAGAACGGCAATAAAGCTGCACTGTGTAGCTTTCAGGTTGGGGTGCCATCGCGTGCTTGTTTCTATGGATACGTCATTGCTCTGCCTGGAATGTTCCACAGTGTGACATTAAACAGCTCTACTTTACATTTATTCAATTACAGGTGGTTTTAGAGCTCAGAAATACCGAGAAAAACGGGCGTTCTCCGCAGATCTGACCTGGAACTTGGTCTGGTTTGGCCTCCATGAAGATAGAAAGGTTTAATGCCGTACTGTGAAACATTCCAGACAAAGCAATAACATCTCCATGGAGAAAAGCGTCTGACGGACCCTCCACCAGTCAGAACGCCTGTTTTTGTTTTAAGGATTTATGAGCGATAAAACCACCTTTGATTGAATAAATGTGAGGTAGAGCTGTTTAATGTCACACTGTGGAACATTCCAGGCAGAACAGTGACATATCCATAGAAACAAGCAAGTGACGGACCCCCACCCCAACAGAAAAGTTACCTAGTGCAGCTTTAAAGGGACACGACTAGTCAGAAGTTTTGTCGCTCTTATTATCGCAGTTTCTTCTTTATTTCCGTGATTATTACACATTCTCACTGAAGCCATTGAAACTGAATGACGCATACGGAAGGAACCAACAAAAACAAACGCAACATAACTCAAAATGTTTTAAAATGGCAAAGATATCTACAGTTTGCTTTGGGCCGTTCTTGACGCGGCACAGCTGTGAAGTGAAAACCGTTTCCCTGAGCTCAGAGCTTATCCCAGAGAGTTTAGAGTCACAGATCACAGCATAAAAGAGCTGAACTGTGGTGCTGAAACCCCAGCAGTGAAAGTCTTAGAGCAGGTTATGTACAGCGAGGGACGCACGATCCACAGACTTCCCACGGTTATGGAAACCCTGGAAAAGTCACGGAAATTGAAAATGTCATTTTCCAGGCCTAGAAAAGTCATGGAATTTTAGTGTCTCTTTTACTCAACTACAGCGTTCTGTTAAGTTCTCATTAGACTATTGTAAGAGAATTTAAGTCATTTATCCTCCACTTACATTTCTTAGTTTAACATTTGCTCATAATGGCTAAATATCAGAATCAGAAAGGTTTTATTGCCGCTTAGGAAATTGCTGCGGTAGCGAAACACAGACAAACACTAAACATGCAACAAATAAAAGAGAATAACGTAAAGTAGAAAACAATAAA
Source organism: Odontamblyopus rebecca (assembly GCA_030686955.1). Taxonomy (NCBI): domain Eukaryota; kingdom Metazoa; phylum Chordata; class Actinopteri; order Gobiiformes; family Gobiidae; genus Odontamblyopus; species Odontamblyopus rebecca. The sequence continues at coordinate 40,529,884 of CM060655.1, forward strand.
CCATAGTACAACACAAACATTTACAAACTAACAAGAATATAACAGTGCAGGTAATGACAGGTGCAAAACAGACAGGTGCAAAGATACAGCACAGGGTCATGTGACTGAAACAGAGCAGGGGGTGGGAACAGTCTGGGTGATCTTCTCTTGGCACCATTGGCACGGCCCTGTCTAAACTGTGGCATATTTCTGTCTAACTGGAGTCTTCTGGCCTTCACAGTTTCCCCACACTCGCTTTATAAACCTCCTCCTCTGGAAGTCGAGTCCAGGGGCTTGAACACTCCAAGATCAGACTGTGTTCTCTTTTGTAATCAGACTATGTCCCCACGGCCTCGGATTATTGATGGTAAATAAACTTCTCCCGCTTAAGACGTCCAGTTGGGCTCCAGGCTTTTACTTCCCGAGCTGAAAACTTCTACAACTGTTCTGATTATTTCTGAACGTCTGCGCAGCCGCTCCAGCAGAACAACACACAATAAGGTGTTTTATTTAAAAGAGACACAATAAAAGCACTGACAGGGTTTAGAATGTTAAAAACTGTAATACCAAACCATAAGGTGAATTAAAGGGTTCACATTTCATATTTAGCCCTGAAAGTGCTCAGTTCTACACATGTAGGTGCCGTAAAGTCATGGAAAAGTCACTTTAGGTCATGAAAAAGTGATGGAAAATAAATATTATTGTCAGTGAAAAAGAGTGTGAACCCTGGATCCATCTTTTTCAGTTCCGATACGATTCCGATACCATAGCTTTAAGTATCTGGTGATTCCCGATATTAACCGACACCAGCGCAGAGACTGAAAGTCGCATTTATTCTTTTAAATAAAAATAAAACAACACATTTGGATCTGTTTGTTCTTATGTTCTTATTTATCTCTTAATTAACTGCAGAACAACTTTGCATAAATAAACGCCCAAACATTCCGAGACTTTCTGCGGTAACTACAGCCAGTAAATATTCTTATTACATCACTTTAAATGTCCAACAAACATATCGTCTGAACCGATATTTAGGAGCCGATATCCGATCCTGCAAATGTTTCAGTTTCGCCGTGATAAACGTCGGCAGGGCCCCTCTGGATCAGGACGTCAGTGTAAAACAGGCCCTGAGGAAGGTTTTGACCAGCGTAACGTGCACATCACCTGTTCAGTCACTGTGGCTCCGATTGGTCCGTGTGTGTGTGGGCGTGTCCCTCTCTCTGTGCTCCTATTGGCTGCTGAGTTGTGTTGCTGTTTGTCCGTGTCACAGGTAACGTCTTGGCTCTGTTGCCTTTCCCCGTTAGCCCCGTGTCTCCCACAGTCAGCTCCAACTGTGAACGAGGTACAACAAGGCTCAGGCCATTGTTGATCGTCGACAATGTACTCCCCAAAACTCATCTTATTGAGACTTAAACAAACAGCATTTATATAAATACTAGTACAATGTAAATAATGAACTCCCCAAAACTCACACTTCAGATCCGCCTGGATTAAGACACAATAAATTCTTATCTTATTAGTCAAAGCACTTATTACATTTTAGGCTATTTTGTGATCTCTGTTCTAATGTACAGAGTTTAACAAATTTATGAGACCACCTGTCAAGAAAGCAAGAAAACATAAATATCTTCATAGTATCAAATCAAATTAACAGTTTCATTGTTGTTTATTAACAAAATGACCAATTGGAATCACAAAATAATACGTTTTTTTTACAAATAATAACCAAAAATGTGAACACAGAGACTTTGGAAAACATTAAACTTGAACATTTATGGATAGCAACAATCGTTCTATTTTAGCATTGAAGATGTGGTTTTAATAAAAAGATCTTCCATTTCATGGTGGATTAACCATTATAGAAACATAAAAAGATATTTTGGTGAACAGAAACACTGTTAAATTATGTACGGCAGCAGCAAACACCTTATTCTGGGTGCTGGATTAATAAACGTGTTAAGATCTGTCGTTTCCTCATCACAAACAGGCCTGGAGTTCTGTTCTGTTTCATTCACACACGTTTAACGCACAAACCTGCAGATTTAGACGATACAGGAAGTGCTCCACTGTGTTTTTAAACTGCACACAGCTTCACTAGAATCATTTCTGGCATTTCCAATCTGTACTGAACTAAAGGCGAAAGGAGCTGTTCCCTAGAAAACTGCTACTTCATGACATCACAAGGTGGAACAGAGCGTTTGGAGCTTTGGAGATGTGGACAGAGTAATAATAAAGAGTTACTCAAACGTGTGTGAATGAAACAAAACTCCAATTCTGTTTTTGTGGAGGTAACAACATTATAACATGACTTAAAGCTCACAACCTTTAAATATGAACTATTTATGTATAAAATATAAACAAACTCTCCCCAAAACTCCCATTTCAGACCAGAAAAGGAAACCAAAATATCCCAGAATAAAGGCGTGTTCACACTTGCCATGGTTTGGTTCTGTTTTGAACCCAGTCCCTTCCTGATGTAGGCTTGATTAGGTCCTCTTCTAGTTCTGGTTTAGTTCCAGGTTAGTCTTGGTTTAGTCCCAGTTTTGATGTGGTCTATGTGCAAGTGTGAATACAGCCCCAAAACACAAACCTCGTCATCCCAAACGCAAAAGTCGTCAAATTGTGAAAATACAAACTTCAGGAACATGTCTAACTGCACCACTGAACGGTTTGGGTTAAGTTTACAGATTGGGATGAATGAGTTAAATGAGTCTTTAAAACGATTAAAATAAAAAAACAGCTTAAGAAAAGCAGCTCTCTCTGATCCGCTGTAGGAAACTGAAGAGCCTTTACACCTGGGCCCACACTGAGCCACGCCCCTGCCCTCTAAACCCCGCCCTCTAAACACCGCCCATGTCGTCTAAACTCCGCCCCCTACTATCTAAACCCCGCCCCCTGTCCTCTAACCCCGCCCCCTGGTCCTCTAAACCCCACCCCCTGACCTCTAAACCCTGCCCCTGAACTCTAAACCCCGCCCCTGCCCTCTAAAAGCCACCCCCTGGTCCAAACTCCGCCCCTCTGTGTCCTCTAAACCCCGCCCCGGTCCAAACCCCCGCCCCCTGGTCCCAGCCCCGCCCCATGTCCCCCAGACCCCACCTCCTGTCCTCTAAACCCCGCTCCTCTGTGTCATCTAAACCCCGCCCCTCTGTGTCCTCTAAACCCCGCCCCCTGTCCTCTAAACCTCGCCCCCTGACCTCTAAAGCCCGCCCCCTGCTCCAAACTCTGTCCCTGGTCCAAACCCCACCCCTCTGTGTCCTCTAAACCCCGCCCCCTGATCCAAGCCCCGCCCCCAGGCCTCTAAACCCCGCCTCCCTGTCCTCCAGACCCCGCCCCCGGATCACGTGATGCGGCTGTAGCACTGTGGGCAGTGCATTGTTGATCGTCAACAATGTACTGTTTAGTTTGGGTCTAGACTCTGCATGTTTGATCTAGTGGGTTTGGGTGCACTTCTGCTGCTCCGCCTGCAGGGGGAGGTGGCCTGGGTTTGGGTGCACTTCTGCTGCTCCGCCTGCAGGGGGAGGTGGCCTGGGTTTGGGTGCACTTCTGCTGCTCCGCCTGCAGGGGGAGGTGGCCTGGGTTTGGGTGCACTTCTGCTGCTCCGCCTGCAGGGGGAGGTGGCCTGGGTTTGGGTGCACTTCTGCTGCTCCGCCTGCAGGGGGAGCTGGTCTGGGTGATATGGTAAAAAATATGACTCCAATATTTTTTCCATATTGAGTGATATCAGAGAATATCACTCATTATTGGCTCTAAACCTGCAGCTTTGAGACGTATTTCCTATTTAATAAAGTTTGTTTTTGTTTTTGTGCTTTTTATTTTTTATTGGTTAAGTTTGAGGTGCACGGTGTCATTTTTCCGGAGGGTCCGCCACCTGCTTTTCCCCATTTGAATGCAGAATTTTCCACAATATGGCATAAATTTAACTCGAATAAAAATGTGGAACAAAGCGATAACATGAGACGGGCCTTCCCCAGAAAAGTTACACAGAACAGTTTTGTTTTTCCATTTTTTCATCACACGAAATGAAAACTAAACCCAGACGTGTCAGTGCAGCTCACAGAACGATAGATCCATGACACAGCTCCACTTTTCTCCACCACTCACTGATGTAGCTTATAGTTCAGTCTGTGTGAGCCCATTAAAGACCATTTTACATAAACAAATTTAATTATATTCAGCGGTGAATTTGAAAACATAAGTGCATGCTGTTTTGGCGCTGAACTGCCCTGATTTTCACTTCAAACTTTTTAAAGAGGGGATTTATGCAAAAGCAACTTTCATATAATATTAAAGGTTAAAAACAGAAATGGAGTTTTGCGTTTCCTGCATGTTTAAGTTACGTTCTCGTTTCTGTTTCTGTGTCTGAGCCGAAAACACTTTGTTGCCCTTATCTCCGCCCACTGCTCCTGTCCCCTCCCACTCCAGGATAAACCGACCAATCAGAGCGCAACGTTCATTCTGCATTTATTTATTATTTATCCATATTTTTAAAGAGTTTTCATAACAGTGAATCAAGCATTTAAGGTGCCCGATGTAGACGATATAGTGTAATGTCATATGGCGGAACAGTTTTGTAACAGCATAGAAAAGTTACACAGAGCATAGATTAGTTATTATACGTGAGTATAGATAATAATAATCCTGGAGATGACCCACTTTGGTTCAGAAAGTGTTTGAAAAGCAAAACTCCCCTCTTTAAAAACACTCGATTTCCTCCGAGCGTCAGATTCAGCGCTGAAGTGAGTTTGATGGTTTTGGTTTGTCGTGAACAGGTAAAGAAGACGGAAAATCCTGTCAAAAAGTCACTGTGAGAATGACCATCAGGAAAAACAACTGCCGCAGCAACCGACCGGTGAGTGGGACCAATACCGCCTTAAATCAGTGTAACACCACATTAAATCACTGTAACATCACCTTAAATCACTGTAACACCCCCTTAAATCATTGTAACACCACCTTAAATCACCATAACACCACCTTAAATTACGTAACACCACTTAAATCACTGTAACACCACCTTAAATCACCGTAACACCACCTTAAATCATTGTAACACCACCTTAAATCACTGTAACAGCACCTGAAATCACCGTAAAACCACCTTAAATCACCTTAACACCACCTTAAATCACTGTAACACCACCTTAAATCATTGTAACACCACCTTAAATCACCGTAACACCACCTTAAACCACCGTAACACCACCTTAAATCATTGTAACACCACCTTAAATCACCGTAACACCACCTTAAATCACTGTAACACCACCTTAAATCATTGTAACACCACCTTAAATCACCGTAACACCACCTTAAATCACTGTAACACCACCTTAAATAATTGTAACACCACCTTAAATCACCGTAACACCACCTTAAATCACTGTAACACCACCTTAAATAATTGTAACACCACCTTAAATCACCGTAACACCACCTTAAATCACTGTAACACCACCTTAAATAACTGTAACACCACCTTAAATCACTCTAACAAACACCACCTTAAATCATTGTATCACCACCTTAAATCACTGACACCACCTTAAATCATCATATCACCACCTTAAATCACTGCAACACCACCTTAAATCACTGTAACACCACCTTAAATCATTGTATCACCACCTTAAATCACTGCAACACCACCTTAAATCACCGTAAAGCCACCTTAAATCAGTGACACCGCATTAAATCACCGTAACACCACCTTAAATCACCGTAACACCACCTTAAATCATTGTAACACCACCTTAAATCACCGTAAAACCACCTTAAATCACCTTAACACCACCTTAAATCATTGTAACACCACCTTAAATCACCGTAACACCACCTTAAATCACTGTAACACCACCTTAAATCATTGTAACACCACCTTAAATCACCGTAACACCACCTTAAATCACTGTAACACCACCTTAAATCATTGTAACACCACCTTAAATCACCGTAATACTACCTTAAATCACTGTAACACCACCTTAAATCATTGTATCACCACCTTAAATCACTGACACCGCATTAAATCACCATAACACCACCTTAAATCACCGTAACACCACCTTAAATCACTGTAACACCACCTTAAATCACTGTAACAGCACCTTAAATCACTGTAAAACCACCTTAAATCACAGTAAAACTACCTTAAATCATTGCAACACCACCTTAAATCATTGTATCACCACCTTAAATCACTGCAACACCACCTTAAATCACCGTAAAACCACCTTAAATCACTGACACCGCATTAAATCACCATAACACCACCTTAAATCACTGTAACACCACCTTAAATAACTGTAACACCACCTTAAATAATTGTAACACCACCTTAAATCACTGTAAAACCACCTTAAATCACTGCAACACCACCTTAAATCACCGTAAAACCACCTTAAATCACCGTAAATCCATCTTAAATCACTGCAACACCACCTTAAATCACTGTAACACCATCTTAAATCACTGCAACACCATCTTAAATCACTGCAACACCACCTTAAATAATTGTAACACCACCTTAAATCACCGTAACACCACCTTAAATCACTGTAACACCACCTTAAATAACTGTAACACCACCTTAAATCACTCTAACAAACACCACCTTAAATCATTGTATCACCACCTTAAATCACTGACACCACCTTAAATCATCATATCACCACCTTAAATCACTGCAACACCACCTTAAATCACTGTAACACCACCTTAAATCATTGTATCACCACCTTAAATCACTGCAACACCACCTTAAATCACCGTAAAGCCACCTTAAATCAGTGACACCGCATTAAATCACCGTAACACCACCTTAAATCACCGTAACACCACCTTAAATCACCGTAACACCACCTTAAATCATTGTAACACCACCTTAAATCACCGTAAAACCACCTTAAATCATTGTAACACCACCTTAAATCACCGTAACACCACCTTAAATCACTGTAACACCACCTTAAATCATTGTAACACCACCTTAAATCACCGTAACACCACCTTAAATCACTGTAACACCACCTTAAATCATTGTAACACCACCTTAAATCACCGTAATACTACCTTAAATCACTGTAACACCACCTTAAATCATTGTATCACCACCTTAAATCACTGACACCGCATTAAATCACCATAACACCACCTTAAATCACCGTAACACCACCTTAAATCACTGTAACACCACCTTAAATCACTGTAACAGCACCTTAAATCACTGTAAAACCACCTTAAATCACAGTAAAACTACCTTAAATCATTGCAACACCACCTTAAATCATTGTATCACCACCTTAAATCACTGCAACACCACCTTAAATCACCGTAAAACCACCTTAAATCACTGACACCGCATTAAATCACCATAACACCACCTTAAATCACTGTAACACCACCTTAAATAACTGTAACACCACCTTAAATAATTGTAACACCACCTTAAATCACTGTAAAACCACCTTAAATCACTGCAACACCACCTTAAATCACTGTAAAACCACCTTAAATCACCGTAAATCCATCTTAAATCACTGCAACACCACCTTAAATCACTGTAACACCATCTTAAATCACTGCAACACCATCTTAAATCACTGCAACACCTTAAATAAACCTGTGATACGCCCTTTAAGCACAGAGTTTTACCCACAGAGGATTCACTGTAGACCTCACCATTTAAAAGACCCGACCTCGGGTTTGTTTAAATCAGACGATGAGATTAAATCAGATGAGATGAGACTTGTCCCGCCGTAACATCCGTGTGTGGTGTTTCCAGGTGAACGTGGTCTCGTGTGACGGGAAGTGTCCCTCTGCCAGTATCTATAACTACAACATTAACACGTACGCTCGATTCTGCAAGTGCTGCAGAGAAACAGGCCTCCAGAGACGCACCGTCCAACTCTACTGCAGCAACAACTCCACCTGGGTCAACTACGACATCCAGGAGCCCACCGACTGCTCCTGCCTCTGGTCCTAAGGGCGGGGGGCACCTGTCAGGGGGCCGTCCTGCTCCTGCCTCTGGTCCTAAGGGCGGGGGGCACCTGTCAGGGGGCCGTCCTGCTCCTGCCTCTGGTCCTAAGGGGGAGGAGGAGGGGAGGAAGGGGGTTTCTGTCCACCAACCAAACTACTACTGTCCCAACTTTAAAATCTAAATCGGATTAGGATCATTGATACTCTGCGGTGACATCACGCTGGGGAGAGGGGATTCTGCATGCATGTCTATGGTGAAATGTTCAGCAGTTGATGATGCAAAGCCCCAAAAAAGCCAAATGGATTTAAACACATGTTCAGGAGTCTGTGGTCAGGTTTATGAGTCTAAATCAGCTCTTTCTGCTCAGATTGTGTAAAAAATGCTCAGATTAAGGCCCCATTTACACGTACACGGATATTTTTAAAAACAAATATTTCCCTCGTTCTGTTTTCCGGAATAACATCGTGCACACAGCATCGTTTTCAAAAAAGTTTCCGTTTACATGAACCCGCATAACTGTTGAGCGATGAGGTCATCTCCCCCTCGATGTAACAGCAGTGATGACGCCACATCCTAAAATGTTCCTCCGGGAAAAACACTTCATTTTTAAAACTCTCCCACCAGACAGAGTCCGCCCAGGTCGGACCCAAAAACGGCGACGTTGGCGGTGACGGCGACTGGGCCTTTGAGTCGTGAGGAGAAGAGGGAAAATCACTGAGCTCCGAGCTTCATTCGTCTCTTCGTGGATCTGAAACATCAGCTGTGCAAATGCAAACACAGGACGAGTGTTTGAGCAGAAGTGACGCGACTGCTGCTCTGACGCTTCTGATCATCACCACAGAAAAACCTGAACACTGGTCACACTTTGGCCTCAACTGCCTAAAACACCGTTTATGTCACTTTACGCAAACGCCAAACCGGAGTTTTCCAAAATCTCCACTTTAGCCGGAGTTTTTAGAAAGATTCGTTTTCAGAGGCGAATTCTCCGTTTGTGTGTAAGAGACGGGCACAAACGAAGGGAAATTTCTCTGTTTTTAAAAATATCTGTGTACGTGTAAACGAGGCCTAAAGTCTAACTTGAGTAACAGAGCTTCAGACAGAGCAGTGCCTCTAGTTAGCTTTCCCCCCCAGAGACTCCTGCTGCAAAGTAAAGGCAAGTTTCATTGTTGTCAAAAGCACCTGTTGCATGCTGGGAAATATTTTGGCCGGTGGCAAGAAACATGGTGAACGTAGTGAGAAAGTACGAAAAGGTTATTTATCCACTGTAACTGCAGAGGACTGAAGACGGTTTGACCAGAAATGAGTCAAGAGCATCGAAGGAGCCAAACTCACCCTTTTCGACCCCGACAAAGCGAAAAGGACGAAAACAAATTTCTGTCACTCGCCGAACATCCACTTCACCGACATCCACAATTACTCTGCAGAAGCTCCTGGGCCGTTCACAGCGAAATCATAAGTCATAAAGTCATGAATTTTAAAGAAATGCACATACGTCTCCAGAAACAGGCCAAACATACGTGTTCTTGTTGGGCTCCACAGTTTGCTCAGATCGTCAGTATTCGCTCTGAAGATGCTTGAAACGTTTAATCCGCTGTTTGCGATTCTTTTCCCTCGGAATACGGAAAAACACCTTTTCCTTCTTCCGTCCTTCTATTTGCGCGTCTGATAATGCAGCAGGAATTCACCGTTATTGCTGATAAACTGAGAGACCGTGAAGTCACGCTCTGTGTTTATGCTTTTTTGCCGCCGGTTTCAATATTTCCCATCATGCAACAGGTGCATTTAGAAACAATGACGTCGGCTGAAACTCGCCTTTTACACATGAAACAAAAAACTAAAACACAAAGGTCCAATTTTTGAGGTGGTTTTGTTTTGAAGTGTAAAATGGACCCAGAAAAGCGTTGAATCTGCCCCTGAAACTACACTACCCATGATCCTTCACTCCCTCCGTGCCTTCTGTACATAGTCTCCAGAGGACGTTTGCAGTTCCGTCGTAGTTTTAGAGGCGTTTCCGTGTTTTGTTGATGTTTTTGGGTAGAGCACTTTATTTATTTATTGGAGTCTGATAGAACACTCACGTTCTCATTTGTGTTTTACGCTTTACCAAAGTCCAGACCGAGTCCAGACCGAGTCCAGACCAACGGAACCAACCAAGAGCAATGACATCTCCGTAGAAACAAGCAGGTGACGGACCTCCGGCCGAAAAGTTACACAGTGCACCTTTAATTACACGAAACAGCGTGAACCCGGGAGTCTCAAACTGAGTCTTTGTTTGGATCATTTCTTTAGAACCGCAGTGGAGATGATTTAGTCCACTTTTAGACCTGGTTTAGACCTGGTTTAGACCTGGTTTAGACCTGGTTTAGTCCTGGTTTAGACCTGGTTTAGACCTTGTTTAGACCTTGTTTAGACCTGGTTTAGTCCTGGTTTAGACTTGGTTTAGACCTGGTTTAGACCTGGTTTAGTCCTGGTTTAGACTTGGTTTAGACCTGGTTTAGACCTGGTTTAGTCCTGGTTTAGACTTGGTTTAGATGTGGTTTAGACCTGGAATAGACTTGAAATAGGCCTGAAATGGTCCCGTTAAAGACCCCATTTAGACCTGGTTTAGACCTAGTTTAGACCTGGAATAGACTTGAAGTAGTCCTGTTAAAGACCTGGTTTAGTTCTGGTTTAGACCTGGTTTAGACCTGGTTTAGTTCTGGTTTAGACCTGGTTTAGTCCTGGTTTAGACCTTGTTTAGACCTGGTTAAGACCTGGTTTAGACCTGGTTTAAACCTGGTTTAGTCCTGGTTTAGTCCTGGTTTAGACCTGGTTTAGACCTGGTTTAGACCTGGTTTAGTCCTGGTTTAGTCCTGGTTTAGTCCTGGTGGTATTTGGTGCGTAAAGGTCTGGACGTTACACCGGGGACAGTGGTGGGTTTGGGTTGTGGACTCGGTCTGGACTCGTTCTGGACTCGGTCTGGACTCAGTCTGGACTCGGTCTGGACTCGGTCTGGACTCGGTCTGGACTCTGCTGGTCTGTGGTGGACTAAACGTGGTTTTAAAGGGGTTTGTATCATAAGATGTACATTTGGATTTTCAATAAATATTTCTTTTGTCGTCTGGATTTGACTTCAGCCATTCATTCATTTATTCATTCACATTTTAAAATTCACCTTGACTAGAATCATTGGGACCGTTTCAGCTCTGGAGTCGCCGAACTCCACTGAACCAAAGGGAAAAGGAGCCGTTCACGTGAAAACTATCACTTCATGACATCACAGGGTGGAACGGAGCATTTTAAGCTGTAGACAGTACTCAGTCCCCAATACGCAGCAGATAATACTCCCTGTAGTAAAAGTACAGACACCAGAGCAAAAAGATACTCAAGTGAAAGTATTTTTGAGCTATAAAACCACCTGTAATTGAGTAAATGTGACTTAGAGCTGTTTAAAGTCACACTGTGGAACATTCCAGGCAGAGTAATGACGTATCCATGGAAACAAGCAGGTGAAGAAAACGGGTATTATTTATTTATTGTTTTGTTTATCGAGGTTTAACGGGACTAATAATAAAACAGAGAACAACCATGAACTAAAGGGGCACTGCGGAACTTTTCAGGTGGAGGGTCCGTCACCATGGAGAGTTTTTTTTTTTTCTTCTAGTTCTGTTAAAGACCTGGTTTAGACCGACAATAGAGCTGAAATAGGTCTTTTAAAAACCTGGTTTAGACCTAATTTAGACCTGAAATAGTCCTGTTAAAGACCTGGTTTAGACCTAGTTTAGACCTGGTTTAGACCTGAAATAGTCCTGTTAAAGACCTGGTTTAGACCTAGTTTAGACCTGGTTTAGACCTAGTTTAGACCTGTTAAAGACCTGGTTTAGACCTAGTTTAGACCTGGTTTAGACCTAGTTTAGACCTAGTTTAGACCTGGAATAGTCCTGCCAAAGACCTGGTTTAGACCTAGTTTAGACCTGAAATAGCCCTGTTAAAGACCTAGTTTAGACCTGGTTTAGACCTAGTTTAGATCTGAAATAGCCCTGTTAAAGACCTGGTTTAGACCTGGAATAGCCCTGCCAAAGACCTGGTTTAGACCTAGTTTAGACCTAGTTTAGACCTGGTTTAGACCTAGTTTAGACCTGGAATAGCCCTGCCAAAGACCTGGTTTAGACCTAGTTTAGACCTAGTTTAGACCTGAAATAGCCCTGTTAAAGACCTAGTTTAGACCTGGTTTAGACCTAGTTTAGACCTGGAATTGTCCTGTTAAAGACCTGTTAAAACCTGGTTGAGATCTGGTCTAGACCTGAAATACAGAATATAATAATCTATAGAATATAATGTAGTATGATAATAAACTTACCTATCTCCATGGAGACAAGCAGCAAGCCAATTTACAGGTCAGATCTGTGGAGAGGCGAGTTCACTTACAATAGAATAGGGATTATTTTATTGTTTAAAAAAAATGTAATTTAATAAGCAGGTTTAATGCCATAGTGTGGTACATTCCAGGGAAAGCACTCTCCGTAATATACAGACATATAGACACAGGGCAGGCGCGGGACTCTTGCCGAAAAAGTTACGTGGTGCAGCTTTAAATATGTTAAAAAGTCAAGTATCACGGTGCACGTGGCCCTGTGACCTCTGCTGTGACCACACGTGACCACAGTGAAAAGTGGAAGTGGAGTCACGAGGCACATGTTTGAGCTGCAGAGTCAGGAGCTCAGACTGGATAAAGATAAAAATATAAGTAACAGTGACTCAGCGCAGACGGCACCGCTGACTCATGTTTACGCCAATTATTACTGCTAAAACTCAGGAATTAGACAAGCTTTATTGGTCCACAAGGGAAATGATTTGGACAAAGCAGCTCACGCATCACAATATGATTTAATAACAAAGAGCAGAAATACAAAACAATAAATAAAAAGTCAAAATAAGAAACTGTACTTAAGTATACATTTTAGTATAAATCTGTACTTTACTTAAGTAGATTTTATACTGGATGCTTTTACTTCACTACATTTGAGCGCATGTGTCTGTACTTTCTGCTCCACGACATTTAGATCTGGACTAAAAAGTAAAAAATAGTTTTCTTTACGGTTTGAGATCTGCTGAAAAGGCTGAGATTTATTTTTTTAACACATTTAATTTGAGTTAATGTCACAACTATGAGCAAATTAAATATACAAAAACACAAAAAATAAGAATTCAACTGAATTACTTAAAATTCTTTATCAAAATCGCTACATTTCGTCCTTAAATTGTTCTTAAAATATCAGCAAAATATTCTTAATTTTTACTATTTAAGTACATTTTTAAACAGGTAGATTTTTTCATGTTATATTTTCACTTTTACTTGAAAAACTTCTTGAACTTGTATTTGTATCTTTAACTTAATTATTCTTCGTGTATTTAGTCTGAATTGGTTGTCCGCCATTTTATGAGTTTTTCCCGATCCCTTTCCACAAAGCTACAGGAAGTGACGTCGCCGCTCCCGGAAGTTGCTTGGGCTCATGTGACTGCCGCGGTCAGCTGACGTTAGAAAAGGCTTTGCCCTGAATTGCTGCCTCATTGTTGCTCCGTAAGTTTGTCCTTCTCACCTGCGGAGCTCCTCGGAAGTCTTCACCGGAGCAACATGCGTCTCTCTGCGGGATTTGTGTGCGCTCTGGCGGCCTTGGTCCTCAGCGCGGACGCCCTGGTTCGGTAAGAAACACGACAGGTGCAGACACGAAAAACTTAAGCCGAGGACAAACAAACTGACACCTACACTTTCTGTACACGATATTTGTCATATTTCTTTAAGCAATTCACGTATTTTGCTCACGCATTTACGCTTATGCTCCGTGCGTAAAGATGCATTAGCGTCATAGCATTTTAGCGTTAAACTCAAAATGAAATTATAATTAAACTAGCTTACTTTACGCAACTTTACTATTTTTATTTGTACACATGATAATTAGTCTTCATTGCGCATATTTAATTATATTTTAGTAAAACATATGCTTTAAATTACCACTGTAGCTGCTGCGTAATCAGCCGTTTGTTGTTTGGCTGTTATCGCGCGGAAAATCATGTGACTTCTTCAGAACTCTCTCCAGTGGCCTCTACATTGGCTCCGGTTCTTGGGTGCGTAATTGTTTTGTGTGAGATTAAGCGCAAAACATAACGCAGAACATAACGCAGAACATAACGCAGAACACGCCGTGCAGATCTGCTCCCGTGCGTAAAAGAGCCTCCGGTTTGAAGAGCCAAATTACGCACGCCGGAGGTCACGGAAATAAACGAGCCTTGTGGTGATATCACTCATAAACATCACGAGATCTGATCACAAAACACTAGGGCAGAGAGCGTACGGATGTTTTAGGACAGTTTTTAAGATTTAAAACCGAATTTGTAAAAAAAAAAAAAACAACTCGCGTCATATTTTGTTCCCACTGAGCGCTGAACCGGACAGAACAGATTGTACATAAACGTTTATATAATTATACTTTATTTTACGCTTGTCTCTTGATTTATTTTAGCTCCTTTTGCTGCTAGAAATAATAATCATCATCACCATCATATTTTTTGCTCTTTATTATATTGTGTCCCCAGTTCAGTCCCTGGTTCGGTCCTGGTTTAGTCCCTGATTCTTTTCTGGTTCAGTCCCCGGTTTAGTCCTCGCTTTAGTCCTTAGTTCATTCTCTGTTTCAGTCTCTGGTTTAGTCCCCGGTTTAGTCCCAGGTTCGGTCCTAATTTAGTCCCTGGTTAAGTCCTCGCTTTAGTCCTTAGTTCAGTCTCTGGTTCAGTCCCCGGTCCAGTTCTGGTTTAGTCCCCAGTTCAATCCCTGGTTCGGTCCTGGTTTAGTCCCTGATTCTATTCTGGTTCAGTCCCTGGTTTAGTACCAGTTTAGTCCTCACTTTAGTCTTTAGTTCAGTCTCTGGTTCAGTCTCTGGTTTAGTCCCCGGTCCAGTTCTGGTTTAGTCCCTGGTCCAGTTCTGGTTTAGTCTCCGGTTCAGTCCCTGGTTCGCCTGAATTTGGTGGTTCAAATCCCGCTCTCGACCTCATAACTATCACTGGGTGAGCGTCAGATCCACAGACCCACAGGTTGGCGGCCTTGTTATTGCTGTTCCGAGAATGTCCCAGACTAAAGTGTGACGTTTATCTCCATGGAGACAAGTAGGCGACGCTGCCAAGCCAACGTATAGGTCAGATCTGTGGAGAGGCGAGCCTGCTCCGTTAGAATGCCCATTTTACAAGGCACTTTTGAGCAATAATGAAAATACCCATAATGAAATGAAAAGTACTATACACAAGTTTAATGTTTCCAGTGACAGACTCTCATTGGAAAAGTTACACAGTGCAGCTTTAAACAGTAATACCAGGGAGTGAAAACTGCTCCGTTTGACAGAGGGAAGCACTGTTCTGTCTGAAATTAGTCTCTAGTGAAGTGCACGTTTGAGTTTTTCAGAGCAGTGAGCTGGAAAAACCTCTGTGGTTTTGAAGCTGACCACAGACGACGCTCCGAACCGATACAAACACACTGCTGCTGCCGGCGTTAGGGCATCCGGAGTAGAGCAGCTCACTTCTTCAGTTAGATTCTGTCAGATCTTGATGCTCCTTTTCCGGTGACAAAACTGAAGCGGTTTCTGTACTTTACGGCTCTGAGATTAATCGCAGTGGAATCAAAATGGCAAAAGTGTCACAGCTATTTCCTGTGTGTCAGATGCCCTCCCAGTGTGTCAGATGCCCTCCCAGTGTGTCAGATGCCCTCCCTGTGTGTCAGATGCCCTCCCAGTGTCTCCATGGGGTTTCTTCTGTATAAAGCTGCTCCCTGTAGTTCAGATCTGTACAAACTTGTTCTGAAATGTGATTCTTGTCTTCGTTTTGTCAGTTCAGGTTTCAGTGTCTTTGTCGATTCTTCTGGACGTGTTTAAAATGTGAAGTTTGATCTGAATCGTTTTATTAAAACAGAAATCACAAGTTTAGTCACAATTGCAATATCAGAAAAAAAACACCATTCCAGATATTTTCCCATTGTGCAGCTCTAATGTACTTTACACTAAATTATTATATTAATATAATAATAATATTATCACCAACTGAAGTTTTACTTGTGCAAACTCAAGTTTTAGTCCTGTTTGAATCCTTGGTTAGTTCAGGGTTTAGTCCTGGTTTTATTCTCTGGTTTAGTCCTGGTTTAGTCCTGGTTTAGTCCTGGTTTAGTCCTGGTTTAGTCCTGGTTTAGTCCTGGTTTAATCCTGGTTTAATCCTGGTTCAGTCTCTGGTTCAGTCCTGGTTCAGTCCTGGTTCAGTCCTGGTTCAGTCCTGGTTCAGTCCTTGGTTCAGTCCTGGTTTAGTCCCTGGTCTAGTCCCTGGTCTAGTCCCTGGTCTAGTCCCTGGTCTAGTCCTGGTCTAGTCCTGGTCTAGTCCTGGTTTAATCCTGGTTTAATCCTGGTTTAATCCTGGTTCAGTCTCTGGTTCAGTCTCTGGTTCAGTCTCTGGTTCAGTCCTGGTTCAGTCCTGGTTCAGTCCTGGTTCAGTCCTGGTTCAGTCTTTGGTTCAGTCCTGGTCTAGTCCCTGGTCTAGTCCCTGGTCTAGTCCCTGGTCTAGTCCCTGGTCTAGTCCCTGGTCTAGTCCCTGGTTTAGTCCCTGGTTTAGTCCTGGTTCAGTCCTGGTTCAGTCCTGGTTCAGTCCTGGTTTAGTCCCTGGTTCAGTCCTGGCCGTGTTCTTCAGTTGTGACATTTCCGAGGTGAAAGTGTTTGGACGACATTTCCCCGGCAGCATTAGACTCTCCTCAGATCTTCATTTATCTGATCCCGGTTTCACTTTCACCGAGAGCAAAAACAAATCACCACAGGGACTTTTAACGAGAGCAAAAAACTTCAGACAGAGCAGTGCCTCCTGTTAGCTTAAGGGAACCAAACGAATGCTTCAGACAGAGCAGTGCCTCCTGTTATCTTAAAGGAACCAAACGAAAGCTTCAGACAGAGCAGTGCCTCCTGTTAGCTTAAGGGAACCAAACGAATGCTTCAGACAGAGCAGTGCCTCCTGTTAGCTTAAGGGAACCAAACGAATGCTTCAGACAGAGCAGTGCCTCCTGTTAGCTTAAAGGAACCAAACGAAAGCTTCAGACAGAGCAGTGCCTCCTGTTATCTTAAAGGAACCAAACGAAAGCTTCAGACAGAGCAGTGCCTCCTGTTAGCTTAAAGGAACCAAACGAAAGCTTCAGACAGAGCAGTGCCTCCTGTTAGCTTAAAGGAACCAAACGAAAGCTTCAGACAGAGCAGTGCCTTCTGTTAGCTTAAGGGAACCAAACGAAAGCTTCAGACAGAGCAGTGCCTCCTGTTAGCTTAAGGGAACCAAAAGTAAGCTTCAGACAGAGAGTGCCTCCTGTTAGCTTAAAGGAACCAAACGTAAGCTTCAGACAGAGCAGTGCCTCCTGTTAGCTTAAAGGAACCAAACGAAAGCTTCAGACAGAGCAGTGCCTCCTGTTAGCTTAAGGGAACCAAAAGTAAGCTTCAGACAGAGAGTGCCTCCTGTTAGCTTAAAGGAACCAAACGTAAGCTTCAGACAGAGCAGTGCCTCCTGTTAGCTTAAAGGAACCAAACGTAAGCTTCAGACAGAGCAGTGCCTCCTGTTAGCTTAAAGGAACCAAACGTAAGCTTTAGACAGAGCAGTGCCTCCTGTTAGCTTAAGGGAAACTATATAAACAACTGATTAACTAATCGAATTATTTAAATGTCCTCAAAAACAGAGCCTGAGTCGTGTTTTGTTTCATTCACGTGTTTGAGTGACTCTTTATTATTCTTCTGTTTACGTCTCCAACGCTCAAAACGCTCTGTTCCACCTTGTGATGTCATCAAGTGGCACAGTTTCCAAGTGAACAGCTCCTTTTACCTTTAGTCCAGTAGAGTTTGGGCAATTCCAGAGCTGAAATGATCCAAGTGATTCTAGTGAAGGTGTGTGGAGTTTAGAAACACAGTGGAGCACTTCCTGGATCACCACATGATGACATCACAAGGTGGAACAGAGTGTTTGTGTGTTAAACATGTGTGAATGAAGCAGAACACACCTCCAGGCCTGTTTGTGAGGAGGAAACCGAACGCTGTGATGTGGATTTGAGTTTTTTTCCGGTTTTCCCGCAGAATTCCTCTGAAGAAGTTCCGGACGCTCCGTCGTTCCATGTCCGACTCTGGGAAAGAGGTGGAGCAGCTCCTGGGAAATCCACACAGCCTCAAGTACAACCAGGGCTTCCCCCCCAACGCCCCCACGCCCGAGACGCTCACCAACTACCTCGACGTAAGTACTACTACATATAATACTACTACTACTACTACTACTGCATATACTACTGTTATTACTACTACTACTACTACTGCTACTACTGCCCCCACGCCCGAGACGCTCACCAACTACCTGGACGTAAGTACTACTACATATAATACTATACTACTACTACTACTGCATATACTACTGTTATTACTACTACTACTACTACTACTGCCCCCACGCCCGAGACGCTCACCAACTACCTAGACGTAAGTACTACTACATATAATACTACTACTACTACTACTACTGCATATACTACTGTTATTACTACTACTACTACTACTGCTACTACTGCCCCCACGCCCGAGACGCTCACCAACTACCTGGACATAACCAAGGCCCTACAGTTTCGCCCATTTCACTGCATTTGTGAGTAAATATTTCAGCCTGTGAACAAGGAAAACAAAACAGGCACCAGTGCGATTCTTCTGCAGCCACAATAAGGAGCTGCACAGACGCAACTGACGAGTTAAACGTTCTACATGTGTCAAACATTAGGGGCAAACTCACACTAGGACTGTGGAACCTGCCCAGGCCTGGAGCCCCTAAAGCGCGACACGTACCCAACGCGAGCGCAACCGAACTGTGCCCGGGCACCACACCTCCGACCGGCACGACCCCAACATACGAGCTCCACGTGTGGCCGATATCACTGATACAAACAAACTCTGCTTCACAACACACCCACCCCCCTTAAACGAGGAGCGGCACCACAGCAGGACCCACACCTGTCCCACACTCACAGACCCCTGTGCCGCTGGACTTCCTTCTCCGCTAAAGCCAGAGCTTTGTCTTGGTCCGGTCTCGGACTCGAGCACATCTGGACTCGGTCTCATCACAGACTCGATGTCTGAATACTGAGTGCATCATATTTCATTACGGCCGCTGCTGTCGGCACTAAACTTGTCCCAGTGTGGGGACCTGTGCTGGAGCCCGTGGACACTGCGCCACATGTCCCCACACACACCCCCAGTGCGCGGCTCGCCCACAGCGCCACCCTCCTGTAACAGCCTGTATCACAGGGCAGGTTAAACATCCCACCTGTCCACCCGCCTCACATCAAATACGCCAATATTAATTTTATGTCAGTGTCGCACAGAGCAGAGCTACAGCACAGAGGAGGCGATATGTGCACTGAAGTTTGCCTAAGAAAATGCCAAATAAATGTGTCACAATGTGCGTTTGGTTTGGTAAATGTGCAGAGGCTAAAAACCACTGCAAAACCAGTAAGAGAAAGTAACTCCAGTGAGAAATGTGAAAATACAGGTTTAAAAATCCTGCCCACTTTATTCACTTTGAAGCAGTTTTGTGTAAAGTGCTGTGGAAGTTCTCTTAAAGAAGAGGTTCTCAAACTGTGGTGAGGGTCCAAAAAGGGGCGCAGAGTGTTTCAGTGCAGTACAGTCTGTTTGGCTTATTTTAAGTCTAAATATTAATCAGATAAAATGAAGAAATTGTGATCAGGCAGGAAAAGTATTTAAAGAAAATTTATTCAGTGTTGGTGTGTTCAAGTTCTGCACTGTAATAATCGTTCAAAACAAAAACCTACTCTAATAACGCTCACCAACTACCTGAACGTATGTACAAGTACTACTACTACTACTACTACTACTACTACTACTATTGCTATTATTGATACTACTAACACTACTACTATTACTACTGCTACACCAGGGACTCTACCATGTTTCTGGATAAAGTCCTCGTGCTGCTGATCCGAGTCCTGCAGCTGTTTGTTCCTGTTTAACCTGGACACTTTAATATAAACTGTTCACATCTTTAAATCTGTGCGTCTCCTGTTTGTTTCTGTCGTGTGTTTGTCCTGATCTGAAGCGTCTCAGAGTCGTGAAAATCGCTTTTTTTTTTAAGTCTTCTGTGTCACGTATTGTTCATCGTTTTTGTGTGGGCTTCAGAGTCTTAATAGTTTGTCGTGTTTTCTGCTGCTGTGTCGACTTTTCCGCCGTCTAATCTCTTCTGCCGTGTGATCGCTGGTTAATGATCGGTCCAGAGGTGAGTTTGGTCACAGATGGACAGAGTCGGGCGCAGATACGAGGATCATGTGAGCGTCGCCCTCTGTCCACTCGGATCTTTTTTGGATTTGTATCTGAGGACGGACGAAAGCAAAACGACTGGAAACGGGAAAAAAATCACAGTTACAGAGATTTTCCTGTTGTGCTTTACAGGAAACTGTGAGATTAATGTCATATTTTTATTATCACCAACTGAAGTTTTACTTGTGTCAAAAAAAAAAAAAAAACATCCCGGTTTTAGTCCTGGGTTAGTTCTGGTTTAGTCCCTTGTTCTAGTCCCGGTGTACAACCAGTATAGTCCTGGTGTAGTCTCTGGTGTAGTCTCTGGTGTAGTCTCTGGTGTAGTCTCTGGTGTAGTTCCTGGATTAGTCCTGGTCTAGTCCTGCTTTAGTCCTGCTTTAGTCCTGCTTTAGTCCTGCTTTATCCCTGCTTTATCCCTGCTTTAGTCCTGCTTTAGTCCTGCTTTAGTCCTGCTTTAGTCCTGCTTTAGTCCTGCTTTAGCTCAGCTTTAGCTCAGCTTTAGCCCTGCTTTAGCTCTGCTTTAGTCCTGCTTTAGTCCTGCTTTAGTCCTGCTTTAGCTCAGCTTTAGTCCTGCTTTAGCTCTGGTTTAGTCCTGGTTTAGTCCTGCTTTAGTCCTGCTTTAGCTCTGCTTTAGCTCTGCTTTAGTCCTGGTTTAGTCCTGGTTTAGTCCTGGTTTATCCCTGGTTTAGTCCTGCTTTAGTCCTGATTTAGTCCTGCTTTAGTCCTGGTTTTAGTCCTGCTTTAGCTCAGCTTTAGTCCTGGTTTAGTCCTGGTTTAGTCCTGGTTTAGTCCTGCTTTAGTCCTGCTTTAGCTCTGGTTTAGTCCTGGTTTAGTCCTGGTTTAGTCCTGGTTTAGTCCTGGTTTAGTCCTGGTTTAGTCCTGGTTTAGCTCAGCTTTAGCTCAGCTTTAGCTCAGCTTTAGCTCAGCTTTAGTCCTGCTTTAGTCCTGCTTTAGTCCTGCTTTAGTCCTGCTTTAGTCCTGCTTTAGCTCTGCTTTAGTCCTGCTTTAGCTCTGCTTTAGTCCTGCTTTAGCTCAGCTTTAGTCCTGGTTTAGCTCTGCTTTAGTCCTGCTTTAGTCCTGCTTTAGTCCTGCTTTAGTCCTGCTTTAGCTCAGCTTTAGTCCTGCTTTAGCTCTGGTTTAGTCCTGGTTTAGTCCTGCTTTAGTCCTGGTTTAGTCCTGCTTTAGTCCTGCTTTAGCTCAGCTTTAGTCCTGGTTTTAGTCCTGCTTTTAGTCCTGCTTTAGTCCTGCTTTTAGTCCTGCTTTAGTCCTGCTTTAGTCCTGCTTTAGTCCTGGTTTTAGTCCTGCTTTAGTCCTGCTTTAGTCCTGCTTTAGCTCAGCTTTAGGCCTGGTTTAGTCCTGGTTTAGTCCTGCTTTAGTCCTGCTTTAGTCCTGCTTTAGTCCTGCTTTAGTCCTGCTTTAGTCCTGGTTTTTTATCATCCTGGTATCAGAATCAGTATCGAGTATCGAGTCTGACGAAGTGAGTTTGAAGTCGTTTCCCGTCAGCAGCGTTTAGTTTTCGCCCTCGTCGTTGTTTTGTTTCGACCCCAGAACAGCTCAGCGTTCGGCTAATCCAGGTTTAAACTGGTTTTGGTTTAAGTACCTGGATTTTCCCGTCACAGAGATTACGGCCGACGGGAAAGATTAGAGCTGCGCCGGGCTCAGACACCAGGGGGCGCTGCACTGGACTCTCGCAACTGAAATGAGACGTTTTTCTTTACTGTTTTATGGTTTATTTACAGTGTGAGCTGAGAAGAGACATTTGTTTTTAACGTTACTTCTGCAAACACGTCAACTGCCCCGAAACTGTTTCCTCACTGCGGCCGTTTGCCCCAAATGACACAAAACTGACTTCTGTGAGGTTTAAGTCATGTTTTAATGTCGTTTCCTCCTCAGACACAGACCTGGAGTTGTGTTTCGTTTCATTCACACATGTTTGAGTGACTCTTTATTATTCGTCTGTCCACATTTAGAGAAACTACTATTGTTTTATGTTATGAGTCAGTGACGTGACGCCTACATTTTCTGTCCAGTTGCAGTTTCCTCAGTTAAAAAGGTTCAGATTTCATAATGATTCAGCACATTTCTGTAGCACCTCTGACCTCCATGGAACCAAATCTTTTTTTTTTTTTTTCATAAATCATGAGTTTTTCTGCATGTTTTTTGTCCTTGAAGTGTTCAAATGTCATGTGGTGCGACCGTGCATCATGTGGTGTGACTAATAACAGCAGGAATTCTGTGGCTGGAGTTTAATAACAGACAAAGTCGACTTGGGTGAACGGTTCTTTAGGCGTTTTTCTTCATTTTCAGCATTTTCCAGGGCAGTAGTTTGTTCATTAAACACAAACAAGCGACTGTCATATTGGAGCAAAAGAAAATATAAATATGCATTAAAAATCTAAAGAAACGCAACAGTTTGTTTCTCTACACTTCATATTACTCACAACTTAGATTAATATAACAACCGTGTTTTAGAAAATAAAACTATTTTAAGGTTATTCTCGGTCGCACCACGTGACATTTTACAGTAAAAATGCTTCACATAAATATTAAACACATTTATGCTCCTGACGCTGGAAATATGTGAGTTCAGGGTCAAACTAAAGACCTGCGGCTTCACGTGTGACTCCGTTATTTCTAAATCTGAGTCACTTCCTCTTTCATCACGTCCTCTTTTAACGGCACAAAATGTTAAAACGCCGAGTGTCGGAGGGACGAGCGCTGTGCTGTGATCGGGCAAAACTGTTTTTTTTTTTAAGTGAACTTTGTCTTACCCCAGTACAGAGACGTATGGTGCATTTCAGAATAACGCTGTGCACCGTCTGCGGCTCATGAGAAAACATTTTACTGTCCGAGAATCAGCAAATACCAGTGCACACGGGAGAAAACAATATCTAGTTAAGTTCAAATGACTTAAATTAAGAACATTTTACTTTATTTGAGCAGATATAAAATTATTTGCCACTGTTTTTTTCCCTAATTTAAGCCACATTCGAATTTGTTTCTTATTTTAAGTGGAAAAAAAGTGCGAGCGATTTGCTTGTTTTGTTTATTCTAAAATTAGTTTAGTGTTTTTGTTTATGTCAAATTAGTTTACAATTTTATTTTTTGTACATTTGCATATCTAATATATTTGCTGTGTTAATATTATTATGTTTGCTTCCTTGTTTAGTCTAATTTATGATTATTTATCTCAGCAGCTTTTGCGTTTTTGGTGTCGTCTGTGTGTTTTTGGTGTCGTCTGTGTGTTTTTGGTCTCGTCTGTGTGTTTTTGGTGTCGTCTGTGTGTTTTTGGTGTCGTCTGTGTGTTTTTGGTCTCGTCTGTGTGTTTTTGGTGTCGTCTGTGTGTTTTTGGTGTCGTCTGTGTGTTTTTGGTGTCGTCTGTGTGTTTTTGGTGTCGTCTGTGTGTTTTTGGTCTCGTCTGTGTGTTTTTGGTCTCGTCTGTGTGTTTTTGGTCTCGTCTGTGTGTTTTTGGTCTCGTCTGTGTGTTTTTGGTCTCGTCTGTGTGTTTTTGGTGTCGTCTGTGTGTTTTTGGTGTCGTCTGTGTGTTTTTGGTCTCGTCTGTGTGTTTTTGGTCTCGTCTGTGGGGCCCAGCGGGGGGGGATAGAGGGGAGTGGTTCAGCGGGACCGGGTGGGCCTAGTCGGGCCTAGTCGGGCCTAGTCGGGCCTAGTCGGGCCTAGTCGGGCCTAGTCGGGTCTTGTTTTCACCTGTCGGTTTTCACCTGTCCCCTCTGGGAGGAGCCTGAGGAGCATCAAAGCCACAACATCTCGGCTGAGGTCCAGTTTTCTTCCTGAGGCTGTCGGACTTTTGAACGGTGCGCACTGATTTCCGGCTCCATCTTGCATCTTGCTGCATGGTTAACTTGTGCTTATCTGTTGAAACTGCCAAATGCTCTTGATGTACTTTTAATATTTCTCGTTTATTATTATTATTATTATTTTTTTACCTCTCTTGGTCACAGGGCCTCGAACACATTCAGTTCAGTCATGTGTTTCTTTTGCAGGCTTGAATGACAAATAAAGAACCTTGAACCTTGAACGTGTCGGCCTTGATCATGTCTCCTTGTTGTTTATCTCTTAAACTTGGAATAAATCTTGGAAAATGCATCTCTAAACCTGGACTTTCTCGCTTATAGTTGGTCTTGGACTTAACTGGAAGCAAAAAATCCGATTCCGATTTTGGCGTCGTCGCGTCGGCTTCCAGTTTGCTTCAGAGTTGATTTTAAGATTTTATGATTTGTTTTTAAAGCTTTAAATGGACTGGACCCCACAGGACGTCTCGGACCTCATCCAAATTTACACCTTACATTTACATTTGACTTATTTTAACGCTCCTTTGTGATTTTTATGGTGTTGCTTTAATTTGATTTGACTGGTTTTATTGTTTTAGGACGGGTGTGACCACATTTTAGCTTTTCTTCTTGTTTCATCTCTTTGGAAACTGCTCTGTTTGTAAAATGTGCTGTAGAAATAAAGTGGATTTGGATTAAATCGGTCGTCAAGTGACCAGACCGGCCTCGAGTGCTGGGATCCTCGGTCTCACTGTGCAGCTTTTTAAAGAGTTGAGCCTCACCCTGTGTTACTGTGTGTGATACTCCGGTCTCGTTCCAGGCTCAGTACTACGGAGAGATCAGCCTGGGGACCCCCCCTCAGCTCTTCACCGTCGTCTTCGACACCGGCTCCTCAAACCTGTGGGTGCCTTCAGTGCACTGCTCCCTACTGGACATCGCCTGCTGTGAGTCGCACCAACGCTTCTTTATGTGAATATGAACTAATAATATCCAGAAAAAACGAAAACGTGGCTGTTTGCTGCAGGTGTCCCACTGCGAAAAGCTTTAAGATCTAAACACTTAAAGCAGAAAACGAATGATCTGTTCATGCGGCAAGACGAGTTCTCTTAAAATAAACGACGTCTAGACTAGAACGAAACTGTGTCAGAACAAGGAAGTCGATAATAAACCTGAAAACAAGACAAGGAACCTGTTATAAGTTTAAAAATCTTGGCCAGATCAGAGACATGTGTAGTGTCCAGTCCGAGAGCGCAGGCAGAGGGCGTCTGGGTTCAGTTCTCGAGTCGTTCTTTGTGGAGTTTACATGTTCTGCCTGTGTCTGGGTCAAAAAACCAAAACCCTGTGCAGACCAAGACCAGCTCAAGACCTGGAGACGGCCCCTCTGCTCCTGGTTTAAACGGACACGCTGAAGGATCAATGAAGCGCACCTCGACTTTTCTTTGCTGTTGGATATTGAAGTGGTCTTAGATCAGTGTCTCTGTGGACAGATGTCAGATTTTTCCTGTGCAGCTGATAATATGTGACACCGCACGCCGGTTTAAGACACTTTGTGGGCGTCGGTTGTTAATTAAACGTGGCGATAATCGTCCTGCTGTGTCCCTGTGCTCAGTGCTTCACCACAAATACAACGGGGCCAAGTCCAGCACATATGTGAAGAACGGAACGGCCTTCGCCATCCAGTATGGCTCAGGGAGTCTGTCCGGGTACCTGAGCCAGGACACCTGCACCGTGAGTCTGAACACACACACACACACACACACACCCACCAACACACACACCTGAGACAGGACACCTGCACCGTGAGTCTGAACACACACACACACACACACACCTATACACACACACACACACACACACACACACACACACACACACACACACACCTGAGCCAGGACACCTGCACCGTGAGTCTGAACACACACACACACACACCTATACACACACACACACACACACACACACACCTACACACACACCTGAGCCAGGACACCTGCACCGTGAGTCTGAACACACACACACACCCCTATACACACACCTGAGCCAGGACACCTGCACCGTGAGTCTGAACACACACACACCTACACACACACCTGAGCCAGGACACCTGCACCGTGAGTCTGAAACACACACACACACACACACACCCCTACACACACACACACACACACACACACACACACACACCCCTACACACACACACACACACACACACACACACACCTACACACACACCTGAGCCAGGACACCTGCACCGTGAGTCTGAACACACACACACACCCCTATACACACACACACCTATACACACACACACACACACACCTACACACACACCTGAGCCAGGACACCTGCACCGTGAGTCTGAACACACACACACACACCTATACACACACACACCTATACACACACACACACACACACACACACACACACACACACACACACACACACACACACACACCTGAGCCAGGACACCTGCACCGTGAGTCTGAACACACACACACACACACCCCTATACACACACACACACCTACCTATATACACACACCTATACACACACACACACACACCTGAGCCAGGACACCTGCACCGTGAGTCTGAACACACACACACACACCTACACACACACACACACACACACCTACACACACACCTGAGCCAGGACACCTGCACCGTGAGTCTGAACACACACACACACACACACCTACCTATATACACACACACACCTACCTATATGCACACACACCCCTATATACACACACCTATACACACACACACACACACACACACACACACACACACACACACCTATACACACACACACACACACACACACACACACACACACACACCCACCCTTATCCTGTCATGTGAATAGTGTCAATAATTAGATCTGAACCTTAAACCAGGTGAACAAATCTGCACCTGAGGCTTAAACCTCAAACTCCAGAGTTCTGATCTGTCCTCAGCTCCTCTGAACCTGCAGTGATCCTGCAGGGTTGTGATGTCACTTCCTGTCTGTCCTTAGATCGGGGGTCTGGCGGTGAAGAACCAGCTCTTCGGGGAGGCCATAAAGCAGCCGGGAATCGTCTTCGTCATGGCGAAGTTTGACGGGATCCTGGGGATGGCGTATCCCCGGATCTCTGTGGACGGAGTCGCTCCGGTGTTTGACAACATGATGAGCCAGAAGAAACTGGACAAGAACATCTTCTCCTTCTACCTCAACAGGTCAGAGCAGAACATCAGAATCGGCTTTGTTTGTCCCGCTGCAGGAGGCGCCTCGTTTCCTCAGCGCTACATGTATCTCTATGGTGGCAGTTCAGCAGTTTCCATGGTGATTTAATGCATAGCAGAGTTTTAAGATCATCTGAAAACTCAAGATAAAATAGAAAATGGATTTAAACACATTCTCAGGAGCTGTGACCTGTTTCACAGCACAGATCAGATGAGCTGCTGTGGTTCAGGTTAATCAGCTCTTTCTGCTCAGATTAAATTAAAGATCAGATTAAAGTCGAGTTCACTTCTGCAAAGTATCGACTGCGTCCGCTGACACTTTACAGTTTTACTCCGTTATCCTGAGCTCCCTTCTCCTGTGTTTGGAGTCACGCCTCCGGTTTTGTGTTTTCCCTCAGGAACCCGCAGTCTCAGCCCGGAGGAGAGCTGCTGCTCGGAGGAACTGACCCCAAATATTACACCGGAGACTTTCACTACGTCAACGTCAGCCGACAGGCGTACTGGCAGGTGCACATGGACGGGTGAGGAGGGGGCATGTTTTTTTCCTCAGACAAGAAGCTGAACATTCTATATAATCGTCTATAATCATCTGTTTCCTTCAATAACCTGAGAACTTCACCCAGAGACGCCAGTTCCTCCACCTCATTCACTTGTAGTTCTGCAAAATGACTAAACTAAACTCCTAAAACTACTTTCATACCACTAGTGTTCAAAAGCGTCTTCCCCGTAGTCTATATATGTGTGGACTAAGCTAACCCGTTAGCCACTAACCCATTAGCCGCCGCGTGCCAAACAGGAAGTGCTCCAGGAGGCTCTTCCGGCTCCTTCACATTAGGATCTTCTCGTCCCTCTGTCTGTACCTGCTGCTCTGAGCCTCGTCATTCTGGACTTAAACTGTTCGTCTGAAGCCGCCACACAGGATCCTGAACTTTTCATTTCTCCGTTTTGTTCCTAAATCAAGATCTGAACATAAATAATGGACCAATCAGACGCCTTCATTCCCCGAGGCCCCTCCCCCTAGCGTTAGCAACAGGTTTGATTGACAGCTTGTGCGTTTCGTTGCCAAGTAAGTTCCCTTCCCGCTTTCCCCCGATTGACGATTTTTTAAATAAAATGACAAAATAAATGAAACAGTTACAATATCTAATGTGACTAGAATCTGAACGAGCAGAATTTGACGAGCATAAAGTAAAGTGAATTTGGTTAAATTGTGACTCTATTGTTGTTCGTACGTAACAGAACAAACAACATAAATCAGTGACTTAAACTATTTCAAGTTTGATAAAAGCTAAAAGTTTCCTTATTATTCTGAAGAATCAGGTAAATCCAGCGGTTCGTGCAGGTGCAGAGTATCTCCGCTCCAAGGAGAGCGGCACATTTAACCTCCTCACTCATGATTGGCTCTTGTGTTGCTATGATACTCGCGGGAGGATTTCCAAATATGGACCTGGCTCCAGATTCGCTCCTGTAACCATGGCAACAGGAGCCTCATGTGAGCGATGCTGTAGAGACGACACACTCTCTTAGTCCACTCAGATATACGCTCTATGGTCTCCCTCAAACACTCGAGCCTCTGCTGCCCCCTGTGGCCCCTGGTGGTCACGGCAGGTCACCCGTCCCAAAAACGACTCTGCTGAGGGCGACGGTGGGGAGGAGGGCGCTGCGTTTGACCCAGCCGTGTGTGTGTGTGTTCAGGCTGAAGGTGGGCGCTCAGCTGGGTCTGTGTAAAGGCGGCTGCGAGGCCATCGTGGACACGGGCACTTCTCTGATCACCGGACCTGCCGCCGAAGTGAAGGCTCTGCACCAGGCCATAGGAGCCCTGCCCCTCATCCAGGGAGAGGTGAGCGAAACTAACGCACCCGACAGGAACTGAGAGAGAGAAGAAGTCCTGCTGTGGGTTTAGCTCCTGATGCAGATTTTTATAATGACGGTGATGAAACTGATACCGCTGCTATTATTATTGCTCGTATTACCGCCCAACCCTAGTGCACAGGAGGAAGAACAGTGGAAATACGGTGCAGAGGAGGGTAGAAGATGCTGAGGCCAAAGACCAAAGGAGATTTATAAATGAAGTGAAATGTGCATAAAGATTTTTTTTTTTTTTAGAATTTTCAGTTTAATTTAGTCGTTTTTAGAGTATTCCTGCTTTATTTAAGTAGTTTTAATTAAAGCTGCACTGTGTAACTTTTTGGTTGGGGCTCCATCACCTGATTATTTTTAATGGATCCTTCACTCCTCTGCCTGGAATGTTCCGCAGTGTGACTTTAAACGGCTCTACTTTACATTTATTCAGTCACAGGTGCCAAGAAAAACAGACGTTCTGACTGTGAGCGGCGTCGCCTCTCCACAGATCTGACCTGTAACTCAGTCCGGTTTGGTCTCAGTGAAGATAAAGGTTTAATACGATACAAATACAGTTCAAATCAATAACATCTCCACCAGAAAAGTTGCACAGTGCAGCTTTGAATCATATTTTCCTGTTTGGTTTCAGTGTTTTGAATCATATTTTCCTGTTTAGTTTCAGTGTTTTGAATCATATTTTCCTGTTTAGTTTCAGTGTTTTGAATCATATTTTCCTGTTTGGTTTCAGTGTTTTGAATCATATTTTCCTGTTTAGTTTCAGTGTTTTGAATCATATTTTCCTGTTTAGTTTCAGTGTTTTGAATCATATTTTCCTGTTTAGTTTCAGTGTTTTGAATCATATTTTCCTGTTTAGTTTCAGTGTTTTGAATCATATTTTCCTGTTCTTGTTGCAGTACATGGTGAGCTGTGATAAAGTGCCCACTCTTCCCCCCATCACCTTTAACATCGGGGGCCAGACCTACACTCTGACCGGGGAACAGTACATCCTCAAGGTCAGTGTTGGGGAAGGAACAGTCACAGAAATATCGTGATATCGTATCGTCCAGAGTCTCTCAGTAATATCGGGGAGCATCACAATACGTCGAATCACAAGTTTCTTCGCTGAAATTCGCTGTTTTGGAGCAGTAACACTAAAAAAACTAAGGGAACTACATAGACCATGATCCTTTGCTCCGGTTCAGCGCAGACGACATAAAGAAATAACTGTTCTCAGCACTTTGAAACCTTCATTCTTCGATTTACGACAGAACCAAAGTCTTGACGAGGAATTTTAAAGGCAAAAGTGGAATATTTCCATTTTAAAATTACAAAAAAAAAATACAACACTAAATACAATCAATGAATTAAATACTGTCCCACTTTAGCTGTAGGTTTTACTCATATTTCATTTGTTTATGTTGTTGTGAGGTGACCTTGAAGACGCCTAATGAATAAAAGGTGTTGTAAAATACATGTAAAATGTAAAATATCGTTTGAGAGATTCAGGCTGCGTCTCATTGTCCCTAACCCCTCATTCACTACAGAAACCCGCACTCTTTAGCGCCCTCTACAGTGCACTCACTCAGAGAGCTTCAGACTCATGGCGCTCTACAGTCGGGTTACGCGACTCTGGCGTCTGGATAAAAAAAAAAAAAATTCCCTTGTGGATCAATAAAGTTGGTCTAAGTCTAAAAAAGTTCACTAAACTCCGACAAAACTTGATTTCTGTCATAAATAAAGATCAGATCAGACTGACACACGAGTGTTTATGGACTAATAATAATCAGACACGTTTTTGTCTCTGGATTTCACGTAGACCGATTGAAGTATTTGATTTTTGTCTAAAATGTGGAAATTATCGCTCTTTTAACAGCTGGAGCTAAGGTGTGCGGCACTAGAACCGTTTATTTGGTCGTGTTTTATTCAGAATCAGGATCAGAACCATAAACCGGAGCTTTTATCCGCTTCATTCAGTCGGGTTGTGTCCAGTTAAACTCCTGTTGCTGAACGCCGTTGTTTCCCGACTCTCCCAGTGCCCTGTGGTTTATATCGACTGCTCCAGTGACCTCCACGGCTTTTCACAGTGCATTGTGGGAAATTTTAAGCACGCTACTTTTTCACCAACTGGGAATTCTCTCCAAATACAAGCACTGGATAGAAGATTTTAAAAAAGTGTCTCCACACGTCTCCAACGCTCTGGCCCACGAGGAAATGAGGAACTATGTCCAAAATTCTGAGCCGTCCCTTTAAGGAGGGACCAGCGTGGACATTGGGACACGTCCCTGGTGTGTCTGTGCTGCAGTTCACACAAGTCGTCATATTTTGGGACATATTTGGGTCGAGTTTATGAAATTTCAAACCCGAATCTTGCAGACCGTCAATTTTAAACCGTTACAATGCATCAAACTTGTAGAGCGCTTGGAAAACAAAGAAGCACAGTGGGGAAAAAGTGAATATTTGGTCTGAAACGTGCTTCTTTGCCATGAACACAAACACTTGGGTCATAAAGTGCTGAACAAAGCCCTGCTCTGTGACTGTCTGAGGACGTTTCCCAGAATTCCCTCTGATTCAGCCCCACCGTAAACAGTCACAGCAGCAGCGACATCAGTGACCATGTGGGGGCGCCGTGTTTACAGTTTCTGTTTGTTTCTGACGTCATATTTTACAGGTATATTTTATTTATTTTTATCTTTTGTATTTTATTTATTTCGTTTTTTTTTAATTATGATTTTATTTTTTATTAAGTAAACAGGAGTTTTTATTTTATTATTTACTCATTTATTTATTTTATTTTTTATTTGGTTAAATATATTTGAGTTTTTTTGTTTTATTTTATAGTTGTTGTTTTTTTTGGTTAAGTATACCTGAGTTTTTATTTTATTTAAATTTGTTTTTCATTTCGTTAAGTTTGTGAGTTTTTTATTTATTTTTATTTTTTATTGGGTTAAGTATACGAGATTATACCTGTGGGAAATTTGGATTTTTGCCTCTTTTTTACTTTCCGTTACAGAAACAAGCCAAGTTTATTTATATCACCCTTCACAGACAAAGTGCTGCACAAAAAGAAGCTAAAACGCATAAAAAAACAAAAGTCAATACAAAACAACAGCACGGCCTAAAAGAACAGGGAGAACATGCAAACTCTCAAACCCTGGCCTGACCTCTTTCCTTCCTCCTCTTCCTGCAGGAGTCTCAGGCGGGGAAAACCATCTGCCTGAGCGGGTTCATGGCTCTGGACATCCCTCCTCCGGCCGGGCCCCTGTGGATCCTGGGGGACGTGTTCATCGGGCAGTACTACACCGTGTTCGACCGCGACAACGACCGCGTCGGCTTCGCCCCGGCCAAATAAACACACCAGGAAAACACACGGAAAACACACGAAAAACAACAATAAACAACTCTATACAACTATATACACACATTTAACAAGACCAGACCGGGGACTAGACCAGACCAGACCCAGGTGGGACTAGACTAGACTAGACCCAGGTGGGACTAGACTAGACCAGACCCAGGTGGGACTAGACTAGACTAGACCTGGGTGGGACTAGACTAGACTAGACCAAACCCAGGTAGGACTAGACTAGACTAGACCTGGGTGGGACTAGACTAGACTAGACCAGACCCAGGTAGGACTAGACTAGACTAGACTAGACCTGGGTGGGACTAGACTAGACTAGACCAAACCCAGGTGGGACTAGACTAGACTAGACTAGACTAGACCTAAGTGAGACCAGACTAGACTTAGACCCTGGTGGGACTAGACTAGACCAGACCCAGGTGGGACTAGACTAGACTAGACCTGGGTGGGACTAGACTAGACTAGACAAGACCCAGGTGGGATGACTAGACCAGACCAGACCCAGGTGGGACTAGACTAGACTAGACCCAGGTGGGACTAGACTAGACCAGACCCAGGTGGGACTAGACTAGACTAGACCTGGGTGGGACTAGACTAGACTAGACTAGACTAGACCAGACCCAGGTGGGACTGGACTAGACTAGACCTAAGTGAGACTAGACTAGACTTAGACCCTGGTGGGACTAGACTAGACCAGACCCAGGTGGGACTAGACTAGACTAGACCTGGGTGGGACTAGACTAGACTAGACTAGACTAGACCAGACCCAGGTGGGACTGGACTAGACTAGACTAGACCTAAGTGAGACTAGACTAGACTTAGACCCTGGTGGGACTAGACTCGGGAGGAGGGACTTGAACATTTCAAGATTTTTTTCTTTTTTCCATTTGAGAATCAAAGAATCATTGGAATAAAACGTGATTAAATCTTTATGCATCTTACAGATAATTTTACAGATTTTCTCAAGTTTGAAAAGTGAAAAACTAAATTATACAAACGACAAATTAAGAAACTGTCAAAACTGGACCAGGACTTGGACCAGGACTTGGACCAGGACTTGGACCGTGGACTTGCCCAGAGCCGAGGAGCAGCGCAGGATCCAAATACTCCAGAAACTGAATTTAAAACAATATAACACAAAACAAGCAGAAATAAAGCGATGAAAACAAAACATTTTAACAGTTTGTGCTGCTGCTGTTGGTGTAAATCACTAAACTTTGAATTTACGCTTCTTTTTTCATTACGGACGAATCGAAAAAGTCTAAAATCCACAGAGAAAAGACAAAATAAACCACTTTAAATGACTTTTTCTGTCATTACACAAAAAAGTAAATGCATTTAAGTAGAAACGACGGCTAGTTTTAGTTTTTTTGCATAATTTTGTCTGTCAATTTAAACATTTTGTATTGGATTTTCACACCATTCAGTCTAAATATACAAAGAAAAAGCCAACATTTGAATTTTTACTTACTTTTTTACCTTCCGTTCAACATGTTTAATTGGATTTCACTCCAAAAATGTGTTTAAAAATAACACTTCTTCATATTTAATTGTCCGTAATAATAAAACTGACTGTAAAAAGCTGCGTTTCTCTCCTCGAGGCTCCGTCTTTGCACTGACGCCACAATCCTGACTGTTTGTAATTATTATTTTTTTCCTGATTTGTAAAGGTTCGAATGTGGAGAGATGCTAGGAAATTTTGATGCTTTTTAGTTGTGAATTTTTGGGTCAGATTTCGGCGGATTGTTTTAAAGTTTGAGAGACGACACGAGTCTGTGATCGTTTTAAATCAGGGACCTGTTTTCATGATAACGTTTCATTTACTGCAAAAAGAAAAAACACTACACGAGTTCAAATGACGATCCAATAACACACGTTTCCCGCTCGTTTCACTGGATTTTCTTATTTTCGAGCTTTGTTTTCGAG
>CM060655.1:40569326-40631826 GCA_030686955.1 Odontamblyopus rebecca
ATGTACAAAGAGGTAAGTTTAATGCCAAACTGTGGAACATTCATGGCAAAAAAGTGACATCTCCATGGAGACAAGCAGATACTCCATTGAAAAGTTACGTAGTGAGTCTTTAATTTACAGAGGATTGACGAGTGAGGTGGTTTAAATCACGTTAAAACTGTAGCTGCTAAAATCGTAGTTTATTAGACGTATGAAGGCACTTTAAAAACACAGAGGAGCACAAAACAGCTCCGGGTTTGTGTTTTTTATTTTTTGTCCAAGTAAAACATTCTACACATTCAGAGCCTCGATATTACAAAAGACATTTTAAATAAATATTTAAGTGTAGTGCAAATGTTAAAGGCACGTTAACCGAGTCCAGAAACGACTACGTGAAAAGAGATCAGTTTGAACGAGTCCTTCGTATTTTCAGAGTCGCTGGTTTATGGATTCTGAGGTTTTTCAGTTGCAAAAAGAAACGTTACAGGTTCTGTTCACGCCCACGTCACAAACCAGGATGAGACGCTTGGAAAGACGTCGTCTCTTCTAACTCTTCTGTTGTGGAGAGTCGTGTCAATGTGATTAAAAAAAGTCCGACACTGTAGAAGCCTTTAAAAAAGAAAGTATAAAGCGTCATGTTTTGAAAGATGTAAAGCTCTGGAATGAACGAATTATGCACTCAGTTCTGTTTGTTTTAATTGATATTTGTCTCATATATATAGTAAATCGCAAGTGAAAGTGTAAAGGCAAACGTGCTGTTCAGACGCTGCTTTTCTTTCTTGGAATCCTGTCATTGTTTAACAGGGTTTGGCTTTAGAAATACTTTGACTTCAGGCTAAACCCTTTGGCTCATGATCCATGGAGACTATGGCCCCGTCCGCACTTGGAGGTATTCGGCTCGTTTTCGTTGCAGATGCAGTGTTCGTCCACACTGATCCGATGGAAAATGGCTCCAGAGACGGAACAATCGGACCTCCGTGAAGTCGCCCCATCAAACTCAAACCTACACAAAAACTATCACAGGGGTGTCAAACTCATTTTGGTCCGGGGGCCGTATGCACCTACTTTGATCCCAAAAGGGCCGGATCAGAAAACTCAGTTCTCTCTTCAAGTTATTGTATTTTTCTCCGTGTCTCGTAGTGGTGTTTAAGATTATATTCCTCGAGCAACGCCACTTGTTCCAAACACACTGAGCACAGATTTCCCATTCACCTCTGTCAACAAATAAGAATTAGACTATTTTTCTTGGGAAATCCTGAACTCAGCATCTGCTTTTCTCATTTTTTGACATTTTGCTGATGAGGGTCACGGTCGACAGTCAAAACGATCGTCCTTTAAGAGCGTTTGGAAAGAGGAAAGTCTTCATTTGTGCTGCTCTGGTGGGAGTCGCAACGTACAGAAACGCCGGAGACGCTGCTATGCTAAACGGTGCAGAAAATTAACAGAAAAATCAGAAAATTTTAAGTATTTTAATAGAAAAATCAGCCGAGGGCCAGATTAAAGGTCTTGGAGGGCCGGATCTGGCCCCCGGGCCGCATGTTTGACACATGTGAACTATGTCCATCGTTTGTGCTGCAAAAAGTTTCATTTGTGTGATTCTGGTTCTTCAGATATTTGCGGTTTTATTTCGGCCGATGACGTCGTCCAGAACCTCAGAATGTGAAACAGCCTCAAAACAGGAAGAAAATGATAGAAAACATTTGTATTTGGTTTGTGCCGTTTTGTGCTGTGACAATTTTCATTTTTGACTATGTCGCTGATGCTCGGAGGTTTTTTATTTGTGTATCACTCCAAACGATATCCTGTTCTGGGGCCTGGTCTGGGGTGGTCCTCTTTTTTCCCTCCCCCTGTCCACATGTGATGCTGTTTTTTTGTTTATTTCTATCTGCTGCCTGCCGTCCTGTCCCGTCCGTGTTGTCTTCCCCGTGTAATATTGTTCTCTTTGTGTGTTGTAATGTACAGACGGGGTGACAGGTCCAATCTCGATTGCTTTGTATGTCTTGTACATATGAAGGAACTGACAAATAAAGGCTACTGCTGCTACTGGTGCTGCTACTGCTGCTGCTGCTGCTACTATTTGTGTGAGTTTATTTCTAAAATTCTTCATTATTATTTCTGTGGTAATTATAGGACGTCATTTCTGCTCAGCTGACGGCGACAAACTCCACAAAACTAGTGAAGAGAAACGACCTGAGGCTGAGGAAAAGTCTGTTTCAGTCTTTAGTCATTTGCTTTTGATTCAGATTTTATATAAACATACAGACTTTTCTGCAGCCTCAGGTCGTTTCTCTTCACTAGTTTTACTAAAGTCGCCGCCGTCAGCTGATCGGAAATGATGTCCCATAATTACCGCAGAAATAATAATGAATAATTAAAAAAATAAACTCACACAAATGAAAATTGTCACAGCACAAACCAAATACAAAACGTTTTCTTCCTGTTTTGAGGCTGTTTCACATTCTGAGGTTCTGGACGACGTCATCGACAAAAAATAAAACTGCAAATATCTGAAGAACCAGAATCGCACAAATGAAACTTTTTGCAGCACAAACGACTGACTCCATTTTGGGCGTTTTCGAGCATTTTGAAGCTTCCTGTGGGTCTGACCCCAGTTTGACCTGTAAAAGAATCGTTAATTTCTCCAAAACTAAAGAAGCACAAACAAAACTTTTTGCAGCACATAACAGTAATGACATAGTTTTTGTGTAGGTTTGAGTTTGATGAGGGGCGACTTCACGCAGGTAACGATCTGGATACTTCCACAGATTCATCTGAGCACACGCCTGAAAACACTGACTCACTGCCGTAGGAGCTCGAGCTGTCGTTCTTATTGGACTGCGTCACTGTGACTTGCACCTTCCTGATTCGCTGATTCGTGACATCGGTCATGCGACGCGACTGCGGAAACAGTTTAAACAAACTCGGGACAAACAGGAAACCTCGTCGTCGGTCCGCGAAAAGACGGTTTTCACGCTTTCCATCTTCCTCGGCTCAAAATCGGCAGCTGCAACTTCAGACGCGGTGCTTCACTTCCTTTTTATCGCACACATGACGTCGTGGCACCAGGCTAAGGCACAGAAACGACGTCTGGACGCAAATCATTTCCGATACGGTAAAAACAGTGATTCATTTCGGTGTAAACATAACCGTAGTCTAGTCGTTTTGTTTTCTTTTGTTTTTTTAGTGCTGCAAAATGACTGAATAAACCACTACTAACAAAACTACAACTACTCAGTGTTGACGAGCCGAACATAACAGAAGCATAACAGAGCTCTACGATGACCTGGAGATGAAGAAAACCAGGACATTTTCTCATTTTTCTTAGATTT
The DNA here is from genome assembly GCA_030686955.1 of Odontamblyopus rebecca. Classification (NCBI taxonomy): domain Eukaryota; kingdom Metazoa; phylum Chordata; class Actinopteri; order Gobiiformes; family Gobiidae; genus Odontamblyopus; species Odontamblyopus rebecca. The sequence goes on from CM060655.1 coordinate 40,572,635, forward strand.
TGTCAGACTCGCTCCCCTGAACAGAGCCCAGAGGAAAGTTTCCGTCGCGTCGTCCTGGTTTGTGACGTCAGCGTGAATCCAGATTATTAAAGTGGGACCAAACACCAGCAACTCGGCCCACAAACGTATTTCAAACAGAGCTGGAAAACCGGGACCTGAAGGACTAAAGGGGGAGTGAGGAAGAGGAGGGTGAACCTGGCTGTGATGTCCACAACTACTGGGAAACGCAGCACGAACTCTTTCTGGCTGTTTTTGACCGAAAAAGTCGCCAAAAAATGATGATAATGCCGTTAAAACACAATATGCACAGTTAGGTCGTGGAAAACAGTGGATTTAGGGTTTAGTTCCTCTTTAATGTGGGGATGAAGCGATGGGAGACGGTGAGAGCTGCCGCAGAGGGACGTGTATTAAGAGCATAAAACTGTTCAGAACATTCTTCATCCTTTAATCGTCAAACGTCGAGTCGTTTGCAGTGGACACGGGATCTGAAACGTTAAAGAGGGGGTATATGAACCGCTAACACCAAGATTTGAATACTTCTGTCAGGTTCTTCATCTCGTTTCCAGGTTTATTATCAACTATCTCCCTTTATTTTCTTGTTAAAAGAATCAAATTGGCTCATGATATTTATTGACATGATAAAGGAAATCACAAATCCCCCCAAAATGATATTACCAAACCTGATGTTACGGCGTTATATGTTTGTAGGGCAGAATTGTAAATGTATAATTCTGAAGCCCAAATTTGTGCACTAATAAATGGACAGTGGTTTATGTTTTATCGGCGTCTAACTGTTCCCAAAGGCTTTCCCGCTTTCTTATAATCGTCTTTTTTGCGGCCGCTAAAATGAGTAGCTCTATGTAGGATTGAGCGGTATCCAAATGTTGATCCGGTTAAACCGTCTCAGCGTTTTCCCGGGGTTTACGGTTTCACTGTGACTAATTAAGAATTATTCTGTAGCTGCTCCTAAACCGTTCAGAAACAGAGTCGCAGTTTTATATTTGAAGATGAGGCACAAGTTCTGATCAAACCAAACTTTGCGGCTTGTTCGATCACATCAGCATCAGAGCACGAGCTGTTTTTATCAGCGCTTATACTGTATGCAAATGAGCTGTATGCAAATGAGCCATGTGCGGTTTGAAGTTTGGTTTGTGCAAAACGTAAACAAATGTGCCAAAGCTGCATTAAACACATTATTACTCAAAGTCTAGAATGAGCGGAGGAAATGCAGAGCGGTGGAGAGGACCAATCACAGCCCTTATCGTCTGCGGCGTTTTGAGGCGTCGTTAGAAAGTTTCGGAGGTTTTGAAAGTTTCGTTTTGATGCAGATCCATAAATTGGGCTTTACCGTCTCCTCCGTGAAAGTCTGACTTCAGCCTCGAACGGGAACTTTCTCCTCTTCAGCCTCGTCCCCTCTCGACTCTCGGCTTCAATAAAACGTCTCCGTCACAAACTTTTGGGCTCAGCGTCGCACACGAAGCGTCAGTCGGGTTTTTTTCTTCTTCCTGCTGCGTGTGGATGGAAATCTCTGAGCAGAACCACGTTTGAAGAGGAGAGAGAGCGGAGGGAGGAAGTCCTGCTGTGGGTTTAGCTCCTGATGCAGATTTTTATAATGACAGTGATGAAACTGATACCGCTGCTACTCTCTGACACCGCGGGACACCGGATTACCTAGCCCTAGCCTGGACGCGTTATAAAATCTGAAAAATTAACCAAAGATGGCGTCAGTTGCTCAGGTTCATTGTTGCACGTGGCCAAAAGTGTTTTTCTTCTGCATTTTTCCCTAAATCCTGGTCCTGCTCCACCTGCTGTTTGGCGAAGAAACTTGAACACTACACTCTGGCATATTTGTTTTGTAAAGGAGCTCACCGGAGGAAAAACGGTTGGAGACCCCTGCCCTAAAACCTCTTCAGGCAGGTTTTTGATGACAGAACGTGGAAAGCTCTAGTTTTTTTTCATGATACCCCCTCTTTAAGATACTTTGAGTCTGTTGTAGGCACTTTAAAAACCTGGAGGAGCCCTTTGCGGATGACGGGAACGTGTCTGGCCTTGAACCAACGTGGACAGGATGTAAAAAGTGAATTTAGCTTTAAGGTTACGTGTGAAGTAAAGTCTCTACTCCTCGGCCTTCTTCTCTGTGTTCTCGGGGTTTGTCTCTGTCTCCTCGTCTCTCGTCGGCGCTTTGGGGTCCCGTACCGCCTCCTCTTCCTGTCCTGGCTCCTCCTCTTCCTGCGTCTCCTCGCCCTCGTCCAGGATGGCGGTGTCGGGGATGATCTCCACCTCGATCTCCGAGGAGTTCTCGCTCTCTTTGAACCAAACCGACTTCTGGCCCTCCTTCCTCTTCGGGCGCGTCAGGACGGACTCCGAGCCGTTCCTAAAAACACCGCAAGGAAAAGGAATATTGTGATTATGTTTGAGATTTTTGTTTAAAAAAGTCAGATTCGGTTCAGAGTTCGACATTGTAAACAACTCCAGAAGCTTTAAACGGCCTGTACCTGCTTTTTTCACATGTATTTCAGCAAAAAAAGTGCCTCTCCCCAGCCCAGATCTATCGTAGAAGCAGCTCTTGAGGTCAAAATAAGGAATTCAGGAAGTGCACGTTAGAATTCTAGTTGCTGTTAGTGTTACTGTGATAGAAGAAAACTCTTTGGACCATTACAAACCGTTTAAACCAGACTTATCCTGCAAAATGGGCTTTTCAGAGCTTTTAAACCAAGTTATAGTAGTTTCTTCTCTTTGACCCTCTGAAGTTGTGCAGTTTGAGTGATTCAGGTTTGAGTCGTCTTGAATCTCTTATTTTCAAGACGCCATTTTGTCGCTCTCCCCCAGTTTTACAGACCCAATATTATATCCGCACTTCCTTCTCCAGTTTGATGTTCTTTATGGGTGATCAGGGTCATCGCGGAGTCTTAAAAAGGGCTTAAAATTCATGTTCCTAAATTAAGGCCTTAAAAAGTCTTAAATGATGTTATGTTGTGTTATTTTTTCACAAACGTCTTAAATTTCATGAGCCTATTTTTTTGTTTACTCAACTTGTGAGACAAGACAATGTGAAGTTTGCCTTGTTAGAATGTTGTAAATGATTTTTGGGCCATTTTACAGCGACGCATATGACTATAAATGAGCTCTGAATGAGATTTTATAATCAAAGTATTGTTGTTATTTAAAACAGTGAGTAAAGGTCATTATTGGAACTGGAGCTGGTGTTTTCCGCCTGCATAATGGGTACGATGTTGGTCTTAATTTTCATTTAAGTGATCTGAAAAAGGTCTTAAAAAGTCTTAAATTTGGGGGAGTCAAACCTGGGGTTACCGTGGTGATGCTTGTAGGATTGGGCAGCGTCGTGTCGTCATTTTGGTCCAAATGTAAAAAAGAAAAAAACTCTCTACTCTAGTGTGAAGTGCAGAGATCCACAGGAGGGGCCCACAGCCTGGTTTAGTCCTGGTTTAGCCCTGGTTTAGTCCTGGTTTAGTTCTGGTTTAGCCCTGGTTTAGTCCTGGTTTAGTCTTGGTTTAGCCCTGGTTTAGTCCTGGTTTAGTCCTGGTTTAGCCCTGATTTAGTCCTGGTTTAGTTCTGGTTTAGCCCTGGTTTAGCCCTGGTTTAGTCCTGGTTTAGTCCTGGTTTAGTTCTGGTTTAGCCCTGGTTTAGCCCTGGTTTAGTCCTGGTTTAGTCTTGGTTTAGTCCTGGTTTAGTCTTGGTTTAGCCCTGGCTTAGCCCTGGTTTAGCCCTGGTTTAGTCCTGGTTTAGTCCTGGTTTAGTCCTGGTTTAGTTCTGGTTTAGCCCTGGTTTAGCCCTGGTTTAGTCCTGGTTTAGTCTTGGTTTAGCCCTGGTTTAGTCCTGGTTTAGCCCTGGTTTTGTCCTGGTTTAGCCCTGGTTTAGTCCTGGTTTAGCCCTGGTTTAGCCCTGGTTTAGTCCTGGTTTAGCCCTGGTTTAGTCCTGGTTTAGTCCTGGTTTAGCCCTGGTTTAGTCCTGGTTTAGTCCTGGTTTAGCCCTGGTTTAGTCCTGGTTTAGTCCTGGTTTAGTCCTGGTTTAGCCCTGGTTTAGTCTTCAGCTTCCACTGGACACCACAGTTTTCTAAATCCGGACGTACACGGCTCTAAAAGTCTTTGACAAAAAAACCATTGAACTGTCCTCACTGTGACTTACTGAATAGACATAATGTTAAATGTTAAACTTCGGCGACATGATCCTTTTTTCTGAAACGCGATCGCTCTTTAGAAACACCGCCCCCCCGCCTCCTTTAAAAGAATTCTTTCAGCTTCGATCAGAAACGACCCGAACATCTCGATCAGCTGTGACTGGACTGGTAACTATACGACCAAATCTCAGGTTTAAAAGTTCACAGCTCACGATTCACACGGTTTCTCACACTGCACGAACGACTTCAGCAGCGCGAAACCCTCACGACTGGATTTCAAACACGTCTGATATTCTTGCGATTGCCGATCAGGAGCCGGTCGTGAGGTTTTAATCGTTCTTGTTCCCCCATGTTTACTACACAAAGCACAACGCACGATTAAGCCAAAACTCAATCCCCCCCCCCCAAAAAAACAGTCGCATAAGGGAAAAATCGGCTCAAAAACGGCCAAAAATTCCACAGTGCACACGCGACTTAACACGGAAGTCAGCGGAAGTCTTTTATGAAGTCGTTGTAGATCAATATTGTGATGTCAAATGTAACAATTAAAACAGAATGATCCACAGGGGTCAGAGTCACTAAACTATAGAGACAAACACAGGCACCATATGTCCTCTTTCAAATGAACAAATTCTGTTTTTGGTGTTTTTAAGACAGAAAACATCCTGAACGGCTCCTTTTAACTATGCAGAAATGGGCTCTTGTGAGGTTTGAGTCATGTTCTAATGTTGTTTCCTCCTCAGAAACAGTAACATGTTTATTATTAGTCTGTCGACATCTCCAAAGCTCAAAATGCTCCGTTCCACCTTGTAACTCAGCCTAAATGCGCAGAGTTTGTGTTAAACATGTGTAAATGAACCAAAACCCAGCTCGGGGTGTGTTTGTGCCGAGGAGACCACACCAGATTCGTCGTATTTGTGGTATATTTGAGGCGTGACCTGAGCTCGGGGCTGCGGCGGTTCATGGGGCTGGTGCGGTGGACGTGGTTGGAGAAGGTTCCACAGGAGGAGCAGGGTTTGGAGCTGCGTTTGCCCAGAGGAAGCACCCTGCCTCTGGGGAACATGGCTCCCCAGCGCCCCCTGGAGTCCGCCTCCGTCTGGAACCCGTCGTTTGTGAACTGTAGAGAGTCTCTGTGAGAGTGAGACTGGGGCCCGGAGAAGCAGGGGCCCAAGCACTGGACACAGCAGAGAGAGAAGATACAGCGGTTAGAATGGAGCCTGAACGAGGTCTAAACCTGGTCTAAATCCAGTGTAAACCTGGGCTAAACCCGGTCTAAATCCAGTGTAAACCTGGGCTAAACCCGGTCTAAATCCAGTATAAACCTGGGCTAAACCCGGTCTAAATCCAGTGTAAACCTGGGCTAAACCCGGTCTAAATCCAGTGTAAACCTGGGCTAAACCCAGTCTAAATCCAGTATAAACCTGGGCTAAACCCGGTCTAAATCCAGTGTAAACCTGGGCTAAACCCGGTCTAAATCCAGTGTAAACCTGGGCTAAACCCGGTCTAAATCCAGTGTAAACCTGGGCTAAACCCGGTCATAACTGTCTAAACCTGAGCTAAACCTGGTCTATCCCTAGTCTAAAGATAAATCCAGTGTAAACCTGGTCTAAATCAAGAATAATCCCAGTTTAAATCCAATGTGAACACGGGCTAAACCTGGTCTAAATCTGGTGTAAACCTGGTCAAAACCTGGGCAAAACCTGGTCTAAATCTAGTCTAAATCTGATCTAAATCTTGTCTAATCCTGGTCTAAATCCAGTGTGAAGACAGTTTAAACCTGGTCTATACTTGGGCTAAACCAGGGCTAAATCCAAAGTGATCAGGTTCTAAACCTGGTGTAAACCTGATGTAAAACTGGTCTAAATCTGGTCTAAACCAAGTCTAATCCTGGTCTAAATCCAGTGTAAACCCATATTAAACCTGGTCTAAATCTGGTGTAAACCTGGTCTAAACTTGGACTAAACCTGGTCTAAATCCAGTGTGAACACAGTGTAAACCTGGTCTAAATCCAGTGTGAACACAGTCTAAACCTGGTCTAAACTTGCTCTAAATTTAGTATATTCCTGGTCTAAATCCAGTATAAACCCAGCCTAACCCTGGTGTAAATCTGGTCTAAATCCAGACTGAAGACCATCCAAACCTGGTCTAAACTTGGACTAAACCTGGTCTAAACCAATTCTAATCCTGGTCTAAATCTGGTGTAAACCCAGTCTAAATCTGGTGGAAACCTGGTCTAAATCTGGTGTCAACCTGGTGTAAACCTGGCCTAAACCTGGTCTAAATCTGGTTTAATCCTGGTCTAAATCCAGTGTGAAAACCGTCTAAACATGGTCTAAACTCAGTCTAAATCCAGTGTAAACCCGTTCCTAGCCCCGATCCTAAACCCGGTCACAGTCCCGGTCCAGACCTGGCAGATCTTGCCGTCTCCCTTCAGGACCCTGGAGAGCAGGAATCCGATGACGATGAAGCAGAGCACGAGCAGCGCGGCCATGACCAGCCCCAGCAGAGCCATGTCCCCGGGTCTGTACCCCCCGCTGGCCGGGGACGGGATCGCGACCGCCGGGATCACCTGGACCGACAGCGCCGCCGTCCCGAACTCGCCCGTGCTCGTGTCCACGGCCCGCAGCTGCGACCGGGAGGAAACATTTGAATCTGGAGAATCTGGAGTTTTTGTTATTTGATCATTTAAACGTTTCTGACCTGGAGCGCGAAGGACTCGGTTTTGACGACTCGCTTCAGAATCACAAACCCGTCGGTCGTCACGTTCACGTAACTGCTGTACTGAACCTCGTACTTCACATCAGGATTCACCCCCTGGAGGAACAAACCAGGACTGAACCAGGACTAAACCAGGAGTAAACCAGGACTAAACCAGGACTGAACCAGGACTAAACCAGGACTAAACCAGGACTAAACCAGGACTAAACCAGGACTGAACCAGGACTAAACCAGGACTAAACCAGGACTGAATCAGGACTAAACCAGGACTGAACCAGGACTGAACCAGGACTGAACCAGGACTAAACCAGGACTAAACCAGGACTGAATCAGGACTAAACCAGGACTGAACCAGGACTGAACCAGGACTAAACCAGGACTAAACCAGGACTAAACTAGGACTAAAGCAGAGCTAAACCAGGACTGAACCAGGACTGAACCAGGACTAAACCAGGACTAAACCAGGACTAAACCAGGACTAAACTAGGACTAAAGCAGAAGTAAACCAGGACTGAACCAGGACTGAACCAGGACTGAACCAGGACTGAACCAGGACTAAACCAGGACTGAACCAGGACTAATCCAGGACTAAACCAGGACTAAACCAGGACTGAACCGGGACTATTTCAGGACTAAACCAGGACTAAAACAGGACTAAAACAGGGCTAAACCAGGTCTAAACTAGGACTGAACTGAGACTATAGTAAGAATAAAAATCCAGTCTAAACCCTGTCTAAACTCGTCTGAAATGGGTCTAAACCTGGTCTAAACCCGGTCTAAACCTGGTCTAAACCCAGTCTAAACCCGGTCTAAACCCCTGTTACCGTGGCGAAGTCCTCGTCGCGGGCCCGGACCCTGAAGGGCCGGTTGGTACTTCGGTCTCTCAGCACGAGGCTCTCGGGGACGGAGTTGCTGTAGATGAATCCTTCAAATCTTTCCTTCTCGAAGCGCGGAGGACTGCGGCTCTTCTTCATCACCTCGAACACCACCTGAGCCACGGCGAACTGGTCCCTGTTCTGCACCTGCGATGCCTGCAGCCACACACACACACACACACTTACACCTGCACCTGCAGCCACACACACACACACACACACACTTACACCTGCACCTGCAGCCACACACACACACACACACACACACACACACACACACTTACACCTGCACCTGCAGCCACACACACACACACACACACACACACACTTACACCTGCACCTGCGACGCCTGCAGCCACACACACACACACACACTTACACCTGCACCTGCAGCCACACACACACACACACACACACACACACACTTACACCTGCACCTGCAGCCACACACACACACACACACTTACACCTGCACCTGCAGCCACACACACACACACACACACTTACACCTGCACCTGCAGCCACACACACACACACACACACTTACACCTGCACCTGCGATGCCTGCAGCCACACACACACACACACACTTACACCTGCACCTGCAGCCACACACACACACACACACACACACTTACACCTGCACCTGCACCTGCAGCACACACACACACACACACACACTTACACCTGCACCTGCAGCCACACACACACACACACACACACACACTTACACCTGCACCTGCAGCCACACACACACACACACTTACACCTGCACCTGCGACGCCTGCAGCCACACACACACACACACACACTTACACCTGCACCTGCAGCCACACACACACACACACACACACTTACACCTGCACCTGCAGCCACACACACACACACACACTTACACCTGCACCTGCAGCCACACACACACACACACTTACACCTGCACCTGCAGCCACACACACACACACACACACACTTACACCTGCACCTGCGACGCCTGCAGCCACACACACACACACACACACACACACACTTACACCTGCACCTGCAGCCACACACACACACACACACTTACACCTGCACCTGCAGCCACACACACACACACACACACACACTTACACCTGCACCTGCAGCCACACACACACACACACACACACACTTACACCTGCACCTGCAGCCACACACACACACACACACTTACACCTGCACCTGCAGCCACACACACACACACACACACAAACACCTGCACCTGCAGCCACACACACACACACACACTTACACCTGCACCTTCAGACAAACACACACACACACACACACACTTACACCTGCACCTGCAGCCACACACACACACACACACACACACACACTTACACCTGCACCTGCAGCCACACACACACACACACACTTACACCTGCACCTGCAGCCACACACACACACACACACTTACACCTGCACCTGCGACGCCTGCAGCCACACACACACACACACTTACACCTGCACCTGCAGCCACACACACACACACACACACACACACTTACACCTGCACCTGCGACGCCTGCAGCCACACACACACACACACTTACACCTGCACCTGCGACGCCTGCAGCCACACACACACACACACACTTACACCTGCACCTGCACCTGCAGCCACACACACACACACACACTTACACCTGCACCTGCGACGCCTGCAGCCACACACACACACACACACACACACATTTACACCTGCACCTGTGACGCCTGCAGCCACACACACACACACACACACACACTTACACCTGCGACGCCTGCAGCCACACACACACACACACACACACACTTACACCTGCACCTGCAGCCACACACACACACACACACACACACACACTTACACCTGCACCTGCGACACCTGCAGCCACACACACACACACACACTTACACCTGCACCTGCAGCCACACACACACACACACACACACTTACACCTGCACCTGCGATGCCTGCAGCCACACACACACACACACACACACTTACACTTACACCTGCGACGCCTGCAGCCACACACACACACACACACACACACACACATTTACACCTGCACCTGTGACGCCTGCAGCCACACACACACACACACACAGACACTTACACCTGCGACGCCTGCAGCCACACACACACACACACACACACTTACACCTGCGATGCCTGCAGCCACACACACACACACACACACACTTACACCTGCACCTGTGACGCCTGCAGCCACACACACACACACACACTTACACCTGCGATGCCTGCAGCCACACACACACACACACACACACTTACACCTGCACCTGCGACGCCTGCAGCCACACACACACACACACACTTACACCTGCACCTGCGATGCCTGCAGCCACACACACACACACACACTTACACCTGCACCTGCGATGCCTGCAGCCACACACACACACACACACACTTACACCTGCACCTGCGATGCCTGCAGCCACACACACACACACACACACACTTACACCTGCACCTGCGATGCCTGCAGCCACACACACACACACACACACACACTCACTTACACCTGCACCTGCGATGCCTGCAGCCACACACACACACACACACACACACACACTTACACCTGCACCTGCAATGCCTGCAGCCACACACACACACACACACACACTTACACCTGCACCTGCACCTGCGATGCCTGCAGCCACACACACACACACACACACACTTACACCTGCACCTGCGATGCCTGCAGCCACACACACACACACACACACACACTTACACCTGCACCTGCGATGCCTGCAGCCACACACACACACACACACACACACTTACACCTGCACCTGCGATGCCTGCAGCCACACACACACACACACACACTTACACCTGCACCTGCGATGCCTGCAGCCACACACACACACACACACACACACTCACTTACACCTGCACCTGCGATGCCTGCAGCCACACACACACACACACACACACTCACTTACACCTGCACCTGCGATGCCTGCAGCCACACACACACACACACACACACACTTACACCTGCACCTGCGATGCCTGCAGCCACACACACACACACACACACACTTACACCTGCACCGCCTGCATCGGACTCATCTCAGACGGGGATGAGTCGCCTACAGGACGGAGGTTGATCGTCTGGTGTCCTGGTGCAGCCAGAACAACCTGGTGCTTAATGCCCAGAAGACAGTGGAGATGATTGTGGACTTTAGGAAGCACACAGCCCCACTCCCCTCCATCATCCTGACCCACATTCCGCTTCCTGGGGATCACCATCACCCAGGACCTCAAATGGGAGCCCACCATCACCTCCATCATAAAGAAGGCCCAGCAGAGGATGTACTTCCTGAGGCAGCTGAAGAAATTCAACCTGCCAGCACGGACAATGGTGCAGTTCTACACTGCCATCATCGAGTCCATCCTCACCTCCTCCATCACCGTGTGGTGCTGGAGCCACCACCAGGGACAAACAGAGACTGCAGCGTGTTGTGCTCTGCTGAGAAGGTGATTGGCTGCAGCCTCCATCTCTTCAGGACCTGTTCACTTCCAGGACTCGGACACGTGCAGGTCGAATTGCAGCTGATCCTTCTCACCCTGGACATGGACTTTTTGACCTACTCCCCTCAGGCAGGAGGCTACGGTCCATTCGGACCAGAACCTCTCGCCACAAAAACAGTTTCTTCCCCTCTGCTGTTGGACTCATAAATAATAACACTAGGACTGGTCCCACCCCCCACTCTGCTCCTGTCACATGACCCTGTGTTCTCACACCTGCCTGTTTTGCACTGATCATTACCTGCCCTGTCATACTCTTATACTCTTATACTCTATATTATTATATTCCTGTAAATTTGTAAATTTTGTTGTTATATATTATAGCTTTTTTTTCTACTTTATTTTATTCTATTTTATTTGTTGCATGTCAGTGTTTGTCTACATCCTGCTCCAAGTACCGCAGCAATTTCCTAATGTTGTGAACCTGTTCACTCATATGGCAATAAAAAACATTCTGATTCTTATTCTGCAGCCACACACACACACACACACACACACACACACACTTACACCTGCGATGCCTGTAGCCACACACACACTTACACCTGCTGCTGTGACGCTAACTGTCGGCACCGCTGTGTCTGAAACTGTTACTCAAGGTGTTTTGTTTTAACACAATCTGAAGAGAAAGAGCTGACGTCCGGCCAACTTTACCTAAAGGTCCAGCTCACCTGTTTTAGTCCCGTCTAAATCACTTCTTTCTCATCAGGTTGTGTTAAAATAAAGCTCAGATTAAAGCCTAATTACGTAACAGAGCTTCAGACAGAGCAGTGCCCACAGTTAGCTTCACACCCCCGGGGAATGTTGATGATATCAGCAGTTAAATCACATTCTATATCATTAAACATTGACGATCCGTGCGTTATGCAGTTTTATCCCAATAGCCACGTTTACATGATGTTTTTAGGCCCCGTTTACACGTACAAGGATATTTTTAAAAACTGAGAAATTTCCCTTCGTTTGTGCCCGTCTTTTACAGGCAAACGGAGCATTCGCCTCTGAAAACGAATCTTCCTAAAAACTCCGGCTAAAGTGGAGATTTTGGAAAACTCCGGTTTGACGTTTGCATAAAGTGACATAAGCGGCGTTTTAGGCAGTTGACGCCAAATTGCGCCGGGACTCCGTGTTCCACAGCCGCGTTTAGTCCTGATTTAAGTCCTAGTCCTGGTTTAAGTCCTGGTTTAGTCCTAGTCCTGGTTAAAGTCCTGGTTTAGTCCGCGGCTGCAGAGCTCGGCTTCCCAGAGCACGGAGCTCCAGTTCTCGGGTCTTTCTCCTCCTCAGGCAAATAGAGTGAATTTACTCGAGCGACGTGTTCGCGCGAATGAAGCGATGGACCCCAAAAAAAGTAAAGCGTCCAACTAGGAGCGTTTGATGCAATTCGTGGCGTCTGGTGTGAACACCCCACAAGACTCCACTGACCGACTAAACAACTAGAGGACTACAGACCCAAACAGAATGTGAGGGCGCCCCCTGCTGCAGACAGGTGGGAAAATGTAGCAGCCAACGATTACACTGATTCTTTAAGACACGCTGAACAAAAAGAGCAGTTTGAGCACTTCAGCGGCTGTACCCGATATTAAGTCGCATGTGTTTTGTCCCAGTACAGATATATTTGCATGGACTGTTCACTGTGAGATCTCTAAATGCTCTGAAACGCTGCTAATTTCACAGTTTGATGGAACATTAACGTTGTTCATCGCCCCGGAGGTTCGGACTCACGATGACGGTGAGCGTGATGGGGCCCAGGACGTCTGCGGCTTTGGTCATGGTGATGTTCCCCGTGTCCTCGTCCATCTGGAACAGGTTCCCCTCGTTTCCTGGGCACAAGTGAATGCTAAAGTGAAGTCGTGCGGACAAAAAAAACGCTCAAATGATCTGTTCTGTTGGACTCAACTTGGATCTACAGTGAAAGGGCAACAAGCCGTGGAAAACTCTGTATAAGTTAGACATTGGCAGCACGGTGGCTGAGTGGCAACACTCAGGCCTCACAGCAAGAAGGTTGCGGGTTCAATCCCCGGGTCGCCCGGGCCTTTCTGTGTGGAGTTTGCATGTTCCTCCCCGTGTCTGGATGGGTTTCCTCCGGATACTCCGGTTTCCCCCATCAACCCAAAACATGCAGCACCTGAACTAACATCAAGGACCATGTTGTCCACCCTCCTGTGGGTTCACCACCTGCAGAGGGGTTCATAGGGGGGGTCAGGTGCTATGAGTATTGGGCAGCAAGCTGCCCCCGCGACCCAGACGGATTAAGCGGGAGAAGATGGATGGATGGATGGAAGTTAGACATCTTGAAGACACAATAAATATTTTAGGACCGCGGGCGGCAGGGATTCATCTAAATAATTGTGACAGACCTTTATGACGCGCTGTAAGGTTGCAGAATGGTTAATGGTTTTCTGTAACAAAATGTCTGTGGAAATGTCTGGCGTATAATCCAACAGCTTCATAAATCGACGATCGATCGGTGTGAAAGTGATGTGTGTGTGTGGTTGATTAGCCCCACTGGGTCTGGAGTGAATGATCGATGCTCTGTTAATAAAGCTCTGTAAAGCGTCTTTGAGGACATGTGTCTGTGAAAAAGTGCTGGAGCTGTTGTTGTCAGGCGACCTTGGGTGTCCAGAAAGGCACCTAATAATTTAAAAAATGCAAAAATGCAAATGCATAAGAAAAATTCTACTGATTCGCTGTAGTAAGACTTGCAGCTGATTACGATTGGACTCTTCTACAGCTACGTGGACGTGTTTGTGCGTCACAAATGAGACGGTGAGAAGTGTGTGCAGCTCCCAACAGGTCAGTACTATTACAGCACAATTACAGCAGCCATATCCTTAAAACATAATAGTGTTAAATAAACTTTGCGTCAGGCCTGTTTCATATTTCATTGTATGTCAATATTTGAAAAGTTTATATAAAACAAGCACATGTTAGAAGGATAGTGAAGCTAACTTGTCCCTCGTCCCTCCTCTGTCTCTCCGTTGTTGCTTGTAGCTGAATTTGGGCCTCAGGATATTCGAGTTCATAAAGATCTCCCCTTAGCTCTGAGCTAAAGGCCACGTCTTCATCGTCGCTGTCGTCGTCACACATGTTGTCGTGAACTTTCCAAGCAGGAAACAGCGAAACAGGCGCCACCTGGAGGCAGCGCAGTGATACGACTGAAGAGAAAATAGCACCAAGAGATTATGAGCTCGGACTTTTTCCCCGTTCACGTTTTATGATGGAAATGTGTCGCTCTTTTGAACACATGTTGTTTTGAGAGGAAAAACACTTTATTTTCGTGACTCCAGCCAATTTGCCGGACACTTTCATCAGCACCAAAACCGGGAAGAACTCGGCTCAGACGCTGTCGGGAGGTCAGTCAGTGTTGATGCGACTCTGCTGATGGAAACGAACAGATTCATGTCAAAAAACACAAACTGTCCCTTTAATTGCAGTATTTTTAAGAAAACAGGGATCCTATAGTTCAAAAACTTGACGTGACAGAAAAAAACTGAGATCAGTTTTGGATTCTGCACCTAAAAATTTGTTAAAAAACAGCTGTCAGACCGAACTCAACAAAAACTGTGTTCCCCAGTGTCATGCATTAGTCTTAAAGAGCATTTTTCCACATGCCCAAAGTCACTTCACAGTTTGGTTCTTTCTTTCACTCCACACTCGGTGGTGGTGAGACTATTGTAGCCACAGCTTCCCCGGGACAGACTGACAGATGTGAGGCTGCCAATCTGCTCCTTCAAACCCTCCTTACGTTAGCAGTACGGGTCTGTACGAGGCTCCGCCCACAGGCCCACGTCCCCCAGGCTCCCACGCGACAATTCTCCATAAATACACAAAAACATGACACAAAACTGTGCACAGAAACTTCACAAACCTGCAGAAGTTTCACTAGCGGGACGCACGATGATTGTGTTGTGATCGCGCTCTGAAGGGGGAGTGACTTAGCGCGGGGAGCAAAGGGAAGGGAGACTCAGAGCATCAAAAACTAAACTGAATATAGCATTTTCAGAACAATAAAAGGTAAATACGTGACGCGTTACAGTTAAAACCCCACAGAAGCCAAACATTCGCTCTTGAATCGTACCTTTGAGGATCTTGTAGCTGATTTGCTCGCTGCGGTTTCGGTCTCCGTCTTTGGCGAACACTGGACCAGGCTCCAGGACCAGGGGCCCCTCCTGAAGATTCAAACAGCAGCACATGTAACAGCTGCAAATAGACTTTTCACTTCACACTGAACGTAGGCGACTAAAGAAAGCAGCACGGTCATGGCTCATGTTTCGTTTTCACTTTTTGCATGTTCTGGTTTATCCATAGATTTAAAATAAAACCAGGATAAGCCCCTCCCCCTCTAGTGGCCGCTCCAGGTTCTGCAGCTCCAGGAGTTTTCTGTCAGGGCATCCGGCTTTCACAGAGGTCGGAGTTTGATTCTTTTCTATTTTCACAACATAAACTTTTTAACATTTATAAATCCTCAAAATGTCTGATGTGATTTTTGTAAGACTTATGGTACATTCACACTGCAGGATCAGGGCGTCCAGTTCACAGGCAAAAGCCCTATTGGCACGGGATCAGTTTTACCTGTGGACCTTTGGTGATTTGTAATGATTGTGGAGGACGTCTGAGATATTAATCCCGGGCGAATGCTCCACGTCTGTAATTTGTAAAGTAAAAATTCTGCTGCAAATTCCCTAATATATTTCACCAAACGCAGACGTCCGGTGATGATACTCGTCCCGTGCGAATCTGCAGCTCAGCGTTTGTTGTTGTAACTGCGTCTTTTCTGTCTGTTCCTTTTATTTCCGCGGAGACCAGTGCACCTTTTCTCTATATATTGCGCACATTTTATATCGCTTTGCACACCTTTTATATCGTTTTCCATCTTGAGTAACGGCTGCGGTAGAAATTTGGATGAGCAGTTTTGAGCTTTTTAGGGGCAAATTATAACACACGTGGAAAGTGATCCACAAAAAGGGCAAGAGATCCAAGAGGAGAGACGATTCTCACAGAATGTTGAGCTGGATGACAAGTGTAGCCGCATGCGGTAAAGAACATTTTTTTTGTTAGTTTTTTTTAGCATACTTTATTTACTTATTTATTTATTTATTTACTTTGCAGCGTGAAAGACATAGAAACGGATGTGATGTTACGACATATCCGGTCGTAATTTCAGTAAAATAGAGTCATTTACGGACTTCGCTGATCCCGTGTGAATGCGAGTCACACAGAGGTGGGGCGGGAATTTGCAAATTACCAGCCGTCCCCGGGTTGTACTTATTCCGTGCGAATAGGGCTAAAGTTTATGTGGACGGTGACTAGGGCATCCTGCGCATCCCGCGTCTTCAGGCGTCAGCACGGTGAGAATCTGGCGTCGAGGCGGCGCGTCTTCAGCATTCAGGCATCAGCATCAGGAGATGCGCATCCAGAGTGTCGGCATCAGAAGCTGAAAAAGCTGAACTTTTGGCGTCAAAAAATCAGAGACGATTATCCAGTGATGTAGCGACGCCATTATCCGGAGGAAGGGGAAGAAAGAGAAAGAGGCGAGAACCAGAGTGTGGAGCTCAATGGCTGGAGCCTGGAGCCCTCGTGGGCCAGGGCTCCGTTGATGTGTTTTATGTAATAAATACACTAAAGTCACTCTCTCGATCGGGAAAACACGGCACTCGTGGACCACAGCTGACGCCCTGGACACACGTCTGGTATTGTTGTCCCGTTTTGGCACAGCGTTCAAGACAAGTGTCGGGGCGTCTGAATTCAAATGCAAAGGCTCCAAATAGGGCGTTTTTAGATGCTGTGTTATGAATGTACCATCAGCCTCGCCCGCTCTGAGCCTGCGCTCACCCCACTCTAGCAGACCTGGTTCAGAACGGGTCTAGACCAGGTTCAGTCCTAGTTTCGTCATAGTTTAGTCCTGCTTTAGCTCTGCTTTAGCTTTTAGCTCTGCTTTAGTCCTGCTTTAGTCCTGCTTTAGTCCTGGTTTAGCTCTGCTTTAGTCCTGCTTTAGTCCTGGTTTAGTCCTATTTTAGTCCTGCTTTAGTCCTGGTTTAGCTCTGCTTTAGTCCTGCTTTAGTCCTGCTTTAGTCCTGGTTTAGTCCTGGTTTAGTCCTGGTTTAGTCCTGGTTTAGTCCTGCTTTAGTCCTGCTTTAGTCCTGGTTTAGCTCTGCTTTAGTCCTGCTTTAGTCCTGCTTTAGTCCTGGTTTAGTCCTGGTTTAGTCCTGGTTTAGCTCTGCTTTAGTCCTGGTTTAGCTCTGCTTTAGTCCTGCTTTACTCCTGGTTTAGTCCTGGTTTAGCTCTGCTTTAGTCCTGCTTTAGTCCTGGTTTAGTCCTGCTTTAGTCCTGGTTTAGTGCTGCTTTAGTCCTGCTTTAGTGCTGCTTTAGTCCTGCTTTAGCTCTGCTTTAGTCCTGGTTTAGCTCTGCTTTAGTCCTGCTTTAGTCCTGGTTTAGTCCTGCTTTAGTCCTGGTTTAGTCCTGCTTTAGCTCTGCTTTAGTGCTGCTTTAGTCCTGCTTTAGTCCTGCTTTAGCTCTGCTTTAGTCCTGCTTTAGTCCTGCTTTAGCTCTGCTTTAGTCCTGCTTTAGTCCTGCTTTAGTCCTGCTTTAGCTCTGCTTTAGCCCTGCTTTAGCCCTGCTTTAGCTCTGCTTTAGTCCTGCTTTAGTCCTGCTTTAGTCCTGCTTTAGCTCTGCTTTAGTCCTGCTTTAGTCCTGCTTTAGTCCTGCTTTAGCTCTGCTTTAGTCCTGCTTTAGTCCTGCTTTAGTGCTGCTTTAGTCCTGCTTTAGTCCTGCTTTAGTCCTGCTTTAGTGCTGCTTTAGTCCTGGTTTAGTCCTGCTTTAGTGCTGCTTTAGTCCTGCTTTAGTCCTGCTTTAGTCCTGGTTTAGTCCTGCTTTAGTCCTGCTTTAGTCCTGCTTTAGTCCTGCTTTAGTCCTGCTTTAGTCCTGCTTTAGTCCTGCTTTAGCTCTGCTTTAGTCCTGCTTTAGTGCTGCTTTAGTCCTGCTTTAGTCCTGCTTTAGCTCTGCTTTAGCCCTGCTTTAGCCCTGCTTTAGCTCTGCTTTAGTCCTGCTTTAGTCCTGCTTTAGTCCTGCTTTAGCTCTGCTTTAGTCCTGCTTTAGTCCTGCTTTAGTCCTGCTTTAGCTCTGCTTTAGTCCTGCTTTAGTCCTGCTTTAGTGCTGCTTTAGTCCTGCTTTAGTCCTGCTTTAGTCCTGCTTTAGTGCTGCTTTAGTCCTGGTTTAGTCCTGCTTTAGTGCTGCTTTAGTCCTGCTTTAGTCCTGCTTTAGTCCTGCTTTAGTCCTGCTTTAGTCCTGGTTTAGTCCTGCTTTAGTGCTGCTTTAGTCCTGCTTTAGTCCTGCTTTAGTGCTGCTTTAGTCCTGCTTTAGTCCTGCTTTAGTCCTGCTTTAGTGCTGCTTTAGTCCTGGTTTAGTCCTGCTTTAGTGCTGCTTTAGTCCTGCTTTAGTGCTGCTTTAGTCCTGCTTTAGTCCTGGTTTAGTCCTGCTTTAGTGCTGCTTTAGTCCTGGTTTAGTCCTGGTTTAGTCCTGGTTTAGTCCTGCTTTAGTGCTGCTTTAGTCCTGCTTTAGTCCTGCTTTAGTCCTGGTTCACACGGGTGGGATTCGCCCAGATTCAGGAAGTAAATGTGGAAGAGAAAATGATTTTTGGTCCCATTCGTCCTGTTTGTTTGTAGTCTTGAGTTTTTCGTCGTGTGTGTTGTTTGCGTCGCCCTAAAGCGTTACACCCGCGTCTGTGTGTGTTCCCCGTGTTCATCGTCACTGCGCTCTCTTATCGCGGCAGTTTAAGATTTTGGTCATTTTTTGTTTGTTATTACAGAAATTTAAGAGCCGTCCTGCATGTTGGGTCCCCCCTGTAGCCTCCACACACACACACACACACGCACGCACACACACACACACACACACGCACACACGCACACACACACACACGCACACACACACACACGCACACACACACACACGCACACACACACGCACACACACGCACACACACGCACGCACACACGTACGCACACACGCCACACACACACGCACGCACACACGCACGCACACACACACGCACACACGCACGCACACACGCACACACACACGCACACACACACACACACGCACGCACACACACACACACACGCACACACACACGCACGCACACGCACATACACACACATGCACACACACGCACACACACACACGCACACACACACGCACGCACACGCACATACACACACATGCACACACACGCACACACACACACGCACACACACACGCACGCACACGCACACACACACGCGCACACGCACGCACGCACACACACGCACACACACACACGCACACACACACACGCACGCACGCACACACACACACGCACACACACACACACGCACACACGCACGCACACGCACACACGCACACACACACACACTCGCACACGCACACACACACACACACGCACGCACACTCACACACGCACGCACACACACACACACACACACACGCACGCACACACACGCACGCACGCACGCACGCACGCACGCACACACACATACACACACACACACACGCACACACGCACGCACGCACGCACACACACACGCACACACATACACACACACGCACACACGCACACACGCACACACACGCACGCACGCACACACACGCACACACACACACGCACACACACACACACACACACACACGCACACACACGCACGCCTTCTCTGTGAAATGTTCCGCGGTGCCGCTTTAGTACCTCCTTCTCGGTGAGGTTGACGCGGCCCTTGTATCCTCCGCTCACGCACACTTTGCTGAGGCCCAGCGAGGTCCGGACGCACGGCTGGAACCAGGGAGGCCTGTTATCCACGTCTCGGATGTTCAGCGTCAGGGTGGCCACCGACGTGAAGAAGGGTTTGTTCGACGCCGAGCCGTTAAACGTGTCCTGGGAGAGACAAACAAGTCAGATGCCCTCCCAGGGTCCTGTATCCCCGTGTGTCAGATGCCCTCCCAGACTTCTTCTTAACCCCTGAAGACCAAAGGGCAATTTTAGTACATTTCTCCTCACCTGGATTTTTTTTTCTTAATGTTGCTTTTAAAACTGCCCCTTTTACCCCTAATGAAGTGTTCTACCTCCTTTTGTTCAGTCCAACCTGTTATTTCACAATCTGCTGCTGTAGTTGTGTCATGAGGCTGTGAGAAATGCTACAGGACCAGAAATAGAGATGGGGGAAAAAACTGAAAATAAAATTCACTCTTTTATACAAAACACACAGCAAACATGTAGAAACAACTTTTTGGACATAAAAAATGCTTAATTTAGGGCCTTAGCTACAAAAATGTAAAATCTCAAGTCTGTAAGTAAATTAAAAATCTCCTTATTGCCCTAAAAACAAAAAAAGGGCAGTGGCTCCATGATTTTCCTGGTCCAGTCCTGGAAACAGCTCCTGTCAGGACCACGGCCAGAGCCACAGCACTTCTGCATTTCCAGGGTGGAAATTACATTTGGATTTGTTCATTTGGACTGAAATAAACCTTTAAATAAAAATAGAAAGAGATGCACAATTACACACACCAAGATGTGTCATTTTCCATGTGTGTGAGAATTAACTCCACTTAGAGCGACTTTTTCCCTCGTTATAAACACACACAGTCAGAGGAGTCGACCATCTTGACTCACTTCACTCTTTGGCAAAGTTTGGCTCGATCAAAATGGACGGAGCGCATGAGTTTGGGGAAAACAAAGTTCCTATTGGACACTCGTTTTGCTCACGTCATCACACAGCGTGAGTGTGACGTAGGATAAAGCCGCAGAAATGTACGGAAACCTCTATGTCTGCACTTTCAGAGGGGAAAAGGACGTTTCTGTCTTTTACCGTTACAAAGTTCTGTGGTTATAGAAACATATTCCTCCTCCCTGTGCGTCAGATGGCCTCCCCGTGTGTCAGATGCCCTCCCCGTGTGTCAGATGCCCTCCCCGTGTGTCAGATGCCCTCCCCGTGTGTCAGATGCCCTCCCCGTGTGTCAGATGCCCTCCCCGTGTGTCAGATGCCCTCCCGTACCTGCACGTGTAGGACCAGTGAGATCTTCTGGACGGTGTCGTAGTCGATGACACTTTTCACCACGATCTTCGGGCTGGTCGCGTTCTCCAGTCGGAAATACTTGTCCTGCCACAAACAGAAGCCGGGATTAAAGCTGCACTACGTAACTTTTCTCACGTCTGCCTTTGTCTTTTATATTTATTTAACATTAAACCTGCCTGAAATTGGAATAAGTGTGATTTTCTTAATTCAAGCAACATTATTTTGTGTGTTTTTTTCTTATTTTAAAGGTGCATTGCGTAACTAACACCTTTAATTCGAGAGTTAAGAATTGTTGTTTTTCTTTTCTTTGGTGTAGCAAAGACTTTTTTATTTTTTATTTCCACATTTTAACTGCAAAAAGTTTTGTTCCGTTGGCAGATCATTTTAATTGTCAAGTGAAATTTGCTCAAATCCTGATAAAACTTTCTTAATCCAAGCCATCTTTTCGCTTTTGCAGTGTAAACATGTCACCTTTCCACAGATCTGACCCGTAACCTGGCCTAATAGTGTCCAAGATAGATAGATTTAATGCCATATTGTGAAACATTCCAGCTAGGAAGACTGTGTTTCCTTCAATCGTCCATCTGTTTGTATCGATATCTCTGTAAGTCCCGGGTCTGTCCACGCGAAACGAAAACCGCCGCAAAGTTCAACGTCTTTTCTGTCGGGAGAAATAAATGAAAGTGAAAGTGAAACTATTTTTTCACAACAGCTTCATAAATTGGAGCCATATTCCGCCCCAAAGACGCGAGTGTTTCAGCTGAAGGCACTTTAAAGCCCTACGCGCACGGGATCAGTTTTACCTGTGGACCTTTGGTGATTTGTAATAATCGCGGAGGACGTCTGAGGTCTTAATCCCGCGCGAATGCTCCACGTCTGTAATTTGTAAAATAAAAATTCCGCCGCAAATCACCCACGATATTCCACCAAACGCAGACGTCCGGTGATGATACTCGTCCCGTGCGAATCTGCAGCTCAGCGTTTGTTGTTGTAATTGCGTCTTTTCTGTCCATTCCTTTCATTTCCACGGTCTTTTCTCTATATATTGCGCACATTTTATATCGCTTTCCGGCTTGAGTAACGGAGGCTGCGGTAGAAATTTTGATGAGCAGTTTTGAGCTTTTAAGGGGCAAATTATAACACAGCCTCTACGTGGAAAGTGATCCACAAAAAGGGAAATTCTCACAGGAGGTTGACCTGGATGACATGAGGTAAGGAACATTTTTTTAATTTTTTTTTTTTTAGCATACTTTAGCAAACGGATGTGATGTTACGACATATCCGGTCGTAATTTCAGTAAAATAGAGTCATTTACGGACTTCGCTGATCCCGTGTGAATGCGAGTCACACAGAGGTGGGGCGGGAATTTGCACATTACCAGCCGTCCCCAGGTTGTACTTATCCTGTGCGAATAGGGCTTAAGACATAAGAATAAGAAGACATGACGAGTTTGTGGAGCTGATCCTAAACTGTTACAACATGTCCAGTTTTTTTTAATCTGTTTTGAGTGTGTTTTAATTTCTTTTTCCCCCCTGGATTCCTGCTGTGAGGGCGCTGGTCCCTGACGCGGCACCTCAACACCCGAACCACAGCCGAGCTCCAAAGTCTGTGACATGTTAGTGCCGTAAGAGCCGTCTGCATCTGAGGAGCTGTAGTCCTGGTTTAGTCCTGGTTTAGACCTGGTTTAGTCCTGGTTTAGACCTGGTTTAGTCCTGGTTTAGACCTGGTTTAGTCCAGGTTTAGTCCTGGTTTAGACCTGGTTTAGTCCTGGTTTAGTCCTGGTTTAGTCCTGGTTTAGACCTGGTTTAGTCCTGGTTTAGACCTGGTTTAGTCCAGGTTTAGTCCTGGTTTAGACCTGGTTTAGTCCTGGTTTAGACCTGGTTTAGTCCTGGTTTAGTCCTGGTTTAGACCTGGTTTAGTCCTGGTTTAGACCTGGTTTAGTCCAGGTTTAGTCCTGGTTTAGACCTGGTTTAGTCCTGGTTTAGTCCTGGTTTAGACCTGGTTTAGTCCTGGTTTAGTCCCGGCCTCCTGCTGGTCCCAGACTCAGGACTAAACTCGGGGAGTCAGAGTCTCAGACTCATGAAGCTAAAACCTGGAACAGTCTGAACAGTGAGACTCAGACTCTGTTTAAATCCAGACTCAAAACGCTTCTGTTCAGCTGCAAATGACTGAAAGGTTTTTATTTTTCATTCTGCACTTTTCTCTTCTCTTCTCTTCAATTCTCTCTAATTTAATGTCCCATCTCTATTTTCAAATCTTATGAAGATTATTTACGTGTTGATTTGTTACCAGACGGGTATTTTGCCACATTACACATCGCACTTTTAACTTGTGAATCTGTATTTTATTGTATATTTGTATATTGTGTCGTCGTTTTGTGTTGGTGCTGTTTCCTCTTCCCAGGACCACAGGTGGAAATGAGCTCTGAGCTACAATCTGGCACAAACATCTCTGCCACTGTCCTAATAAACCAATAAATGAAATGAAATGAAATGTATTGTGATTTGAATGTATTTCTTCTTCTGTAAAGCACTTTGAATTGCCCTGTACAAATAAACTTGCCTCACCTCCAGCCTCGTATCCCCCGAGGTTTAAGGCGTTAGTTTAGTTTTGTCTCTCGTTTCTCCGTTCTGTGTGTCCAGGGCCGTGGCTGAGCTCCACCTGCGGCTCATTTACCCATCAGCCCCACCGCAGAGCCCTCTCCCTGAGACCTGGTCGTACAGTCTGAGCTGCGGCTGTGGGAGTGTGTACGTTCGGCGAGACTGGAATGACCTTCAAAAGTCTTTGTTCCGGTCTCAACTTTTAACCTCTTGAGACCCTGTGGCCTCATACGAGGACATTACATTTTTGCCTCTTAGCACCATGATTTTCAATTATTTTAAACTTTCACCTGTAATCAACTAAAAACCTCTACAGCAGCTCCCGAAAGTAAAAAAAAAACTGCCTGGTAAAGTTTAGATGCAAAATGTATGAATAAAACCAATGTATTTATGTACAATAATGTCTCTTCATGTATCTTAATGTCTCTTCATTTGGCATTAAAATTTGACCCATTTTATTGCCCACAGCAGACGAGAGCATCAGGAAATGTCCTCGTTTGAAGACATTGGGACTGTGTTATATTATTGATTGTACATGTTGTTAGGTAAAGTTGGGAATATTTAGATGAGTTCACAGTTATAAATTGCTGGACGTTTCTGCTGCTATAGGGAAACTGCTGCCTGTCTCCACTTTTTGCACCTCGACTTTTTTTGTAACGATTGAAAACCAGAAAAAAACTGTGGACCACATTTTCAGGCCTTTTTGTGTGTTTTTAACCTCACTCACTGAACCCCAACCCGCTCACGGTCGACCTACGTCACATTTGGCAGGTTTAGGGCTTGAAATAAACAGCTAATTGCTGTTTGTTTGTTTTTTGTAATTTATTTATACATTTTAATGTTTTTACATTTTTTAACCAATGGTGTCATACAGAAGACTTACTTAGTAGGTCCTACTTATCCCAAATAGCAAGAAGAAATGAAAAATGCACAGCAGACAAAAGCTCGGGTCTCAGGAGGTTAAAAACGTGTTAATGAATGTGTCTGAAATCTGCACGTGTTTCAGATCAAAGAGTCTGAATATGAACATCACACTGTTGTTTTTATGATTTTATTATTAATCTGGTCTGTAACTGCACTGTTGCACATACTGTACTGTAACTCAGTGCTGCTCCATCTGCCCTCGTCTCTCTCCTCCCGCCAGGTCGTTATTGTAAATAAGAACATGTTCTTAATAGCTTTCCTGGTTAAATAAAAGTGAAATAAAATAAAAACTAAAGAGTGAACGTGAATGTCCCGCAGTGTGTCTTTACCGAGGCCGGCTCCAGGCGATAGTACAGCGGCTCCGAGTCGACGTCTGTGGCCTCGATCAGACCCACGCTGGAGTTCACCGGCGACAGCTGCAGACAAAACCGCCGTCAGTGCACCGCGTAACTTTTCCGCTGGGCGTCCCTCACAACGCTCGTTTCTATGGATACGTCACTGCTCTGCCCGGAATGTTCCACAGTGCGACATTAATCAGCTCTACTTTACATTTATTCAATCACAGGTGGTTTAAGAGCTCAATAATACGTAGAAAAACGGGGATTCTGACTGTGAGCGGGGTCGCCTCTCCACAGATCTGAGCTGTAACTCGGTACATACATAGATACACAGTTCGATCTCATGTTGCAAAAGGACAGGAAACTATCACAACTTATTTCATTGAACGACTTTTAATCCAGACTGAGGGAACTTGAAACAGCCTCCTCAATTTGTACTGGTTTTAATTAATTTAAGTAATTTTTATGTCATTTTAATTGTGTTGTAACCCTCGAAGATCTAAGACACTGTATACAATAACGAGGAATATGTTTCTGTAACCGCGCAGAAACGTCCTTTTCCCCTCTGAAAGTGCAGACATAGAGGTTTCCGTACATTTCTGCAGCTTTATCCTACGTCACACTCACGCTGTGTGATGACGGGAGCAAAACGAGTGTCCAATAGGAACTTTGTTTTCCCCAAACTCATGCGCTCCGTCCATTTTGATGGAGCCAAACTTTGCCAAAGAGTGAAGTGAGTCAAGATGGTCGACTCCTCTGACTGTGTGTGTTTATAACGAGGGAAAAAGTCGCTCTAAGTGGAGTTAATTCTCACACACATGGAAAATGACACATCTTGTGTGTGTAATTGTGCATCTCTTTCTATTTTTATTTAAAGGTTTATTTCACTCAAAATGAACAAATCCAAATGTAATTTCCACCCTGGAAATGCAGAAGTGCTGTGGCTCTGGCCCTGGACCTGACAGGAGCTGTTTCCAGGACTGGACCAGGAAAGTCATGGAGCCACTGCACTTTTTTTGTTTTTAGATTTAGATTTTAGATTTTTTTATTTTTAATTTACTTACAGACTTGAGATTTTGCATTTTTGTAGCTAAGGCCCTAAATTAAGCATTTTTTATGTCCAAAAAGTTGTTTCTACATGTTTGCTGTGTGTTTTGTATAAAAGAGTGTGAATTTTATTTTCAGTTTTTTTCCCCCATCTCTATTTCTGGTCCTGTAGCTTTTATCACAGCCTCATGACACAACTACAGCAGCAGATTGTGAAATAACAGGTTGGACTGAACAAAAGGAGGTAGAACACTTCATTAGGGGTAAAAGGGGCAGTTTTAAAAGCAAAATTAAGAAAAAATCCAGGCGAGGAGAAATGTACTAAAACTGCCCTTTGGTCTTCAGGGGTTAAATGTGTTTTAATCTAAACGGGACTTTCCTGGAAGAATAAAGGTTAAATAGAAATAATATCGGGCACTCGCGGATACTGTAAGTCAAATGATCTTAGATTTAGACACTTGTTAGACACTTATTGATCCACAAATGGAAATGATTTGCTTCATTTCTTATCGATATCAGAAGTGAAAAGGCTGCATCGGAGCGTCTCTATTTAAAATCTGAGGGGAGTGAAACTAAAGCGAGCTCGGACCTCGTTGACCTCCAGGATGTAGTGGGTTCGGTCGAAGTTCGGGGGGTTGTCGTTGATGTTTTCCACCAGGACCTCCACAGACTCGCTGATCTGGAGAGCAGAGGTCAGAGGTCAGGGGTCAGAGGTGCTTGTGTGGGTCTCTGTAGTTCTAATCTATGACTTTTGTTATAATTATGATGTTTTAAAATCACAATATTTGATCTAAAACGACTTCATAAAAGAAACAAATGCTCTGACTTCAGCGTTAGAAAACTGTGGTGTCCAATGGGCTGAAGTGCACCACATGGACCAAACCAGGACTAAACTGTGACTGAACCAGGACTAAACCAGGACTGAACAAGGACTGAACCAGGACTAAACTGCGACTGAACCAGGACTAAACTGCGACTGAACCAGGACTAAACCAGATCTAAACCAGGACTGAACAAGGACTGAACCAGGACTAAACTGCGACTGAACCAGGACTAAACCAGGACTGAACGAGGACTAAACCAGGACTAAACCAGGACTAAACCAGGCAGTGGACCCCTCCTATGGATAGAACCAAACCAGGACTAAACTGCGACTGAACCAGGATTAAACCAGGACTGAACCAGGACTAAACCAGGACTAAACCAGGACTGAACCAGGACTGAACCAGGACTAAACCAGGACTAAACCAGGCTGTGGACCCCTCCTATGGATAGAACCAAACCAGGACTAAACTGCGACTGAACCAGGACTAAACCAGTACTAAACCAAGACTGAACCAGGATTGAACCAGAACAAAACCAGGACTAAACTGCGACTGAACCAGGCTAGACCAGGGCTAGACCAGAACTAAACCGGGACTAAACCAGATCTAAACCAGGACTAAACCAGGACTAAACCAGGACTACACCACGGCTGAACCAGGACCAAACGTGCGAGTCCAAATCAAGTCCCGAGTCACTGGCCCATAAGTCCAAGTCCAGGTCGTCCGCTTTGAGCTTCAAGTCGTTTCAAGTCTTTAAACCAAAGTACCAAATAAAGCTTTGATTTTTGCATTTATCTATATGAATTTTAAGCTAAATTGTACTTAAAAAGTCGCGTTATTTTCATGGTATTTATATGATAGTTGAGGAAATGCAAATCTTTCCTTTTTAAATGTCAAGATCTTGGTGTGAATCATTACGGTCAGATTATGGTCAAGAATTCAGATTTAACAGTTATTTCGTCGTGTCGTCCGCACTGAAATGGAAGGATCATGTTCTGTGTAGTTCCCTCTGTTTTACCGTATTGTACTTTATATTACTGTAGTACATTTGAGGATACCACATCGCAGTACTTCAGTTACATCAGAAACATGTATTTTCTTAGGAGAAGCATCAAGTTTTGTCAAGTCACAGGCCTCAAGTCCAAGCCGAGTCCCAAATCTTAGTCCATTTCATCAAGTCAAGTCTCAAAAATAGTAACTCAAGTCTGACTCGAGTCCAAGTCACGACCTGCACTTTCCCACCTTTAGTCACAGTGGACTTATTTTGACCTCAGCAGCTGCTTATGCCAGATTATCTGTACTGAAGCAAGTCAAATTTTACTCAGATACTTGGGGAAAAATCAGGTACAGGAGCTTTAGATTTGAGTATTTTTCCATTTCAGAATTTGCAGATACTCACGGTGTAGTTCTCCGTCTTACACTGCACCCACACGGTCAGGGTCGGACTGGACAGCGCCTGAAACGCCAAAGCATACACTGTTCATTCAATTTCAGTTACATTTTTTTACATTTATTTTCAACTTTAACGTGAAACTCGGGCACGTTTGAAGCTAAAGTCCGTTGCTAGAGGTGGTGGAATTCTGTCAGAAGCCAAAAAACGGCACAGATCAGTGTTTCCTTGGTGGAGATCTCACTGTGGCAGTGAGTCTGTCAAGGCAACAAACTAGTGTAGTGATGGGGGCAAGTTCTGAACTTCCACATAAAACACCAATTTGCTTCACACTGAAGAAGCTTAACACCACTTTAACCCATCTGACAACAGCCACGAGTCTAACAAACAAAACGCTCTGCCTGGTTCACTCATTAGTGTCTGGAAACGTTAGAAAACAACTTTATAAGCACCTCACACTTCCCTCTGCTGATTTCTCACTGCACAGGCCAAAGCCCATGTTTTTAGTTGCTTTTTAAAAGCTTCTACACTTTCTAAAGAGCGTAGGTGAGCAGGCAGCTCATTCCAGAGTTTAGAGGAGACGGCGTGAAAAGATCTGTCACCTCGTGTTTTAAGACTTCGAGGGACCATTAGCAAGTTTAGGCTGGTGGACCTGAGGGTGGAGGTGTTCGGCTTTCTTAGATCTGTGATGTACACCGGAGTCTGGACGTGTAGGGCCCTAAAAGTCAACACCAGGATCTTAAAGTGGATACGAAAAAGAACAGGGAGCCAATCTTCAGATGGGAGTGATATGCGCTCCTGCTGGTGCGGCTGAGTTCTGAACCATCTGCAGGCGGGTGAGATCCTTCTTGCTCAGGTAAACAGACTGTGACAATAGTCCAGTCTGGAGGACACAAATGCATGGATCACCATCTCTAACTCAGTTTTAGAAATCATCGTGTGAAGTTTAGATATCGCAGCTGTGGCGATGCTACACACACAAGGCCAAATTACAGTAAATTTCTCATTAATTTTTTCCCATAGATAAACAAAACAGTTGCCCTGAGCTTTCACAACTTTTAAATCATATAAAATAATAAATAACAATATGAATCAATTCTGTGGTAACAAATGACCACAAGACCAAGAATTGTCTTTAAAATCTGTTTCTGAAACTTTATAATATGCTAAGTTATTGAAATTTTGCTGAATTGTTGTTTTAAACGTGGTTCACTTTTGGGGTCTGAGGGTCCGTCACCGGCTTGTTTCCATGGATATGTGGTCTGGAATGTCCCGCAGTATGGCATTACGCTCAGTTATCTCCACGGAGATGGCAGGGGACGCCACAGGGTCAAGTTACATGTCAAATCTGCGGAGAGGCGAGCCCGCTCAGAGTAAGAATGTGAGTTGTGAAGTCAATAAAAACACGTTATTGAGTAAATTCAACATGGAGAAGTTTAATGCCACACCGGAACATTCCAGATAAAGCAATAACATCTACGTGAAGACGCTTAATATTTGGATTTTTCTAAATGTTTATGGAAAAACGGTCTATGGTCCTGGTCCAGAGTCCAGGTCTAGTCCTCACCTCGAAGTCCAGTCCCCGTTTGGCCATGAGGGCGTTGCCGTGGAGATAGAAGAGGTCATCAGGGTTCACAAGGAGATCCAGAACCAGCTCTGGACTCGGACTGGTGTCGATCTGGACCACCTCCACATCTGCTGTGTTATTCTCAGAGACCAAGACCGGACCAGGAGGGACTATGCAGGCTAAAGAGAGACAAGAGGACTGAACCAGGTCTAAACCAGGTCTAAACCAGGTCTAAACCAGGGCTGAACCAGGACTAAACCAGGGCTGAACCAGGACTAAACCAGGACTGAGCCTGGGCTAAACCAGGACTATGCATACACAATACTAGACAGACAGACAGACAAGCCATGGCCTAGTTCTGGTTCAGGCCTGGTTCAGTCCTGGTTCAGTCCAGGTTTAGTCCTGGTTCAGTCCTGGTTTAGCCCTGGTTCAGTCCTGGTTTAATCCTGGTTTACACCCAGTTTAGTCCCAGTTTAGTTCCAGTTTAGTCCTGGTTCAGTCTTGGTTTAGTGCTGGTTTAGTCCTGGTTTAGCTCTGGTTCAGTGCTGGTTTAGACCCAGTTTAGTCCTGGTTTAGACCCAGTTTAGTCCTGGTTTAGTCTTGGTTTAGACCCAGGTTAGCCCTGGTTCAGTCCTGGTTTAGCCCTGGTTTAGTCCTGGTTTAGAACCGGTTTAGTCCTGGTTTAGAGCCAGTTTAGTCCTGGTTCAGTCCTGGTTTAGTCCTGGTTTAGACCCAGTTTAGTCCTGATTTAGTCTTGGTTTACACCCAGGTTAGCCCTGGTTCAGTCCTGGTTTAGCCCTGGTTTAGTCCTGGTTTAGTCCCGGTTTAGTCCTGGTTTAGATCCAGTTTAGTCCTGGTTTAGACCCAGTTTAGTCCTGGTTTAGTCCTGCTTTAGTCCTGGTTTAGTCCCGGTTTAGTCCTGGTTTAGACCCAGTTTAGTCCTGGTTTAGACCCAGTTTAGTCCTGGTTTAGACCCAGTTTAGTCCTGGTTTAGTCCCAGTTTAGTCCTGGTTTAGACCCAGTTTAGTCCCGGTTTAGCCCTGGTTTAGTCCCGGTTTAGTCCTGGTTTAGTCCCGGTTTAGTCCTGGTTTAGTCTCAGTTTAGTCCTGGTTTAGACCCAGTTTAGTCCTGGTTTAGTCCTGGTTTAGTCCTGGTTTAGTCCCGGTTTAGTCCTGGTTTAGTCTCAGTTTAGTCCTGGTTTAGACCCAGTTTAGTCCTGGTTTAGACCCAGTTTAGTCCTGGTTTAGTCCCAGTTTAGTCCTGGTTTAGACCCAGTTTAGTCCCGGTTTAGCCCTGGTTTAGTCCCGGTTTAGTCCTGGTTTAGTCCCGGTTTAGTCCTGGTTTAGTCTCAGTTTAGTCCTGGTTTAGACCCAGTTTAGTCCTGGTTTAGTCCTGGTTTAGTCCTGGTTTAGTCCCGGTTTAGTCCTGGTTTAGTCTCAGTTTAGTCCCGGTTTAGCCCTGGTTTAGTCCCGGTTTAGTCCTGGTTTAGTCCCGGTTTAGTCCTGGTTTAGTCTCAGTTTAGTCCTGGTTTAGACCCAGTTTAGTCCTGGTTTAGTCCTGGTTTAGTCCTGGTTTAGTCCCGGTTTAGTCCTGGTTTAGTCTCAGTTTAGTCCTGGTTTAGACCCAGTTTAGTCCTGGTTTACTCACGTCTCTGGCCGTGCGTTTGCTGCAGGAGGATCAGGCTGAGGATGATCAGGACTGAGGCTGTTTGTTTGTCGTCCATTTTGTTTTGTGCTTCTTTTTCCGTGGCACGAGCTGGTACAGAGCCACCCTCGGGACGGGCGCGCACGAGGGCAGTGCACGAGGGCAGTGCACGAGGGCAGCGCACGAGGGGGAGCGCGCACGTGGAGACAGGGCCGTGCACGTGGACAATCAAACCTCTGTGTGACTGGGACGTGCACTCAGCCCAGTGTCTACGAGCAGGACTGGGAGAGTCTGAGGGTTCGATTCCGGGGAACGTGGTCTTAAAAGTCTCAAATAACGCAAAATTTACTGGTTACGTCACTGCTCTGCCTGGAATGTTCCGCAGTGTGGCTTTAAACAGCTCTACTTTACATTTATGCAACACAGGTGGTTTTAGAGCTCAAAAACACCAAGAAAAACAGGCGTTCTGACTGTGAGCGGCGTCGCCTCTCCACAGATCTGACCTGTAACGTGGTCTGGTTTGGTCTCCATGACAACAGAAAGGTTTATAATGCCATACTGTGGAACTTTCCAGACAAAGCAATAACATGTCCATGGAGAAAACACCGGAAAAGTTACACGATGCAGCTTTAAGTCGTGTTCCTCCTCAGAAACAGAGCTGCAGTTGTGTTTTTCACATGTTTGAGTGACTTTTTATTATTCGTCTGTTTACGTTTCCAAAGCTCAAAACGCTCTGTTCCACTTTGTGATGTCATGTGAAAGTGAACGTTTTCAAGTGAACAGCTCCTTTCACTTTTAGTTCAGTCGAGATCGGCAATTCTAGGGCTGAAATTATCCAAATATTGTCCGAAAGATTCTAGTGAAGGAATTTTTATCTTAATTTTGGAAATGTGTCTTTTTTTCATTGTGAACTTTTGTTGCAAAATTGACTAAAAAATGAGTAAAAGTATAAATATTGAGTACAAGTTTGAACCAGGACTAAACCAGGACTGAACCAGGACAAAACCAGGGCTAAACCAGGACTAAAGCAGGACTAAACCAAGACTGAACCAGGACTAAAGCAGGACTAAACCAGGACTAAACCAGGTCTAAACCAGGACTAAAGCAGGACTAAACCAGGGCTAAACCAGGGCTAAACCAGGACTAAACCAGGACTGAACCAGGACTAAACCAGGACTAAACCAGGACTGAACCAGGACTGAACCAGGACTAAACCAGGACTAAACCAGGACTGAACCAGGACTAAACCAGGACTAAACCAGGGCTAAAGCAGGACTAAACCAGGGCTAAACCAGGACTGAACCAGGACTAAACTAAGACTAAACCAGGACTGAACCAGGGCTAAACCAGGACTGAACCAGGGCTAAACACAGACTAAATCAGGGCTAAACCAGGACTAAAGCAGGACTAAACCAAAATTAAACCAAGACTAAACCAGGACTAAACCAGGACTAAACCAGGACCAAACCAGGACTAAATCAGGACTAAATTAAGACTGAATCAGGACTAAATCAGGACTAAGTCAGGACTAAGTCAGGACTAAACTAGGACTGAACCAGGTCTAAACTAGGACTGAACCAGGACTAAACTAGGACTGAACCAGGACTAAACTAAGACTGAACCAGGATTAAACCAGGACTAAACCAGGACTGAACCAAAAGTGAACCAGGACTAAACTAGGACTGAACCAGGACTGAACCAGGGCTAAATCAGGACTGAATGTGGATTTTATGTCCATTCAAAAGTGGGGTCCCTCAGGGTGACAAATGTGACCTCCGAGGGTTCTGAAGGTAAAACCACACCCCCCTCGTGCACGCTCTGGACACACGTGCACAAGCATGATGACATGAGTGTGCATGTGTGTCCAGAACGCGCACGTGAACCCATGAGCGTGCACGTGGGGCCCATGAGCGTGCACGTGGGGCAGTGGGAGACACAGACTCTGCGTTGTGACCTCATGCCTCTTCCCACACACTTCACATTTCTGAATCCAAAGCAGAAACACAACAGGCTCTCACATGGGACATTACAGAGCCCAGAGCATCATGGGAAACCGAGTACAGGGACCAGAGCATGATAGGAAACCAAGTACAGGGACCAGAGCATCATGGGAAACTGAGTACAGAGGCCAGAGCATCATGGGAAACTGAGTACAGAGGCCAGAGCATCATGGGAAACTGAGTACAGAGGCCAGAGCATCATGGGAAACTGAGTACAGAGGCCAGAGCATCATGGGAAACTGAGTACAGAGGCCAGAGCATCATGGGAAACTGAGTACAGAGGCCAAAGCATCATGGGAAACTGAGTACAGAGGCCAGAGCCTCATGGTAAACTGAGTACAGAGGCCAGAGCCTCATGGTAAACTGAGTACAGAGGCCAGAGCCTCATGGTAAACTGAGTACAGGGACAGTAGCCGACAGTGTACCCCGAGGTGAAGATGTAACACGAGTGGACAGTGTGTCCCCCCAAGATCCGTCACCACCCTGTGACACTCCGTCCCCCCACGATCCGTCACCACCCTGTGACACTCTACATTTTCTCATATAAAACTGGGATAAATCACTGGTTTTAAATAAATCTGCTGGAACAGGGGACACAGGGCTCAAAACTGGGACTGTCCCGGGTAAACAGGGCTAACGGGCTAACTTCAAGTATTAGCTAAATCAAAATCACATCCACTTTGTGTTAATAAATTATTACAATTGTGCTTATTTGCGACTTAAAACGTAGCTTATGTCTCTTCAGAGGGGAAGCTAATACAAAAAAACATGTTAATTTGGATCCGTGTTAACTTTTTTTCAACTTTGATGTGAAGTTAGTTAATGCTAACGTGCTAGCATGAAACCTTCTTTACAAAGACCCATGATGAAAACTGAAAATACAAAGGTCAGAATTGAGAACTGTCTGATAAAATAAAATTTGTCCGACTATTTTTAACAAAGGAAAATCACACGTTTATCATCATTGTGGTCATAAAATCTGCTGGAAACCTCATGTGAGCTACGTAGCATCAGAAATAGCAACACTGCTGTTATAGGAAAAACAAAGCTGACGCAAATCTCTGTTGACTTTATATTCTTTAGTCTTACCATATCCATTTATTGTGTGGAAATATGAGGAAATATATACAAAACCACCCTAAAGCCACTTTTTATTTTACAGAAAAGAGCCCTGCGACTTGTGCACAATGTAAAATTTAGAGAACACACAAATCCACTGTTCCTAAAGGCAAAGGTCTTAAAGCTTTAGTAAAATATAAAACTACTCTGATAATGTATAAATTGAGGAATAACCAAGCAACATTTTAAATATATTCAAATAGAGACACGGGGGATACAGACTAAGAGTTACATTTAAGAAAAGTAAAAGTAAAAACAACAGTTGGGCAAATGTGTTGAGATAATTATAAACAATGTGCAAATATTGATCTTTTTTTCTTTTTCTTATTTACAAAGGCAACTTTTTAGAGACGTACCACTGAGAAATATTTATGAACTGTTATTAAACTGTTCATAACTGTTATTAAATATTTATTGAAAATATATTATAAACCTGTGTCTATTTGTAATGTTTTGTTTGTTGTTTTTCCATATAGTTCTAATATAGTCAAATGTCTAATAAATATCATGTAGATGAATATAATACTGTAAATTGTAGGGGTAGGATTAAAATAAGATATGCTTCTTTCTACTCCTTTTTTTAACACATTCAGCAGAGCTTTACAACAGCAGAGTGCATACTTTATTCAGCAAGTATCATATCTATTACCTTTCTTACTTACAATCACAGTTTTTCAGAGTTATGGAAGACAACAACAGTACAGAATTTACCTCAGAGGAGATGAGGCAGATGGCTGAGCAGAGGAGCTCCACCCCTCTGGAACTGTCAGAGACTTTAAGAGACTTCACAAACTCAGAAGAGACTGAGGAGGTCCTAGAGACTGAGGAAGTCCTGGAGATGGTGAAGAGTGAGGTGACCATCAAACTGAACTCACCAGGCCTCTATTTCAAAGAGAGCCTACTGTGGGTAAAGTGCACCAGACGACTCATGCCCAACACTGGCGCCAACATTAACAGAAAATTTATTCAGTGCAGCCGTCAGTCGTGTGGTCAGACACTCGTCCCTCAAGAGGAAACCTGCAATGTTCCCGCAACATCTCAGGACACTCTATGCCCTCGTGTTCCAGCATTACCTTTAAATACACTATCCACTCGTGATACATCTTCACTTCGGGGTACACAGTCCACTAACACGAAGACATTACATCCAAACACACTATACACTCATGTTACGTTTTCACCTCGGGGTACACAGTCGGCTAACACTAAGGCCTTACCTCGAAACACACTATCCACTGGTGTTACATCTTCAACTCGGGGTACACAGAACACATCCAGACTGGATAAACTGATCAGGCGGGCCAGCTCTGTGGTTGGCATGAAGCTGGACACTCTGGTGACAGTGGCAGAGACGAGGACACTGGACAAAGTGCTGGACATTATGGACAATGCCAGCCACCCTCTGCACGCCATCATCATCAACCAGAGGAGCCTGTTCAGTGAAAGACTGCTCCTACCTAAGTGCAGGACAAATAGACTGAAGAACTCATTTGTGCACCAGACTATTACACTGTACAACTCCTCACTGGGGGAAGGAGATAACATAACAGGAAGGACTGGTAGACATGTCATAATGTGCAATAACGGTATTAAGTGCAATAGTCTTTTATAATGTGCAATATCTCACTTGGTCACCCTCACTACAATACTGTAACGCCAACTGTGCCATACTACCCTATTTATTTTATTTTCTATTTTTATCTTATTTTATTCTATTTTATTCTATTTTAGACTATTTGAGTTTATATATTCTCCTTTTGTATCGTACTGATGCCCTATTTTGTATATTAAGAGTTCTTTTGTTCTATCTTTACTGTTTGTCTTATTCTTACTGTTTGTTCTATTCTTACTTGTCAGATGCTGGAAATTTAATTTCCCTGAAGGGTCCCAACGGGATCAATAAAGTCAAATCTAAGTCTAAGTCTACACCATCTCCTTATGCTAAGGCCTTACGTCCAAACACACTATCCACTCGTTTTACATCTTCACCTCGGGGTACACCATCTCCTAATGCTACGACTTTACCTCGAAACACAATATCCACTCGTGTTACATCTTCACCTCAGGGTATACTATCCCCTAACACGAATACCTTATCTTCCAAACACACTATCCACTCGCATTACATCTTCACTTCGAGGTACTCTGTCTCTTAATGCTAAGAACTTACCTCGAAACACACTACCCACTCGTGTTACATCATTAAGAAGAGGAGAAGGAGGATTCCTCAGTTTTGGAACTAAGAGCTCAAGACTCTGCTACATCTCTGCAGGAGCAGCAGAGAGATATGCAGAGTGGAACTGGAACGGCGCAGATCTCCAATGAGAACCTGCAGCAAGACGTGGTTAAAGCAGCTTCACAGGAACAAGCAAGCTCCCCAAGGACCAAGCCTCAGACAGTATGTCAGAAACTGGCTCAGAGCTGTGCACCGTGTGTCCATCGTAATTGGCAGAGGAAGCAACAAGTTTCAGAGCCAAGTCTGGGCAGGGTCTTCTTCTGTCACCCATGCAGTGTGTCCCCAGAGGAGGAAGAGGAGCAGAACCTGTCTGCGCATCTGCAGCAAGAAGTGGTTAAGGCAGCCACATCCAGCACCAAGTTTGCAGCTGAACAAGTGAAGGACATCCTGGAGCAGGCAGCACAGACTGTTACTAAATCTGCGTGCCTCAGCAGAGAAGAGCAGCAGCAGCTGTTGGACAGTGTGAGCGCTAACAGTGAAGAGGCTGCAGAATCCATTCTCTCCATCATCTGTCACGAGATGGGCTCCTCTCCCCTTAGCAACTCCCAGAGCTCCAGTCCTAACAATGTCTTTGGCACAAAGTCCTTTTTACATGGAGTCTTACACAGGATCCAGTCTTTCCTGACCCTGTGTTACGCTAAGACCTGCTTTAGAAAGTCCCTGTTCCAAATCGCCAAAGAGCATGAAGTCAGGGCTTGTGAGGACGCAATTATGGAAGACATCAGTGTTCCTCTGAGGAAGCTGGTCCAGCTGCCTGCAGACATCAACGATTTTTTTAATTATTATCAACCACCAAATAACTGGGGGTGTCCCAGTTTTTTTATTTTCAAATTCTGGTCACCCTAGGTTGGCGATAATAAAATAGAAAAAATACAAGTGTGTAATTAAGGAAAACTGATATGCAAAGACCATTCATTACTAACTGTACGGTTTTGCCTAAACAAATGACAATTTATGCCGCCCTTTATTGTTGGCAGTGATAAGATTAGTCAAAAATAGGGACATTTCTACATTTTCTCATATAAAACTGGGATAAATCACTGGTTTTGGATAAATCTGCTGGAACAGGGGACACAGGGCTCAAAACTGGGACTGTCCCGGGTAAACAGGGATGTCACTAGGGCTAACGGGCTAACTTCAAGTATTAGCTAAATCAAAATACCATCCACTTTGTGTTAATAAATTATTACAATTGTGCTTATTTGCGACTTAAAACGTAGCTTATGTCTCTTCAGAGGGGAAGCTAATACAAAAAAACATGTTAATTCGAATCCGTGTAAACTTTTTTTCAACTTCGATGTGAAGCTAGTTAATGCTAACGTGCTAGCATGAAACCTTCTTTACAAAGACCCATGATGAAAACTGAAAATACAAAGGTCAGAATTGAGAACTGTTTGATAAAATACAATTTGTCCTGACTGTTTTTAGCAAAGGAAAATCACACGTTTATTGTGGTCATACAATCAGCTGGAAACCTCATGTGAGCTACGTAGCATCAGAAATAGCAACACTGCTGTTATAGGAAAAACAAAGCAGATACAGGATGCAAATCTCTGTTGACTTTATATTTTTTAGTCTTACCATATCCATTTATTGTGTGGAAATATGAGGAAATATATACAAAACCACCCTAAAGCCACTTGTTACTTTACAGAAAAGAGCCCTGCGACTTACAAACATACAAATCCACTGTTTCTAAAGGAAAAAGCCTTAAGGTTATTTGATTTAGTAAAATATAAAACTGCTCCGGTAGCAACATGTTAAATATATTCAAGGGGGGTTATGAACTGAGATTAATTTAATTTTTAAAAAGTAAAAGTAAACACAACAGTTGGATAAATGAGTGTAGATTTATCGAAATGGACTTGGAGATAAGTATAAAAAATGTGCAAATATTAATCTTATTTTTTTTAATTTACAAAGACATTTATTTTTTAACTATCATTTCATCAATACACATAAATAACAATAACATTTACACAACGATAAACTCATCTGTATTGAATCTTATTAAAACTACGGTTAGCATAGTTAGCACGTTAGCATAGTTAGCACGGTTACCATAGTTAGCACGGCAGGTTGGCTCTTCTCAACTGTAGAAGAGGCTTGAGGGTGTCGCATTTTGAGGTGAAACATAACCATTGAGAAGCGTTCATTTCAAGCCTAGAGTCCAAAGGTTCGTCTTGTTCGACATCTTCTTGCTCCGGGTCAGATTCCGGTTCAAACATGTAGAGTTGGACAGTAAATTCTTCTGGTTGTGCCATTTTTAATCCGTAGAAAAAAGTTATCTAATGTCAGGAAAACTTGCACACCGCGCGGTTCTGTTATGTAGTGGACTACAACAATGGCTGCGGGGGCGTAGTGGACTACAACAATGGCTGCGGGGGCGTAGTGGACTACAACAATGGCTGCGGGGGCGTAGCGCAACAGTCCCAGGTGCCGGGAGGGGGCAGGGCTGTGAAGGAGCTCATTTGCATTAAAGGAGCCAGAGCAAAACGAGTCATTTTCTGTCAGTGCTCTGAGAGAGGGGAGGAGAATGGGCCCTGGAGCATAAATTATGAGAAATTAAGATGATAGGATCTTATATTACAGGTATTTTACACAATTCATACATGTTTTGGTATTTTGTAGGAGCATAATATTTGTTCTTTAAGGTAGCCCTCAGCTCTGAAAAGGTTGGTGACCCCTGGAGTAGAGGGTGAGGGGATGAGCAAGTAGGGAGAGGAAGAGACAGGAGGAGAGAAAGGAAGGAGGGAGGAAAGTAGGGTGGAGGACAGGGACGGGGAGATAAGAGTTAAGTGAGTTAGGGAAGGAGGATAAGAAGGAGAAGGGAGGAGGAGAGAGAAGATGACAGGAGGAGAGTAGTGGAGGAGGGAAGACAAGCAAGTGAGCAGAAAAAGCTACATACAGGGTTCCCACTCTTTTTCACTGACAAAATTTCAAAACTTTTCCATGACTTTTTCATGACCTAAGGTGAATTTTCCATGATTTTACATCACCTACATGTGTAGAATTTAGCATATTCTAAAAATAACTAGAGCTCCTCCAGCGGGGCAAAATACGCCCGTACTTTGAATTATTGTATATAGAATTCTAGAATCGGAATTCCACCAATCAGATTGCAGCAACAGAACTTAAAGACACTACAAAGCTTTAATGTGTCAAAGCTCAAAGAAGCACAGAATGGGGGTTGTTCTCGCTTTCAGCAGCAGAACATTTGAGAAGAGAGTTCAGATCTTTCATGAAGACAAAGCTTCAAAGACTTCAAAGCTTTGAAGTGCCCACAGACGGACGGACAGACGGACGGACGGACGGACAGACGGACGGACGGACAGCGCCATACTATAATACGTCCCATATTGAAACGGGCGTATAAAAATGAAATGTGAACCCTTCCCACTCACCTTATGGTTTGGTATTATAGTTTTTAACATTCAGAATCCTGTCAGTGCATTTATTGTGTCTCTTTTAAATAAAACACCTTATTGTGTGTTGACGTTCAGAAATAATCAGAACAGCCTCTCAGAGAGCTGTAGTTATGTTAAAGAGATACTAAAGTTCCATTACTTTTCCAAAACTTTAATTGAATTTACTAAATTTCAATGACTTTTCCAGGATTTCCATGACCGCGGGAACCCTGTATTTGACCTTAATGAATGACTGTAGGGCTAGAGGGAGTCTATTCTGAGAGTCTATTCTGTGTAATACAGTATAAGACCTTTAAACATTTCAGAACACAGGATTCCCAGGGTCAAGGGTCAAGGATATTGAAAATGTCATTTTCTAGGTCTGAAAAAGTCATGGAATTTTGTAAATTCAATGAAAGTTTTGGAAAAGTCATGTCATTTTAATCTCTTTGATGTAACTCCAGCGTTCTGTTAAGTTCTCATGAGGCTGTTATGATTATGTATTTTCTGGACTATAAGCCACTACTTTTTTCCCAGGCTTTGAACCATGCGGCTTTTACAAAGGTGCGGCTATTCTGTGGATTTTTCTTCCACCGCTAGGGCCGCTCTAACCGGAATTTTAAAAACAAGATAGACAGAAAATTAATGCAAAGAATAATATGCTACTTTTTATTAAGCAGATATAACATGCACGACAAATTACTAACTGGTAATTATTTTCAGATCCTCATCCCTTCATCATGAAAAGCACGAAGGAGTTTGTATGATGCAAGTTTTAAGTTGAAGGCATCAATCTTGCTCCAGGTGTGATAAATAGCTGATTGGTGTGGTCATAAAACCCAGTGTTATGAAATATTTGTAGTGCTTTTTTCTGCAGTATGAATAGTGATTCCAATCGTGTTTTATAATTTTTAACGTTCAGATTTTTTGTGGCAAAGAACCCCGTGATCAACGGGGGAATCTGTCTCTGGCCCCATCAGATGACGTCATCTCATTCTGGAACCTGAAAAGCACCAATCAGATTCCGGAGTTGCCAGCCGTTTTGTTACCGTGGCAACTCCGGAGCTTTGATTCAAAGGACCAAAAGACTGAAAGCTTTTCACTTTAAAGAGACTTTAAATCTAAAGCACATAGTGGGTGTAACTAACGCCGGATCATCAGTTGCAAGTTGCTTTACAGAAGAGACACATTCAGCAGAGCTTTACAACAGCAGAGTGCATACTTTATTCAGAAAGTATCATATCTATTACCTTTCTCACTTACAATCACAGTTTTTATACGCCCGTTGTAATAAGACGGAACGTATTATGGTATGGCGCTGTCCGTTCATCTGTCCGTCCGTCTGTCCGTCTGTCCGTCCGTCTGTCCGTCTGTCCGTCCGTCCGTCCGTCTGTCTGTCCGTCTGTCTGTGGACACTTCAAAGCTTTGTCCGCGCTCTAACTCGACAACCGTCTCACCCAGGAATGTCAAACTTCATGGCTGGACACCCCATGGGTCAAGGATGTTCCCTATTGATTTCAAGGTCACAGGGTCAAAGGTCAAGGTCACGGCCCGACCCTTTGCGAAAACCTGCCTGTCGCTCTTGCTAACTGTGATCGTTTCCATCTCTGTCTTTTTATCTTCCATCTCTGTCCTTTTATGTTATGTGCCGTAGATCTGAACTCTCTTCTCAAATGTTCTGCTGCTGAAAGCGAGAACAACCCACATTCTCTGCTTCTTTGAGCTTTGACACATTAAAGCTTTGTAGTGTCTTTAAGTTCTGTTGCTGCAATCTGATTGGTGGAATTCCGATTCTAGAATGTGATGATGTCATACTCATACTCCTACTGCAAGAGCCAGATTTCCCTATTGATTATCCGTCCGTCCGTCCCTCTGTCTGTGGACACTTCAAAGCTTTGAAGTCTTTGAAGCTTTGTCTTCATGAAGAGGCAAAACATGTGGGGCATGCGCTGATATATATATAAGGTATACTGTATTTGTGTATTTTATTGTATATTTTTGTATCGATCCATGCTGTAGGTCAGTGGTATCAATTTTATGTGACTTCAGGTCAGTGTAGATCCACTTGCTAGGAGTCGGCATGAAAGAAGACCGAAAGGTTCGCGGCACGACGATGACTCTTGGTAATACTAGTTGTAGCTGCTCAAAATGGAGAAGAAAAAAATTGATGAGCAAGTTAAGAGTGCGGGTTCACATTCCTAGGCTACACGGTTGTCGAGTTAGAGCGCAGACAAGGTTTTCGCAAAGGGTCGGGCCGTGACCTTGACCTTTGACCCTGTGACCTTGAAATCAATAGGGAACATCCTTGACCCATGGGTTGTCCAGCCATGAAGTTTGACATTCCTAGGAGAGACGGTTGTCGAGTTAGAGCGCGGACAAGAAATTGTCCACAGACAGACGGACGGACAGACAGACGGACGGATAATCAATAGGGAAATCTGGCTCTTGCAGTAGGAGTATGAGTATGACATCATCACATTCTAGAATCGGAATTCCACCAATCAGATTGCAGCAACAGAACTTAAAGACACTACAAAGCTTTAATGTGTCAAAGCTCAAAGAAGCAGAGAATGTGGGTTGTTCTCGCCTTCAGCAGCAGAACATTTGAGAAGAGAGTAGTGAACTGCCTTATTGTGCTTACCGATATGTGCCATAGAACGCCAGTATTGGAATCTTCCAAACTGCACCAACAATTCATCTTTAACTAGGTTTGACAAATTCTAACTTAATTCTATATACAATAATTCAAAGTACGGGCGTATTTTGCCCCGCTGGAGGAGCTCTTGTTCAGAGTTATGGAAGACAACGACAGTACAGGATTTACCTCAGAGGAGATGAGGCAGATGGCTGAGCAGAGGAGCTCCACCCCTCTGGAACTCTCAGAGACTTTAAAAGACTTCACAAACTCAGAAGAGACTGAGGAGGTCCTAGAGGAAACCTGTAATGTTCCCTCAACATCTCAGGACACTCTATGCCCTCGTGTTCCAGCATTACCTTTAAACACACTATCCACTCGTGATACATCTTCACTTCGGGGTACACAGTCTCCTTATGCTAAGTCCTTACGTCCAAAGACACTATACACTCGTGTTACATTTTCACCTCAGGGTAAACAGTCCACTAACACTAAGGCCTTACCTCGAAACACAATATCCATTGGTGTTATATCTTCAGCTCAGGGTACACTGTCTCCTTATGCTAAGTCCTTACGTCTAAACACACTATCCAGTGGTGTTACACCTTCACCTCGGGGTACACAGTCCACTAACACTAAGGCCTTACCTCAAAACATAATATCCATTGGTGTTATATCTTCACCTCAGGGTAAACAGTCCACTAACACTAAGGCCTTACTTCGAAACACAATATCCATTGGTGTTATATCTTCAGCTCAGGGTACACTGTCTCCTTATGCTAAGTCCTTACATCTAAACACACTATCCACTGGTGTTACGTCTTCACCTCGGGGTACACAGTCCACTAACACTAAGGCCTTACCTCAAAACACAATATCCACTCGCATTACATCGCATACACCCCGGGACACTCCGTCCCCCAGCGGTCCGTCACCACCTCGGGACACTCCGTCCCCCAGCGGTCCGTCACCACCTCGGGACACTCCGTCCCCCAGCGGTCCGTCACCACCTCGGGACACTCCGTCCCCCAGCGGTCCGTCACCACCTCGGGACACTCTGTCCCCCAGCGGTCCGTCACCACCTCGGGACACTCCGTCACCCAGCGGTCCGTCACCACCACGGGTCACTCCGTCCCCCAGCGGTCTGTCACCACCTCGGGACACTCCGTCCCCCAGCGGTCCGTCACCACGTCGGGACACTCCGTCACCCAGCGGTCCGTCACCACCACGGGTCACTCCGTCCCCCAGTGGTCCATCACCACCTCGCGACACTCCGTCCCCCAGCGGTCCATCACCACCTCGCGACACTCCGTCCCCCAGCGGTCCATCACCACCTCGGGACACTCCGTCCCCCAGCGGTCCGTCACCACCCCGGGACACTCC
The DNA here is from genome assembly GCA_030686955.1 of Odontamblyopus rebecca. Taxonomy (NCBI): domain Eukaryota; kingdom Metazoa; phylum Chordata; class Actinopteri; order Gobiiformes; family Gobiidae; genus Odontamblyopus; species Odontamblyopus rebecca. The sequence continues at coordinate 40,617,115 of CM060655.1, forward strand.
GTCCCCCAGCGGTCCGTCACCACCTCGGGACACTCCATCCCCCAGTGGTCCGTCACCACCTCGGGACACTCCGTCCCCCAGCGGTCCGTCACCACCTCGGGACACTCCGTCGCCCAGCGGTCTGTCACCACCCCGGGACACTCCGTCGCCACTCCGGGACACTCCGTCCCCCAGCGGTCCGTCACCACCACAGGACACTCCGTCGCCCAGCGGTCCGTCACCACCTCGGGACACTCTGTCCCCCAGCGGTCCGTCACCACCCCGTGACACTCCGTCCCCCAGCGGTCCGTCACCACCTCGGGACACTCCATCCCCCAGTGGTCCGTCACCACCTCGGGACACTCCGTCCCCCAGCGGTCCGTCACCACCTCGGGACACTCTGTCCCCCAGCGGTCCGTCACCACCCCGTGACACTCCGTCCCCCAGCGGTCCGTCACTACCTCGGGACACTCCGTCCCCCAGCGGTCTGTCTCGAACCCTGGACACTCCGTCCCCCAGCGGTCCGTCACCACCACAGGACACTCCGTTGCCCAGCGGTCCGTCACCACCCCGGGACACTCCGTCGCCACTCCGGGACACTCCGTCCCCCAGCGGTCCGTCGCCACTCCGGGACACTCCGTCCCCCAGCGGTCCGTCACCACCACAGGACACTCCATCGCCCAGCGGTCCGTCACCACCCCGGGACACTCCGTTCCCCCACGATCCGTCACCAACAGGATGCTCCCCAAGGACCAAGCATCAGACAGTATGTCAGAAACTGGCTCAGACCTGTGCACCTTCAGTCCAGTGTAAAAGGCAAAAGAAGCAGCAAGTTGCAGAGCAGAGTCTGGGCAGGCTCTGCTCCTGTCACCCATGCAGTGTGTCCCCAGAGGAGGAAGAGGAGAAGGAGGATTCCTCAGTTTTGGAACTAAGAGCTCAAGACTCTGCTACATCTCTGCAGGAGCAGCAGAGAGATATGCAGAGTGGAACTGGAACGGCGCAGATCTCCAATGAGAACCTGCAGCAAGACGTGGTTAAAGCAGCTTCACAGGAACAAGCAAGCTCCCCAAGGACCAAGCCTCAGACAGTATGTCAGAAACTGGCTCAGAGCTGTGCACCTTGTGTCCATCGTAATGGGCAGACGAAGCAGCAAGTTGCAGAGCAGAGTCTGGGCAGGCTCTTCTTCTGTCACCCATGCAGTGTGTCCCCAGAGGAGGAAGAGGAGCAGAACCTGTCTGTGCATCTGCAGCAAGAAGTGGTTAAGGCAGCCACATCCAGCACCAAGTTTGCAGCTGAACAGGTGAAGGACATCCTGGAGCAGGCAGCACAGACTGTTACTAAATCTGCGTGCCTCAGCAGAGAAGAGCAGCAGCACCAGCTGTTGGACAGTATGAGCACTAACAGTGAAGAGGCTGCAGAATCCATTCTCTCCATCATCTGTCACGAGATGGGCTCCTCTCCCCTTCGCAACTCCCAGAGCTCCAGTCCTAACGATGTCTTTGGCACAAAGTCCTTTTCACATGGAGTCTTACACAGGATCCAGTCTTTCCTGACCCTGTGTTACGCTAAGACCTGGTTTAGAAAGGCCCTGTTCCAAATTGCCAAAGAGCATGAAGTCAGGGCTTGTGAGGATGCAATTATGGAAGACATCAGTGTTCCTCTGAGGAAGCTGGTCCAGCTGCCTGCAGACATCAGCGAGGGCAGTTTCTATGAGAGACTGTCCCAGGACATCTCCAACGGGCAGCACAAGGATGTGAGCCAGGACCTCTCACAGGTCACTGTAGAACACCTGAGCCCAAAGAGCTATTTTGGAATCTGTAGATTTGCTCGGAAAGCCCGAAGTAAAGTCTCAGACTTCATGACCAACCTGAAAGATTGGCTCAATCAGCGGAAGCATCTGGGCTCAACAAAGGATCCTGTCAGAAAGTCTCTTGATGAGATCCACAGAGTGACCAGCACTCTGTCCCTGCCCCAGGTCCAACCCACTGCTCCTGACACAAATTCCCAAGGCTCTCCTGGACATCCTCAGTGTGAGTGGAAGACAGAGCATATCCGGGGCTTGGCTTATGAGGTGAGCCAGCGAATGCTTCAGACCATAAAGATGACTGAAATACACCCGGTGTTTGTCAAACTGTTACCGCAACTGCAGTCACAGATGTTCGTATGGAACGTGAGGGTGAGACCTGATGGAGGGAACATCATGGAAGTGGCAGATGCCGTGTATGAAGATCTGTGCTCAAGCTACACAAAGACAAGGCTTCGATTCTATGCCTTACTCCATGACGACAACTTCATAGAGAGAGTGGCAGAGACCATCCGCAGGCACCTGGAGAGGCCACAGAAGAGGACCAAGCTCAGCTCCTTCCGTCGCGCACTGCACCGTTTTTCCTGCAGGTCCTAGTTCCACATAAGTACTTGTCGGAGGCAGTAATTCCATACAGGTCCTGTATGGGGCAATAGATCCACACATGTCCTGTAGGGGGCAGTAGTTCCACACAGCTCCTGTAGGGGGAGGTAGTTTGCTCCTCTGCATGGATGTTCTGATCTGATGTGGAGGAGCAGGACACAGAAGTTCTTTGGGGAATCAGTTCAATTGGAGATGTGTGGAAGGGTTTGGTTTCAAGCAATCACTGAATTGTTTTATTTGGATAGGTCCAGTAATTTTGATGTTTTTAGCAATTTTGTTTCTTTATTGTGTTTGTTTCTTTGTTAAATGTACAGAATGGAGACGACATGTTGTCCCTTCATACCTTTTGTTTAATGTACAAATAAAATCAACACTAACTCTAACACTGTTGGTAATTTATAGGTATTTCTGACTATTCATATCTAGACCTATAGTGTAGCAGCTCTAACACAGGAGAAGTTTATTTACATCAGTGCAGTCCACTCCAATCTAGTGCTTCTGTTGTAGGGAGTATTATAATGACATAGGCTAAGATAATAAGGTGATCCGGCAAGTACAGCACAGCATCTCTCTAACATTTATTTTTATTTATTTTTTAATTATCATTTCATCAGTGCACATAAATAACAATAACATTTACACAAAGATAAACTCATCTGTATTGAATCTTATTAAAACTACATAAATAGTAATTTGTTAACATTATTTCCCGTAAAAAAGAAAAAAACAATCAGTTTATCAGCAAACCCTCATATAAAATTTCATGTATTATTTCATTGACATCAACATCATTCGGAGATAAAAACTATATACAATAAACACTGTATCAGCAATAAAACTCTCCTCTACAAAAAAAGTTAAATGACCATTATCATAAATATTTGTCCCCACTTAAGACCACACAAACACCACTGCACCAACGTTTACTGTGGATTAAATAATCAAACTATACAATTCCTCAAGAATCTGACAATAAACCCAAAGTCCAGCCACAGCCTTATTTGATAGATGTTAAAGTTGAAATTAATGTTGACATGTCTGTTTGCTCAATAGCCGTTGCTTTAACCCGTGGGAGAAAGTGTGGTAACACATTCTCGATTATAATCCTGAATATCCTGAACAGAATCTAAGACATTAAGTCCATCCCTGTTAACAGAAGAGCTGCTGACTAACACGTTCACAATGGAAATTCCAAATTACTTCTTATTTGTTAGAAAGACAAAAACAATCAAGGCTTTATTTTGCTTCCAGATTTTTGATTTTACGACGACACAACAGACAAATAGAAAGGTAATAATAAAATGAAGTGATTTAGTGAAAATGAGTTCACGCTCTTCTCTAGATTTGTACGTGTAAAATACAAACACATTTCTGCAGGCGGTGGTTAATGGTGTATTTATGGGGCGTTCGGGTGGTCAGGTGTCGCCCCCTGCTGTCTCTGGGTAGAACAACATCTCTCTGTCACTGACCTGGAGCAACATGAGTGAACCTGGAGGTTTCAGACTGGAGAGAGCTCATGGAGACAGGATTTTCTCCATTTAGATGTCATTGCTTTGTCTCTAATGTTTCACAGTGTGGCATTAAACCTTTTTATCTTCATGGAGACCAAAGTAGAGAAAGTTACAAGTAAGATCAGTGGAGAGGCGACCCCGCTCAGGCAGAATGCCTGTTTTTCTTGGTATTTCTGAGCTATAAACAGGGGTGCACATAACTTTTTCAGTGAGTTACTCAGGTGAGTACCAGGAGATGGAGTTTGGTACTCACTCATTATGTAGCGAGGTCTTAAAAAGTGCCATCTTCCTCACTGCTAAGTGGGCGACTGGACAGTTCTTCTCGGCCAGCTTGTTTATTAGCAATGGCTTGCACCACATTTGTATGCGCTTTGCTCTTTTCGTGCTTGTCAAATAAAGGATGGTTGAAATTCTTTGAACCTTTATAAAACGCACCTGTTTTATCTGCTAGGTGTGGATGTGAGCGGCAAAGCTTACACCACATTTCAGTGCGTTCATTAGCTTCAAGCCACTGCACATCTTGAAGCCACTTTTCCGAAAAAAGTCTTTTCTTCGGCTCTGGCTCCGGTTGGTGTTTCTTTGTAGGCGGGGAAACGCCAAAGAAGCTGCTTAATGTCTGTTGTTTTTTAGACATCTTTGACAGTAGTTGGACTTGGACATGTGTAAGATTGATATGACACGATCGGTCAAGTCAAGTGGGCTACGCAAAGGCGCTCAGGAACTGAAGTGGCATTACGCATTTGTTATTTTTTGCTGCGCATGCGCACCAGCGTACCAGTTATGTGCACCCCTGGCTATAAAACCATCTGTAATTGAATAAATGTAAGGTAGAGCTATTTAATATCACACTGTGGAACATCCGACATATCCGTAGAAACAAGCAGACGGCAACCAAAAAGTTACGTAAAAAATGCATTAAATTAAATAAATGTGTGGAAATATGGATCAAATTATGGAAATATGGATTGCACCACCACTACAGTCTCAGTATGTTCCTGAAATGTTCTGCAGTGTGGCATTTAATACTACCATCTCCATGGAAACAAGCAGGCCACATCACCAGGTCAATGTGTTTGTGGTAGTTTTGAAAAATAAAAACATAAACAAGAGCTCCTCCAGCGGGGCAAAATACGCCCGTACTTTGAATTATTGTATATAGAATTCTAGAATCGGAATTCCACCAATCAGATCGCAGCAACAGAACTTAAAGACACTACAAAGCTTTAATGTGTCAAAGCTCAAAGAAGCCGAGAATGTGGGTTGTTCTCGCTTTCAGCAGCAGAACATTTGAGAAGAGAGTTCAGATCTTTCATGAAGACAAAGCTTCAAAGACTTCAAAGCTTTGAAGTGTCCACAGATGGACGGACGGACGGACAGCGCCATACCATAATACGTCCCGTATTACAACGGGCGTATAATAATAATTGATGGGATAGAATCAAACATGTGTGAATAAAACAAATCACAACTCCAGGAGTGTTTTCAATGAGGTCAAAACATTCTAACCTAAAGCTCACAAGAGGAAATGTTACGTAATATCGGAGCTTTAAAAGTCCATTTTAGACGTCCACGAGCAGAGAGGACTTTCTGCACATGTTCTTCCACCTTTCCCTCTGTAGGGCCAGTGTGGCCCTTTGCCACACAAGCCTCTGGGATGCACATTTTAAAAGGCATTTCTGACGAGTATTTTCATATAAATGAGCCCAAAACTCCAGTAAAAGCTCAAATATTCCTTTATTATAGCATGAACACGGTCAAAAGACTGTTCCTCATCACTTTGCAGCCCCTGGTATCGCTAATTACAGGTGTTAAATAGGAAACAACCCAGAGAGACCTAAGACATAGCGCCGCACAGTGGCCGGAGGTGCATTTTGGCCGCTGCTCCCTCTGTGCTTTTATGAAGAACTCATGGAGTGAAAAAGCAGGTGTTGGTCGGCGTGTGTGGATTTCCTGAAGACTTTTCCCTGGACTCGAGTCTTCTCCTAAAGTTACTGCACAGCCAGTAACACACAAGCAGATTACACTGTTCATCAAAACAAAAGGAACCTTTTGTTGTATTATCGTTTCCGTCTTGGCACAAACTCGAAATGAAAACGAATCAATCAAGCTTCTTTCCATCTGCAGTCCTTGTGCAAAAGAAACTATTTACATTAAACCAACTCTAACAACAGCACTTCATCAGTAACAGTGTCTCCGTGAACTAAAATATCCACTAAACAATTCATTATTAAACATTTAAAACAATCAAAATTAAAGAGCAGAACCATTTTCTTTAATAATTACGCACTCGTTTCACTGTTTTTTTTTATTACTCACCACCACAAACTGAGAGTGTCCCAGTTTTTTATTATGAAAATCTGGTCATTCTACATATTTATGTACATATTTCTCCCGCTGCACGCACGTAAACTGTAAATGAAACATTCCACAGTACGGCATTATTGAGTTATATCTGTGGAGAGTCTATTTCTTGAGCAATAAAAGCACATTTTATTAAGTGAATGAGTTAAATCAAACTGTGGAAGCTTCCAGGCAAAGCGATGACGTTTCCGCTCTATTACACGTAATAACGTCTTACCCTGTTCTATCCTGTTCCCACGTCTTCATCCGTCCGGGCTCTGCAGGAGAAACGAGATTAAACTTAAATCACTTTTAAATTCAAATGCCACGTTTACATGAGAGCTTTAATTCAGAATAAAACTATATTGTAAAAATGAACTGTGCTTTAAAAAGTAGGTAGAGCCTGTGACTTATTGTCCATATATTCGAGATAATGTCCAGGCGCAAATGTCCATTAACAGGGGAAGGAGTGTGTGTGGTTGTGTGTGTCAGTGTGATGAGATGGTGGGAAGAGCATAGGCTGCGATAGCCTCCTACCAGACCAGTAGAAGGGATTAGATAGATGCAGGTTCTTCAGGCTCCCAGCCGTATTTCAGTAGCTCGTCATCCTGAACCCAAAATGGGTCACCTGGCCTGCAGTGTTCATACTAACTGACCAACTATAGCTAATAGCTTCATGTGTACACAAAAATAATTAATAATAATCAAAGAAATACCAAATATGGTAGTTGTAGATACAAATGTGCGTGATTTGTACACTGCAACTGCATAACATCCATTATTTGGAATGAACACTTCAAATTGTGGATTTACCCAATCAGTTTAAGTGCTAATTAAACACTATACAACATAAACCCCCTATGAACTAACATCAAGGACCATAATGTCCACCCTCCTGTGGGCTCACCACCCGCAGAGGGGTTCATAGGGGCGGTCAGGTGCTATGAGGATTGGGCAGCAAGTTGCCCCCGCGACCCAGCCGGATTAAGCGGGAGAAGATGGATGGATGGGCAACATAAACCCAATACATTGGCTACCTAGAGCCACAAACATCCAAAGTCAGACATGAGCATTCAGCCCGCTCAGGCTATGCAAGCTAAACACACAACATAACTTGCATAGGGCTGCATGAAGCCACATGTTAGCGTTAGCCGCTAATGCTAGCGGCAGGTTCATTACTTTAGCGCGCCAACATTAGCATGCTAACAAACAAACAACCATTCAGACTCACCAATTCCTTTCTCCGCTTTGATGCACGGTGATACTAAACTAAAATAGATAATTGTTTGGAGTACGAACCTGTAACTAGTGATGTTCCCTCTGACACGGGGCTTCGAACCACGCCCCAAAACTCGCCAGGGTTTTTTTCTGAAGCACTGCTCCGGAGCGCGCTTCAAATCACGTGACTGATGACGTTTGACCCATTTCACTGCTTCATTCAGACTGAATCAGCTGACTGGTTTGGTTCAGAGGGCGGGGCTTTGAACACAGGTCTCAGTTGTGTTTAAAATGGCTGAAACAATGCGATGCGTTGCCTGTCTGGTCAATACCATTTGGATTGATTTGATTAGCGTTCATTCTTCTGTCGGTTTAATTTCTTTTTGCTTTGCAATGGAACCAACCAGGAAGAAGGAGATCTCAAGTCTGGGAGCATTTTGAAATGTTGCCGCCGAACAAGGTTATAAGTTAACATATTTGTCAACTCCTATTCACACACAAAACAGAAACCGGCTCAAACCCTCTACTGTGCAGAAACTGTTGTTTTTGAATAAAAATGCATAAGCACCCCAGTTCACCTAAGCACCTTAAGCCCATCCCCACCCCCATTCTTCATGTTTTTAATATGGGTGGATGACAATTAAGTGGACCATCTACATATTTGGTAGGATGGAGCAAGAAGGAAAAGCAGCACATGAACTGAAGTGTGCTTCAGTTTTATTTACAAATATATGTTTTATTGACCCTCAAGAGGGGGAAATGATTGTCTTTATTGGCAAACACACACACAAAGACAAAGAGGAACAAAGAGGCAAACAATACAGAGTAAAAGAGCACACGAGGGCCATCAACCTTTTGCATGGCTGCAGTACAACCAATGCGCCAGCAGATGACACCCACGTTCAAATCAGTGAAGCTTCGAGTAGTGAACCAAATTCCAACACAATAGTCCCAAAAGGTTCAAAGCCCCATGAAGCCTCATTTGGACATCACTACCTGTAACAGCTCTGTCATCCGGCTTTCCCCCACGCATCTGAATGGAGGAAGCCAGAGCAAGCTTAGATATTCGCTCCTCGCTACCCGGTTGGCCGATCGCGGTCATGTGATCGCGGTCACGTGATCACACACGTAATGGGGTACGTACAGGTGTTGCGTTTTTGAACAAGGGCGGAGCAGGAATATATATAACATAAAAGTGAGATTTTTACCCTGGGTTACAATTAACCAAATAAAATAAAGAGCGACCTAAAATGCAGGGGAGAGTGATACTGTTGCGTTATAGACATTTCCTGTAGATGTTGTTGTAACAACTTTTTGGTTTTGATCTGTTTTATCGTTGTTTTTCGTTATTATTGTGGTGACCATTTGGTTTATTTTGAGTCCATTTTGTTTTGTGTATTTGATATTTGGGAGCGAGATCAGAGTCTGAATGAGGAAGCAGAGATCTTTGGGAATGGGGGGGGGCGGTTGAAGAAACTGAGCGAAACTGAGCGCACAGACCAGATTATGGAAAACCTCAATAAACTTAAATCATAAAACAGAACTGCTTCAGGACCAGGGAGTGGATAACAGAGAAATTTGTCCTCTGTATTTGATCCATCCTCAGTGTCTCTGTTAAATCTGTCAGGAGCAGTGGGACCATCTCCAGATCTTGAGCTGGTCTTGGTCAGGACTTTAGCTGGAGGATTTGATCTGTTGTGCATGTTTTGTTTTATTTTGAAGGAAACTCACCCAGACACAGGGAGAATGTGCAAACTCCACCCAGAAATGCTTCATCGGGAGTCGATCCTGTGACCTTCCTCCTCTCCTCTCTTCCTTGTGGAGATGCTGTGGTCTTGTCTGGAATGTTCCACAAAATGAGACCAAGCGACTCTAACAAATCCAGGTATTTGTGGCAAACAACAAAAACACTGTAAATTTCTGTGATCTGGCCAAGATTTTAGCACTTATATCAGGTTTTCATCTTGTTTTCAGATTTATTATCTACTTATTAGTTCTAAGACTGCTTCATTCTAGTCTAGAGGTTGTTTATTTTAAGATAACTTTAAGATAAAATTATTTCACTACTTTTAAGTCATTTTCTGATAGATTTAAATGTTTAGGTCAAGCTTTTTTGCAGTGAACATAATGAAAGGTTGATGAGGTTATGATATTTTCATGTGAGAGGAGGAGGAGGAGGAGGGGAAAGGAGAAGAGGAAGAGACGGGGAGAGGAGGAAAGGGAAGGAGTAGAGCAGAGGTCACCAACCCTATGCCCGCGGGCCCCCGGTCGCCCGTGAGCCCGTCTCAGTCGCCCGCCACTGTTCTGTTTCTAAAAATAGAACAGGTCGACTTATCCACAGGCTGTGTACTTTAATTCAAAGCCCTCGTTAAAACAGTTCGAAACCGTCCTAGATCGACACAAAAAAGTCACGTAAATCCCCAAAAATCTCTCAAGAAAAAAAAAGTAAATCCACAGGGCCGCAGCGGCGGAGCGCGTTCACCTGCGCAGCTCGTCAGCGCGTTAAGGTGAAGTATTTGGACCGGTCTCACCCGCTGCGCTGGGTCCTGACGCTCTGCTCCTCAGCTCCTTTTTTCTCGGTCCCCATCGGTTCGTTTCGATTAGTCCGTTTAAGGTCCAAGGTCCCGGCCAAGCGCCAGCGGCACAGCGGTGAGTTTGGGGCGGCGTGCGCGCGCTCACACGTGCGCAGATATATACGATTAGGCGCCTCAGCTGACGGGGCGATCAGCTGATCAGATAAACAATAACAAAACACAGCGGCCACAAAGCACTTTAGAAATAATTACATGTGCAACTTGTGTTGCCTGTGCTACAGTACGAAACTGAGAAGTCCCAGTTGGAGGTGAGCCAAAGTCAGGCACATTTACTCTGGGCATTTACAAAGAGAAAGTGTCCTGCACTTTGCCTCAGTGCAAAAAGTTCTAAATGACAATGCGTCTGCATCTGTGGTGTTTGATAAGGGAGCAGAAAAATACTGCAGAGTGATTAACAGACTGATGCAAGAGTTTGAGAAGAGTGATTTTGATCAAATGGAGCCGTGTGTGTCGTTCATTTCAAATCCCTTTAGTGTCAGTGTACATGACCAACACAGCTCAGAAACTAAGTACAACCTTCAACTTGGTTGCAGGGCAAGTAGAAATGGAAAGAGTGACTTTTGAAAATGACCTACACCTCAAAGCCCATCTGGGTAACCCAAACTTTTGGAACCTAGTGGACACAGAGAAGTACAAAACTGTCTGTACAGCAGCTGAAGGCTGGTGGCCTTTTTGGATCCACTTATCTCTGTGAATCAGCCTTTTCCAACTAACTGATTCACATTTGCAGGAGTCACTGAGAGTGGCAGTGTCCAACTATCCACCAGAATACAGCAAACTATAACAAAATGGAGTGCCAAGATTCTCATTAAGTGCAACATAGTTTAGTAGTGTTTTTGTTAAACACATGTTACCAGATTATTGCTGTTACCAGGATGAAGCGTCTGTTTTGTTTAAAACAAAAATGAGAAGAAACTACTATTAAGCATACTACTACATTACAACATAATTACTACATTACATTACTACATTAATAATGAATTTGTGACACGTTCATTAATTTGCAGAAAATAAATGTCGCTTTGACAAATGTGATCAAGTAACTAACAAATGGTGACTAATGCAGGTATAGAATGGAATTGAATAATACAGTGTAATAGTGTATTTTTTAGTCTTGGGTTATCTGTATTCAGCTGGTAGCTCTCGTAATATTTGATGATATTAAAGAACACATATTATGCTAAATCAACTTTTTTAGCTCTTTGGTAGTGTTTCCTGGGTATATATGGTGTGTATTGACTCATAAAAACTCAATTTCAACCACACAGTAGTTGCAAAGATATCTTTATATCTTTTAGACATCTTTCAGTTCCGGTCCAGACACGCCGTTTTCATTTTCTGCGATCTGTTACGTTTCCTCGATCTGTTACATCACAGAATTTGAGCGGAAATCTCCTAAAAAGGAAATACAAGTTCAATAACTTCCGTCTAATTGCTCTCCGGGTCCGCCATCTTGTTTTTGGTTTGTAGTCCAAGCGCAACATGATGAGGAAAGTCCGTAGCGTTGGTTGTATTAACCAACACACACCGTTACACCGCCCTCCAGCCACAGAACTGTTGAGAAGTACATGGATTACTTTTATTTTTCGGGGAAATGTGCCTGCGAAAGTTCCCAAGACGCTATTCATATGTGCTAACCACTTCAAGGACGACCGCTTCACAAACCTGCACCAGTACAGCGAAGGATTTGCAGAAAGGCTTCATTTTATAGACGGATCATTTCCTTCAATCTATCCAACTGATGCGGTAAGAAAAAAATAACACCAAAAGAACGATAAATACTATTGTTGATATGATGTTGAGGTTTAAGTAATGGTTTTGACTTTAGCATTAGCCATGTGCAATGTAGCTTGTCATTGTGTTGTTTGTATATCTACTTGCATCATGTCATTTGTGTAACTACACAACTTCACAAACTAGTTTTAATGTGTAACGTTATGTTCCAACCACTACCAAGAAGAAGCACAGTGGTGTTTAGGAGCCTGTCCTGTTATCGCAGGACAGGAGGAAAACATACGGTGCATTTCAGTGGAGGAGCAGCACCACGAGCAGCCACAAAAACGTAAATATTCCTATCAGAGAGTTTTTGCAAACAACCAAGTGACCACATGTGAGTTGTAAGAAAACATCAGCTACTGTATCGGCGTATTTAGCGATAAATGAATATATAAAGTATTTAGCTAGCCTGGAGTCGCGTGTAGCGTCGAGTAATAATAGTACAGACCGACAACGCAAAGTTTATTCCCTTGTTTTGATATCACGAATGAGAAGTGTCTTCCTAAATATTCATTTTAAAACAGAATACCTAATGGATCCTAAAGAAATGTTGCTTATCGATTGCATATTGTAAAATTAGCATGTTGTTGTTTAGGGAACTTCCAGTGCAGCCCTCGTTTGTTTCAACGGGCTGTCAGACCAAAATGATAACAACAGGCACAACTGGGACACAGCTGTCCATGAAAACCCTCCAGCATCATTCCAGGAGCATATGTGACCATTTATACTATAAAGAGGTAAAAACGTGAATGGTAGCATGTGTGTTTTTATGTGAGTTTGAGGAGAGTATAGATCTTGGGCTGAAATAACTTAAAGGCTAATATTATTATTGTGTTTTTTTCTTCTATATAGGAACTCAGACAACCCCACAATGAAGAAGATGAGCCCACACTTGCAAACTTAAGCAGTGGAATCATTCCACAGTGTGATTCTGCGCTTTGCGCCAAAAAGTGCATCTTTTCCTTTCCTGGGAATGGTTTGCAGGTAGATGAGTATTTGAAAGTACTTTGTTTAATTATGTAACAACAGTACTGCTATTTCCTTATTTTTATTTTTTTTATACTGTACCTGGCAGCTGTGCATTTCAATGAAAACACCTGACGTGAAAAAGCTACAAAAGCAACTGGTGAATACATGTCCAGGGTGTTTTACCCAAAGTATAAAAAGGGAGAAGGCATCGCAAGGCCCCTCAAAACTGCGGCCAAGTAATTGCTCTGTTTTTAATTAATTTTGTGTCCCAAAGTTTACCATCACAAACTAAATAGTACTGTGCCATATATGCAATATTTTAATAACAGCTATACAAAACAACAAATATCAAATGTCACAAATAACTTGCAAAGCAGGAATACAAAATCTCTGTACCATAAATAATATCAACTCCAAACTTTAGAACATGTAGATACAGACACATTATAAATAGAATATTTGAAACAGTCAAACAGGTAAAAGTAACAGATGATTGTCCATTTTTGCAGAATATGTTGACGACATCCTGGGCCTGATCTTCAAAGAGGTGTTTCCAGACCCAGCTCCATTTGTCCAGGAGATGCTAAGGATCTCAGCACCTCGTCCAGACAAAGAAACAGTCGTCTCTGCGTTCACATCCCGATTTAATCCAGCACCGGTCTGAAACCACCACACTGCCCCTCTTCATCTGGGAACTCATGCCATATTCAGAGGACGATGCAAGATGGCAGAACCACACGAACTCTCCGACCCAGCCATCCCCAGCACCGAGACACAAAAGATCTGTATGCACAGTACCTGTGACGACTGAAGCACAGAACTATTATACTGTGTGCAATAATTATTTATTTATTCTTATCCATTTATATTTTTGTTTCACAGTGAAAGTAAGTCATATAGCATGCAGTAAGTTTTTATTCTAAAAAGTTAAATGTGTATTGATATTACAGTGTGCAATACTTATTTATTCTATTTATATGTTTATAGTTTATTCAGTGCTTTAAGTGAGACTACAGTTATACTGTATATAGTTATAAAGTGTGTAATACTTATTGTTAAATACATTTATATTATCTGTGTTTTGTAGTCTCAGTAAAGTACTTAAAATATTTATTAATACAGTGATATGTTTTTTTATTGTAATTTTTAGTGTTTGACTATAAAATGGCACCAGAATGAAAGTGATTCCTCTTAGTTGTAATGGTCCAAACTGGGCTTTGTCCACATTAATGGCATTTTGAAGGGAGTAGATATTGAGGCACAGGTTCAAATCCTGGATGTTCCACCACCGCATGTGGGTTGTTTGGGGACTTCTTCCATTCTTGCTCGCACCTACCACATATATTATAAATAACATGAGTGTACATAACATACAGTAACTGAAAACATTGTAGGCATTGTAGCGCAGTAGCCACATGTGCACCTAAAGACATGAAATAAACTAAATGAACTACAGCAAGTGCATGTATATATGTGTGTGTACAGATTCTGAAGGCTCTGCTGTGATGTACGCGCTTATGTGCACTTGTAAACAAACTTTCTTCTGCACACGTGGTTTATGACAGTCTTATGTATCACTTTCAGTCATATTTGAGTCTTATATAGCCAAGCTAACTATATTTTTGTTAAATTAATTTGTTATAGAAGAGAAGCATGTAAATGGCCTTGAAAACGTATGAGCAACAAAACATGCATTATATGGACTAGCCTATATCAAATCCTGAGCAGCATATAAAAACTAAACGATCTATTTCGAGCTGGCTAGAAATGCACCTTTGTTAGTATATAATTACAAGTGAACCCACTAACCCAGGGGTGCCCAATACGTCGATCGCCAAGGTAGATCGTAATGTAGTACTCGAGACCGTTTCTTTAAGGTCTTGGATCGCGTTGGGACTCGGTCTTGAAGGCGTTTGGA